>JARFIW010001130.1:3600000-4200000 GCA_036346225.1 Platerodrilus igneus
AGTAATTAAATCGTAACTTTTTAAACTGAAAAGGCAGTCGAAATCGTTAATAAGTATTCTGATTGTAAATAAAGAAGGGATGTGAAAATACAATTAAGTAAAAACGGAAATGTTTTAATGCAGGAACTGCACGCAACAAATCAAATAAGCTTCTAAAGGATTTGTGCGACAGCTTTAAAGTAGCAAAAGCAATTACCTACGTGAAAATTAAATAATACTGGCAGCTTTGAAAGCTCTTTTTCATTAAGGTTTGTATATGAGCGAAATCTTTCACGAACCACCAAACAAAATAATTATTTCGTTAGTTATACATTGGATGCTATTTGGTTATTGATTTGCAATTTTCATCCTAATACGTACAATTACAAGTAATGCTGAAAATACCTTCCGTTGTGATTTCTACTAAACTTGCAGTTATACTGTAGAGAATAAATATTTTGACGAGTGGCAGTAATTACAATTTTCTACATTAAGTTTTGATCAACCAGGCAGCTGAATTCCTACGTCATCTGCCATTCTTATCGTTAATGGTATTTATTTCTCAAATACATTTCGCAACTTGAGTATTCTTTCCTTAGGGCAGAGCTTTTAAAGGTTTATTAAACAAGAAATTATCTATTATAATTGGTGTTTCAGAATTAAAGAGTTTAGGCAAAGTAATATCTTCTTCAAATTCATCCCATTCCTTTAGTAAAGTCATTTATATGATTTTTAAAATTTCACTAACTGTAATCAGGTCTTTAACAATTATAACCATGTTTACAGAAAACGTCTTTTTTAAACAACAGGTAAATCGTATATATACAGAAAAACCTAACACAGTATAAAGGCAACTGAAGAATGAAGTTGAATTGAAACTTTGATGTTAGGGTATTAAAGCAAATGGATATGGAGGCCGAAACTGTCTGTCCAGTTCTATATTCAATAATACAAGGATCACTGACTGGATAATTTTATCATTTAGGGATGTAACCTAGTTTTGTGGTTTCCTTTTCACTAACTAATTGGTTTGAAATAGCAATCCCTATATTCATCAAGTAGATGAAAATCATGCAGCAGATATTTAAAAGCTATACCGTGTTTTTAGACTTACAAAATTCCGTTTGTGCTGTAAGGAATTTAGTTTTAATGCAAATACTTTCTATAACTTAGTATCGCTTGTATGGCTCTGTTCTATTTACTTTACGGCGATGTTCACTCCTTTTATGTCGTTGGGGATTACAGAGTAGACCTTCGTGCTAAATTTGATTTTATTAGTGTACGGTACGGGGTGCTTTGAATTTGTTTATTACCAAACAGTAGTCTTGCGCTAATTTAATGTGTTTTTAAATTGAAAGGTTCTTTGATAATAATTATCACTGGAAATATATACGAAAGAAAACTGTTATTCGATAACCTCAAAGCAGTTTCTGAGAATCCAAAACTAACATTCTCGCTTTTGGGTTTAATCCTTTTCGAAAGGATTATAAGATCACTTAACGTCGCTAGACTTCATATCATATTGACCAACTGAATTAGTGATTTCTGTTCCAGGCAAAGATTAGAAACCAATATTGTTTTAGATGGCCAGACAAAGGTTTTGTCGAATATTATTACATTACAGTATGGTCATTGCTGGTACACTTCTCTTGATGCTAAACTTATGTAAGCTTAATATAAAATCCAGCAGAGCAGCGTTAATTAATTGATATAAAAGGTTGGTCTTCGAATATGTTATAGGGCATTTGAGATTTCAAGACTATTTCTCAAGTGGTATGCAGCCTATTCTAAATTAACAGAAAATTCGTAGCTAACTGTGTTATTATTGGAGTATGAGTTTGTTTAAACGGGCAAAAAACTCAATTTTTATAGCTGATTACGGTGGTCAACGCAAAAAAGGAATAGAAAATCGCTTTTTTGAAATATTGAACAAAACATTTATTTTTTAAATAGGATATCTTGTATATTTTTATTTTAAGTGAAAGATAAATAAGTTCTCAACAATAACTATTATACACTCTTATATCAAAATCCTTAAGATATAGTAAATATTTACTCGTTTGTAATTTAATCAAGGTACTGCGACTTTCCAGTGAATCATTTAATATTTAACACTATATAATTACATGAAGTGTTCCAAAATTCTTCCATTTTCTTGAATGCATATTAAATCTGGCTTAAAAACACCTCCTGTAGCAGTTGAAATACTTCTACCGTCAATTGAATTACTAGATAAAGGAATGCTGTCTTGTAATTCTACTACATTACCGTATCTTCTTTCATAAACGTTATTTTTGTTCGTTGCCCCAAAAGAAAAAAGCTGAAAGCGACAATTCTGTTGAACGAGGTGGCCACTTTGTAAGACCATTTGTTCCCATCATGCGGTCTTCAAAAAGTATTTGTATCCCTGCGCCAATTTCACGATAATGATGAGCAGGAGCACCATCTTGCTGGAAGTATAAATGGTTTGGCGATCTTCTAGATTAACATCCTCTACGTATTCTTTCAAAACGTCTATCATAAAGTTCATCCATTTTGCCCCAGTAAGCGATCCGTGATAAAACAAAGTACCACCGACTTTACTACCAATCAAGCAACACCAAACATTTAAATTTAACTTTATTTGTGGATGGGATAAGAAAGTAGTGCATGTTTTTACTCTTAACTATTCCAGAATTTAAAAATTTTGATTCGTAGCTCTAATTTATATTTTTTACAAGGACAGGATTTTTTCTTCGCAAATCGACTAACCAACGACAAAAAATAAGTTTCCTGTCTGCATCTCCAAGTGCTAAAGTTTGCACAAAACGATATTTATGAGGAATAAATTTGGTTCCTTAATATCCTGTACGTGACTATCGAAGATAGGGTACTACCTTTTACCAAATTTCTAATAAAATCATTTGCAAGTGTTTCAAAATAAGCTAATACATTTGCTACAATGTTTTCACTAATTGTAAATCTCTTACTAGTTGTTTTCCTGCTAAACAAATGTTCAATGTCTCTAAATTTTCTGTACAAAGTCAAAAAATATCCTCGGTCTGAAGTGTTTCGATTTGGAAAATTTTCGCGATAGCATTCTAATGCTCTGGTATTACTTTTCCTATTTACTATAAAAGTTTCCAAGATGTTTCACTTTTCTTCATGAGTAAAGCAGTGAAAAGTATTTTAACAGTGTCATGAATACCTCTTAAATTCGACCACTATATATTGTTGCTTCCCATCAAGTAGAAGATATAAGCTAATGCATGTTGCAAAACAAATGTTTGACTTTCGTAGTTGAATTTATTGAAAACAAAGTACACAAACTTTTAACCTTGAAACGAAACGATGTATTTTCGGCTATATTTAGCCATTTGCGTTTCACCGTGATAAAACTTGATAAACAACATTTAGCGCATGTTTGTTCTGTCTTTCAATTGCTTTCTATGGTTATAATTTTAAATAAGGCAGTTGCTCCTTATCCTTTATCTAGACAGAATGGCAATGAAGTTGGCCACGGACGACTGGAGGCTCGCTCTAAAGGTATTTTGCGTGGGTGTCTGAATGGACAAGCACGTCATGTTGGAGCAGTCAGACCAAGTGCGCAACAATGTTTAAATAGCAACGTTTCATAACGATGTTTTAACAACATCTTCTTAATAACTATATTTAAATAATCCTGCGTAAATACTACGTCTCAACTTTCAACTAAGCATGGTTTTTTTATTCTATAATCTGCTGGTGAAATAAAACGAACAGAGAAAGCGCTGTTCGTTTGATGTAATTGGAAGAGATTGCATTACAAAATTGCGTATCAAAAGCCAGTGGTATTTTCCTGTCGACATTTGCAGAAACAAGGTCGACTCAAAGAAAAGGGTGTTCATTTAAGTTTGTATAACCCTCCTATTACACTACACAAACTTTCTAGTGAGTGTTGTGTTATAGTTTAGGAATTGTCTTTCCTGTTTTCGCTCTTCCACGAATCTATGATTACAAAAATTAGTCTAGATCAAATTAAATAACTGCGCGTTCTTATACCATAAAAAAATGTGATTTTTGTTGTCCGGCCAAATGATTTTAATAAGCAACTATGCTAAAAGCACGACGAACACCTGTCTATAAGATTCCCAGCAAACGTGTAAGGTTAATAATAAAAAGGTTATACTGAAAGTGACGAGTAATCTTCTACATAATAAGTAGAGAGTCCATGTAGGGGTGAGTTCAAGGATACATGGTCAGAACATTTACGTTTTGTGCTTCTTCCGTTTTGTGCTGATATTTTGTTATTTAGATTTATAAAATAAGGTTCATAAGCCTGTGAGTACCTTTTTCTACAGGTTCCACACCAAAAATATTCCAACTTAAACATTTAGGTTTAGATTCGTTATTTACCATTTAGTTCCTACAGTTTTCGGACGATATTTTTGGTAAATGTTTGTTAAGTGTAGTAGCACTTAAGGGCAATTCGTAACAAACCCCCTGTTGTCTCGCCAAACTCCGCTGAAAGAGTTCAAAGTTAGTTCGGAAATTTCTTTAAAGTTCCTTATTACGGATTAAAATTTTATCTCTATTGGACTATGACTTTAGGAGAGGGTGCGTTTGTTGACCTCATCTATAAATACAATCGTGCACATACAAATTTTATTCACACAAAATTAAGAAAATTGTAACTTTAGCACCGCAACGTGTGGAGCTAAGTAAGTAATAAAATATGTTTCAATATTAAGTCTGCCCAGAAATTCGTCGCTACCATGATTAAATTATAAACTTGTAAATATTTACTTTATGTTAAGGAATTTGATATAAGAGTGTATAACACTTTTTATTGAGAATCTATTTCTCTTTCATTTAAAATAAAAATATACTGGTTGTCGTATTTAAAAATAAGTGTTGTGATAATATTCCGAAAAAGCGATTATCAATTATTTTTTTTCGTTGACCACCGTATTCATCTGCAACATTTAGTTTTAATCATTTAACCAATCTTATTGCTTGTTGTAACGTAGAGGTGAGAGCGGTAGGTTAGCGAAATTCGCAGATAGTATAAAGAGAATTGGTAAAGAATACGGATACTGCATAGGCGAAGGCATATGTGTAGGTTAGGTAATGGTACGGAAGGGACAGTAAGGTAAACGAAATACGGGAGGACTGTACATAGTGAAGAGACTAGCACAACAAAGACGTGACACTCTCGAATAACAAATACACAGCAAAAAGTGGCACCTGGCAACGTGGGGCTCCGGAAAATTAAACATGTGAACTGACATAGGCAATGAAAGAAGTCTAAGAATCCAAAACCATTGTGGTACAAAAAAGTGCAAATAAAAGAGTAGTGTATGCGTGTAAGTAACATAACCTAGCATTTTACTCTAGAAGAATAACCTAAAATTTTCCTTTGTTATTGTGTTTGTCAATATTTTGTTCTCCATTAAATAACCACACATGTTTATTTATTATCTCATATAATCTACTTTTTATACATTCATCGCCCTGATTCTTTTTATCATATATTCTTCTATCAAATGGTAACCCTTAAACTTTTCTAAATTTCCTCTTATCAATTGTTACATGGGAGATACTGTATATATATATATATATATATATATATATATATATATATATCATTAAAGGACTGCTTAACTTTATTGGAAGATAGCAAATTATACTTGCGAAATGCACCGATGAACCCGGCATCGATCGCAAATATGTGGAGAAAACTAACAGAAAATCTGCAAAACAGTTACTGCCTTGTATTTAATAACATTCTGCAACACGTTTATCGGGGAAACAATAATACAAAAAAACTTACTAGACTACAGTTTAAGTTACCGCGTGATATTAAGAAACTAAACAAAATAATAAATTATGCAATCTCAACATTAAATTTAAATTGTTTACCAAATAATTACATAGAAGTTGTGGAAAATAAATCAAATAAAGACGGCGTACTAATTACGCAGAAGTATTACGTTAAAGCCAGAGACACGTTTTTTGCGAGACCTGGAACGGCCTTCTTGACAAATTCAGATAATGAAGACATCGACGAATTAGAACTAATCGCTACAAATAATGTTGCCCCCAAGGCTTGGAGAAAAAAAACGAATACATGCAACAAACTTTTACCGTACGCCGTAAAAGAAATAGAGCCAGTTTCGGCGTATGTACTATCGAATAAGGAAAGAAAACTAGAATTAGAAGAAGTGGATTTAAAAAGGAGAAGGTTAGAGTATGAAACAAAAACTATCGCATTAAAGCACCAGTATAAACATCTAATAGAAAAAAAAGACAAGATGGCATAAATAAAGGAAACGCTAGTAAATCGTTTTAAAATCCACTGAAAAATTTGGAAACAACTGGTTTATATAATGTTTCTGCATTTGCATTTACAGTTAATAACCTAAGTACGTTTTCCTATGTTCTTGCAGAGAAGAACGGGCATAAAGATGTGTATTTTTTAAAATGGTTTTACGAATCCCTGTTTACTAAGGTGTACGATGCAAAAGAAGAACTTAGAAGAGAAGGATACATGTTAAATCCTTTTAATGAATTCAATTTGATTTGCTTGCCTACCGAAGAGCCTTATGCTACATTTAAAACAAATGGTATTACAACATATAATGGTTACTCACTTTCGAAAGTAGAACGCTTAAGAATATCTGTAAAAACATGGAGAATGCATCCTTTACACAGAAAGCAGTAGCAAATGGACAAAATTCTTATGCAGAAGGTAAATGGAGATAAACATTAATAAATGCCGTAGACTAAAGCAAATAGATGCAGGAACAGAAATTGTTATTGTTGCAATTAAAGAAGTAGACCACAGAAACAAAGTCCGTTATATTTAGCTTTTCGAAAATCATGACGAGCTGTACGTCTTCAATTACTGGCTTGAGAAAGCATCGCAAGAAGAAGATGTGGACTTAAATTATAAAATAATGATTCTATTAGATAAGTTAAGAACGTCTCCCAGTAAAAATAAGGAAATGGTCGTGTTTTGTGTATAGATATGTAAGTATTACGTTATGTACTATATGTTAGGTCAAAGTTGATTTTAAAACTCTACCTGGTTTGTAGGGTAAAACTTATAAAAAATTCTACCAGAAATGGTATTTCCATACTGCGTAGTATGTAGGAGTCACGTGGACATTTGGCAGATTAATGGTGGTCTGTACACATTTTTGAAAAAACTAAAGTCTATGTCGAATTTTATATGAACACGCTATTTTGGAATGTAATGGTATGTCGCTTGTACCTGCTAAAGCAAATAACTCACAGAGATAGTGCAAACTTAAATCTTAAGCAAACAATTATGATCCAATTGATTACTCAAACGCGATAACAAATAAGCCGGAAATATGAACAACTATTAAACCTTTGGATAATACAAACAGAATAGAGTATATGCTCTTTGCCTGCAGTTGAAAAACGTGGAACGAGAGGCTACTGCTAAGAGAAATAATATATTCTTGTGTTTTGAAAAATTAAAAAATTTAGAACGAATACAGGACAAGGTAATTTAATTTTTCTTTGGTATTGTGTAACGTAATATTGCTTGTAAATAAAATTATACAGGGCAATTCTATAAATTGTACTAATATGGTGTTTATAAATAAAAATAAGACATGGTGCGCGAAGTTTGACAAAATAAAAAACGTGATCGGCCAAAATGGATGGCAGAAACTAAACCATGGCGCTAATTACGTAGTTTTAATAATAAAAGATAGTTGTCAAGCCGGTTGAGAAAATTATGTGTTAGAACATATAAAACCCGTCGAACCCCAGTTCGCCACAACTACCCCTACATGTGATTTTTCAATGCTCCACCCGAAGGTACTACATTTGTCAGGAAGCGAGTTTTCTTTTTTAGTTAAAAGTTGGAAAATAAAAGTCGCGCGGAGTCGATAGGCACCGAAAGGTGTCTCGAAAATTTAAGTGTTGGGTTACCGATTTTTTGGGTGGGTGTCAAAATGATTTTAAAAACTGTAGAGCTAATTTGCTCGATGTCGCTGCGGCGACGAAGTCCACCCGGAGCATCCTCCTCGTTTGTGTGTCGCCGTGGCTACACCAGGATCGGCCAATTCTACTACTTTAATGGTCTCTTGCATATATCGGCAGCAATCAAAAGCATCACTTACCGCCTTCTGAGTACTTAATGAAAAACTGTGTGAACCATATTGCAAATCAACCAAATGTGAAACAAATTTCAAATTTTTGATAAATTATCAGGGTTTGATGATAAACGCATCCCAATGGTTCACAAAAGGCTGAATTCCTTTGCAGTTATTCTTGAAATATGGGACGAGATTATTTAACTATGTAATAATCATTACAAACTAGAATCTTACCTGACTATTATCGAACAATTACTATGTTTCCAAGGACGCTGTTGGTTTAGAATGTATATACCTAACAAGCCATCCGAATATGGTCTCCAAATTGTTATAGCTATTAAAGTAAAAGTTAAATACAAGATAAGCGTTGCTCCATATTTGAGTATGTCTACTAAAGCTGATGGCCTTTCATTTGAACGACATTTTATAAATTTCTTGATCAAAACAGTTAACCCTAATCCTAATATCACGATGCATAATTGGTTTAGATTTGTTAAATTAGCGGACAATTTATTGAAGGTCATACAAATATTCCCTTGGTGGTATCATTAAATTAAACAAAAATAGAGGTACTGCCTGAAATGCTACGTTAACATAAACGTCCAGTTAGTAACTCCAAATTTTCTTTTGGCAGAAAAGAATTTCTTGTATCTATAAAGCCAATTGGAATGAAAATATACGTTAATGTGTACCATGTACCATAGTAGTACTACAAGAGATTCCTCTGAAAGCTGAGATTATCGAATAATATAATGCAATTCAGAGTGAAGTCGATGAATTTGGTCAAATTTCTAGTCATATGAGTGCATCAAGAAAACCAAACGTTGGCCCCTGTGCATTTTTATTGCATGTTAGTTAGGGCTAATTAATTCATACGTTGTATATCATCATACCACTAAATTAAATAAAAAATCTTTGAACAGGTTAGCTTGCACGTTGGAACTGTATAATGTCTTACTGCAACCATGGCTAAAGCAGAATTTACCAATTAAGTGTTTACAGTTGTAGATCTGTTAAAATATTAAACGTTTTACATGTATCACATCAGGTTCTACAAATAGTTTATAAACCTTCAAAAAAAAGCATGTGCTTCCTTTATCCAGCAGCCCATCAAATAATTGTTTTTTGTACGCATTGTCAAAAACCGTACTGTTTAGAAAATCGAGCTTGCATTGTGTAACACATACGTTGGTTAGTATACAGAAATGTCATTCATTTAGTTTGCTTTTGTTTAAAAAACAGGTTTATTTATCAGTTCAGTCTTTCCCTTATTGGAAACTAAAATAAAATAGTAAGTTACTTGATATTTATGTCTTGCTCGTATTTTGCAGAATTTATGGCCACACCACAACCCTTAAATTATTTAAAAAGCGCATGTGCTAGAGGTGTTGTTACTGGTACCAGGATGTGGACAAAGTATCCACCACATAAGTTTTAATTCCATGGAACTTGGTCTGTAAGTCCTTAAGAAGCATTTCGACATTCGCAGGATCAAGTGTTAAGTATAGAAACCCTCATAATCCGAATGTTGTTCGGATAGATTAGTCTTGGTGTTTTATTTTAGCTACAGGAATTTAATGATGAGTGCTATTCCAATTAATTATAAAGAATGTTTTTCAACTTTGTCGTTTCTGTGAAAAATCTTTTACAAACGATATTAAACATTTGTTTGATATATCACAAGCACTGAGAGCACTATAGTTACTGTGTGGTCAACCATCCTTAGTTATTCCAGATTGGTAAATGTTATAGCTATGGCTAACGGCTTATTTATGAGAGAGTTATGCATAACTAAACCATTGTTGCAAATTTGATTTGGGAAATTTTGAGTTGATCTGAAGCCAATGTGCGTACACAAATATGGGCAGCAGGTCCTAAGATAGCTAAGATGTTGTGCGGACCTCGCGTTTTATTAACATGAGAGGATCGCACCCATAATTATATCCGAGTAGTTCCTGAGGATGTTGTGGTACCTAGAAGTGGTATTGCACCGTAATTTTTTGTGTCGTGAACTTGGTGGCGATATTTGTCTCTGAACAATTATAATTATGGTTTTGAAGTTTAGGGGTAGGGTATAGCATGCGAGGAAATCTACACAGTTGATTAGTTTCTTTTCGTCAGCGATAACAAATTATCACATGACGTGTGGCTCGTAGCTGGCATACCCCATATGAATGAAACGGTACCATACATGTGAATGCTCGTACATATCCCAGTGTATAGTTAGTAGATTTAGGGTATGTTTCTACCTAATACTTTTTGTTTCAGGTATACACAAAAGTTTACGCTAGTGACGACTACAAACTCTGTGAAATCATTAACGAATAAACGGCGTGAAGTGGAATGCCGGACATTGCACTTGCTTTTTTTGAACTTGCGCCTTAAGTGCTGCTACTTCTTTGGTTAGCTTCCTCAATACTGTATATTGCAAAGTGTGTACCCCATAAATTGTATCTGATAACATATAAATGTCCTGGAGGCGGCTTATGTTTGAGGTGCAATGGTTACCTGCTTGTGAGCGGAAAGTCGTTTCATCCAGATAGATTTTAAGAGAATGTTCGGAATTACGAAACTGACAAGGTGTTGGAAATTCCTAATAATTTTTATTTCGTTACTATTGGATTTAGTTGAAACCGTTTGTTCTGCCTTGATTTCTTTCTATTTATCATATTTACGAATTTTGATGACGAAAATACCCTTACCCTTTCAACATATCTGGCTTTAAGGTTAAGGTTACGCAGAGGTATTGATTCCTCCTTGCGTAATGAACGAAGCTCTTTTGCAATCTCGCTATCCACACCACCGCATCAGCATGCCGTAAAGGCGGTATTGGCACATCTATCTTATATATTTGATCCAAGTTTACCTTTTCAATGAATTAATACGTCAATTGTGTATTTTATAAATATTGAGATGCACTAATAGCTAATAATTTTTGTATATAGAGATGTAGTTTACTGAACCCAAGGTAGTATTTCATGTGCTATTGCAAATGGAGCTAAAGACACAAACATTCCCTCGCACATAGAGTAATTCTTTTTACATGCCTTAATTAACTTAAAGAATGTTATTTTTATTACTAAGGTGTGTTTTTACTATACTAATGCTTTAGCTTGATCTTTCAAATTACTATTGTGCGACTAACTCATTCCAGTCGCTTTTTTGAGTTAGTGTCCAAATTTGGTGGTAACAAATGTTCCCTTAAACGCGATGGAGAACTTCCAGATCTACTTTTTGACTTCTTCTTGTGGAATCCCCTACATAAATCCTCTTTATTAATTCGTATCAGGTAGCAGCCAATCTAATGGTCTATTAATGCAGATATTTTCCAACGATTATACTACACACCCTACCCTGCTCATTAGTTAGTTTGCAACATTTACCTTGTTTATAATCAAGATCAAAGGCAGTTTTCCGGATTATATGATTTCGGACTATGGTACTCCCAAGCTTATTTTGCGAAATATCCATGATTTACTCAACCAAAACTGTACCTTATGACCCCTTAAGGGAAACCTGGCATATTTACAAATATTTTCCAACAAAACCACAAGTTTTGATATTAATGATATATGCCTAAACTTGAAATGTATTTACATGTTGGTTAAAAATTGCAGTTCCTTCTCAATTATTTTACTTGCAGTTATCTCTCACTCTTAAGGTGGCCTTACATTATGCGACTTTGATGCAATACAATACAAATGCAATATACTGTGCATGCCTTCGAGCAAGTTTTCATGCAGATGTTGCAACTTCAAATAAATAGAACATGTTCTATTTTTTGGCAATTTCTAAGCAATAATGATATTTTTATTAGTGGTATATGAGATACCAAATTAGAAATTAAATTATCATAAGGATAAGATAACCTATATTTGATTATTGTATTGTTGAACAACATAAATAATCATAATGCAACAATGTATAAAAAGCAAACGACATAGGTAGTTGCAATCCACCTTATGATGATTTTACACATGTTGAATAATTATTATATAAATAGTTTATGATGCTAATGAATGCTATTAGTATAGTTTCGATAAAATGTTATTTTCATTTGTTGGTAACACTTGCCGTCAAACTAAAATGGCATACAAATTGCACAAGTGTAAAGAGGAAATGACATGCTATAGTGACATACAATTCGATGCCTTGCATTGCATCAAAATTCCATAATGTAAAGCCACCTCTAGAAAACTTGTAATATCTATAGCAATTCTTAAAATGTATTTCTATTTAGTATTTTGTTAAAGTTTGAAACATCATACTAAAGCTTTGTATCAATCAAACGAAAAGCCATAAACATATCAATCTATTTAAAAAGTTACCAAACCTGATGATATAAATCTGTAGGATGTCATCTCTAGGGAATCCAGGCAATGCTTGTTATATTCTGACTTGTTTATTTGTAATAAGGTACTATATATTATCCTGATTATGCTTACTTCTGGGTTTTTGACATGAACGAGCGCGTAACCTGCTGAAGATTTATTACAATCCCTTTATTAAACTCATGCATTAATCATATTTTGTAACCGCAGAAACAAAAAGTTTGTTAAAAAGTTTAATTTTTAGATATAACGCAATGTAAGCTAACGGATTTGATAAACACTCTTTTAGTCACCATTCACCTATAGGCAGCATTAAATTATCAATATTCATACCTTTTTAAGGAATGAAAATATCGTTTACTCTACAAAGTGTAGCATGATACTCACAATAGAGGCTTAGAATAATTTATTTACCCTCTCTAAATTAACATACATTCAGAATAGCATTTTATTCATTTATTGAACTTCAATTCGTGTCAAACTCACTGTGCATCGAAAGATGTAATTTCTCATTTATAAACTTTATATATGAAACATTGTATTCAGTTTTCTGGAAATAGTGGTCATATTTAGTACTGGAATGGTGTATCTCAAACAAACTAATTTGCAATATCGGTAACTTTATCAATAAGGTTGACACAAGTATATAAATAAGCATTTCTCAGTTTAGAAAGTTTCAATCTGGTTTAAAGTTCTTGGTAACTCTAAGCTGCAAAGTGATGGTTGAAATGTGTATCAATGTTAATACTGAAATAGGAAATGTAGAAGTTCACTTATAAACTTTATTGGCTACCGTGAAATAGAAACCTTAATAAATTTTCGTTTGAGATGCAATTATTAGTCTGTGTATTCCTGCTGTGCACTCCCCTTGGAGTATAATGAGAGTTACTTAAAATGATAGGGTTGTCCATCATAAGAGTAATCAATTTTAGTATAAAGATCAAATACTCTGACTACAACTCTGCTAATTACTTCAGGTTTGGCGTAGTTCTGCGCCTACAACATAGGCAGCGACATTTCCATAGAAAATTTCCTTTTTTTTTAAATTTTTATACAGACAAGAAAGCGTTGGCGAAATGTATAGTAATAGAGTGCTAACAGCATCATATTATTTAAAGAAAGAATATTATAATTAATAAACATAACGAATTGAACTAAATTAAAATTACTTAAATTTGGAATTAAATCATTCTAAGTCTACAATGTAACTCATAATTTATAACAGAAAGTCATCTAGATCTTCTTCACTCGAAAACTGTAAATTTTCCTTTAAAGTAGCTGCTAACTTCGACCTAGGCCTATCCCTGTCCCTTTTCATTTTAACAGAAATACAAGCAGTATGTGAAAATTGCCTAGGTCCTTCAACATCAATGTAACCATAATCTTTCATGTAACCTCTAAAATGTGGAATATGGTGAACTAGCAAGACTCATTTGATCTGGTTCAGTTATAGTATAATTTTCTTCATCGACGCCAAGCCACGTGTGATCTTCATCTTGGTAGGCTTGTTCTGAAGCTAAAGCAACTTTTGCTTGTAATTGAGTTAGGTGCTCATCATTCTCAGACAATGTAAACTTACAGATGTTTACTAATGTGTCCGCTTTTTGAGTAAATGGTGAATCTTTACCATTATACGAAATGCAATTTTCTAAAATCTGTTGTACATCATTTAAAAACTCATGCCGGCTATGGTATTTATGCATGGATACTTTTTAAGATATCGTCTACAAATCCATTGGCCTTCTAACCACTGTATAATAATCTTTCACTAAGTTTTTGTGTACGGGTTTTAGGAAAGGTCATGACTCTGACATGGCTTTCAATTTATAATTAAGTACATTATCCAAAATATATGTTAACGCAACTTGATCACTATCCAATAAAAGATTAATTGCTTTTTCCAGCGGTATTAGTGTATCCTCTTTTTGTTCTAATCTGTCGATACATGTGTTTAACATAGTTAACATACGCTGCGCGTCTACAACTAGACTACTATTATCACCGTTATAGCAAGCAGAATTTTTAAAAATTTGATCTATATCAACCAAAAATTCTTCACGACTATGGTATTTATTTTGGTGCAAGTTGTCTCGAATTGACTGTAAATCCATGGGTCGTTGGATAATATTTTGATAGTCTACGACTAAATTCACATTAACAGGAAATAAAGATAGTTATACATCTAGCATATCACAAGTTCATTTAAGATTTCTTCAAGAATACCAGATAGTATAAAAACTGGATCGGTTCTTCGTCTATTGGCAGGTTTATTATGTCTCTTCAAATAATCGCAATGTAGTTCAGAATTAGCCCGACACAGCTTTCTTGCATGCATTGTATCTCTAGGAACCTTCGAAACTAGGGTGGGTCGTTTCATTTCTTTAGGATGCATTTTGTAGAATAAAACATATGCTTCTGTTTTTACTAGTGCTTTAGAAGATATACTGCACACTTGGAATCGTTATATTCATGCCATACGAATGAGTACGGGTGTCGACGGTATGCAATGTAATGACCTTTCAATGTAGTCCCACTGTGTTTCGATATTGCATATAGGTTATAACGACAATTTCCAAGATTTGTTGCTGCAGCGTAGTGTCGCATATCTAGACCTTTTAAAGGAAAATCTATAGGCGTAGATAATTTTTTTGATATGTACCTGATATGTACTCATTACTTCAGGCCCAGTTAAATTATCTAGACAAAAATGTAACGTTAAACAGACAGTGTGCTTATGTATAGCAAGTGATAGATCCCAAAAAACTTCGAAAGTTACATAATATTAATTACAGTGTGTGCAACGTACTGTTAATTTTAACTGTCCAACGAAAATATCAACAATTTTGGAATTGTTATTTCTTAAATATTGTTGCCAGAATTCATTACCTTTGTCAGAGTCACTTAATTTTCATTTAATTCTGACAACATAGGGATTTGATTGGAGGTAACCTGATTAGCGTCTTCATGAATACAATCTAGCAAGTACCGCGTAAACTCTTGTGCGTCTTTTTGATAGAAGCCCTAGGTACAAATCGATAAAGGTGTGATATCAAGTTAATAGTATTTACCACTTTGTCGCAAGCATTTTCAGACCACAGATCTTTTATTACTTGTGCAAAAGATTTAATTAAAATTCCTTTCATAGTTGAAGTGTTAGTATTGATGTGCTTCGAAAACGCATTATTTTTAATATATTATAATTTTGTGTTTGTGTAAGGGCTGTATTCATGCAAAAAATTTGTTCAACGGTATAGAGCTTAGGTTTCCGCATTCTCCTTAACAAATAGGCTGATATTAGTCAGTAGTTGTATTCAAAAATTTGGTGGCGTCATATTCACTTTATTTTTGGTCGTAGTTCAACCCCGACCCAAGCTCATGATCTACCCAGAGCAAATTACTCTACTAGTTGCTTTGCATTTAGAGGTTTCCTTACTCATCAGCCGTTTTCCATTCAAAATTACCTCGAGCTTTTAGTCATAACAGGAAATCCTCGTTTCAGTTACCCTTACGTCTGTCATTTGGCAAGATAGGTGTCTTAATTACCTTATTCCAAGGTAAATGGTCACAAGTTTTTCCATCTTGAAACTGGTTGGGCGCGTACGTTCATTGATTTCTATTCTGAAGTAGCCTACACAGACTTCTATCATTGTCCTGTCCGTTTCTTCTACTGTCCATGTTTCATAGCCATACAGTGCTGTGTTCGCACATATCTTTTAAGCAATCTTTTCCTTGTTTCTATGCTTGTTGTATTTGAACATAGTTGTTGCTTTTTCCTGTTAAATGTAGCTCGACCTTGTGCTAATCTTTATCTTATATATTTTGCGCTCTTCCCATCTCGTGTTATTTGGTTTCCTATGTAGCAGGAATACTTAACCTCTTAATGTTCTCGTTACCTTTTAATATTCTAGTTATCGATTCATTTTCTACTCATTTGTATTTTAGTACTTTAGTTTTATTTTTGTTAATTTTCATACCGTATCTCTATGTTGGAACTGTTTCAACTTCGTTAAGAGCATCTTCTCTTCCTTGCTAGAGGCTGACTTCGCTATATAATCTGTTAATTTAAGCGTATCAATCTTTTGTTCTTGCAAAATAATTCCAAATGTTTTTTTGCAACTATCCCCAAAACTCATTTCAATCTTTTCGAGTATTTTGAACATTTTTTCCATTTTATATTGTCGAATGCTTTTTCCAGATCTACAAACCCTATACACACGCTTTCCCTTTTATCTATTGTGTTCTTCATTATCATCCTCAGCACTAAGCTAAGCTCCCGTGTTTCCCTGTATCGCCTAAACCCAAATTGATCTTCTCCTAATAATTCTTCAGCCTGTATTTCCAGCCGTCTTGTACAATTCTAGTTAATATTTTTCACACGTGCGTTGTCAAACTTCATCATCATCATTAAGTATTCAGTCCTGGAACTGGTTAGACGCGTACCCTCATTGTTTCTTATTCTGAACTAATCTATACATTTCCCTGAAATTTGCACAGTCTGCCTCTATCACTATCTGATCTAGGTCTACATCTACCTTCTTTTTTCCTATCTCTGCTATTTACTGAAAATGACTTAGAACCTATTCTGCCCTTCTATTTCTCGTTTTTCTTTTTCCACAGATATTTTTATTCCCCTACTATTACTATAACCTATTTGCTATTAACTTTGTCTGACCATGCTATCGTTCTCATACATCCGAAATTGGAATTATATTCCCTATTTCTTCTACATTCAGTGGTTGTGAAGGGGAATATGCAGCTTGTGGCTGCCCTGTTCCCCAGCACTTGAACATTTGCTGATTTAATATCTTTTCCAATAAATCCTTTCGCACAATCAACATTAGTTGCAGACATTTCACAACCAACACCTGTAGTTGTTCATAATAATCATCAAATTTTTGTGCGTTTATTTTTTCGTCATTAGGTTTTCCGTCTCGAACTGGTTGGACGAGTACCTCCTTAACCCAAATTGATTTGCTCTTAGTATTTCTTCAGCTGGTTCTTCCATTCGTCTTAGTGAAATTCTAGTTAATATTTTTGACACGTGTGCTGTCAAACTTATTGTTTGAAAATTTTCACATCTATCTGCGGCTTTCTTTTTTGGTATAGTTACTATGATGTTACGTTTAAAATCTTTGGGTATCTCGCTTGTCTCATACTTATAGCGTACAAGTTGAAAGAAACTGCTGCAGCTTGTCCAGCGGCTTTTAGAGTTTCTGCTTGCATCTTATCTGTACCCGGCGCCTTACCATTTTTCAGACCCTTTAATGCTAATTCAAATTTATCAAGTATAGAATATCTTAAGTCATCATTTTCAATGTCTGATTCCTGTTCTAATGCTTTTAGTTCCTCTCCTGCGTATAAATTCCCTATATATTTTTTCCATCTATCCACTTTCTCTACATTTTCTATAATGACAAAATTGATTCTAATTGGTTTATTTGCTTCATTTGCCTTTTCTATTTCCATCTTAGTTTGTACCTCTTTGCACTTTTCATCGATCCATTGTTCTTTAGCTTTTCTGCATTTGCGAATAATTTCCCATTTTATGGCTTTGTATTTCTGTTTTCCTGTTTCGTCTGATCTATTTTTGTATTTTCGTTTTTCTTTTATTAAATTCTAGATATCTTTTGTTATCCATGGTTTCTTATTTTCTTTTTGTGTATACCCCAGAATATCTCTGGCCGCCATGTTAATGTTATTACATTCTGCTTCTATTTCCTCAGGATACAAAATTTTCCCTATATCTTTCAGAAATTCATTTGACTTTTCTTCAAATCTTTCGTCGATACGTTTATCTTTTAGTTTCTCAAAGTCATAGCCCCTTTCTCCGTTTCTTTTTTCAAATTTTTAATTTTCTATTCAATGGAATATATTAATGCAAGGGATAGAAAGTGGGGATAAAGATCTTATAAACACTAGGAGCTAATATTTAAGTGGAACTCTGAATGTGCCCAAGGAGCAAAATTAAAGTAAGAATTATATGCCCTTTTATAATTACTAAATTGTTTAAGAATCTGTAAATAATTGAAATGTGGATGTAAATATCGATTTAGGTGCTAGACAGACAGGTAAAGATTCAAAATACAAAAGAATGTTAAAAGAACTTTAAATGATTTGTACAATCAGAGCATGTGATTTTATAAGGAAGGAATAGCCAGTTATGTGAAACAATTAAGCATGTTTACGGATGAAAGCTGTTTGTAGACACTATAAGAATGTAGTCGAATTGAATTAATAATATAAACAAGGTAGTGGACTAAAAGCTCAAAGGTTATGAAAACATCCTGTAAACCGGATAATAAATAAATAATAAAAAAAAGTTAGTTAAATTCGAAATTTAATCCGGGGCAGAGGTATTCTGCACAGTTCTGTAAAGTAAACAAAGGCTAAAGTTTAATTGAGGAAATAGTATAGTATAATATTGTGTACCATCGAATTGTATAACTGGTAATAGGGTTAAATCGGAGATATTTAGAAGAGCTTGTGTAAGTTGGATGAAAACGTTGTTAAATTAGTAGGAAAAGTAAACATTGGCTATTTAAGAACAGAAGAAGAATTGCACATACGAGGGTGGTTTGAAAAGTTCGCGAAATGGAGCACAGATGGCAGCATCAGTTCAAATAAAATATATGCAATTGATGGATCCAACTATCTAGTGCGCAAATGTTAAATTGGACATTATTCTGATAAGTAGTATTAATTTGGTGCTATATGAAGTAAAGTTAGTTTTGTGAGTTTTTTAAAATGGATAAAACTGAAACGTGCTCTGTTATCAAATATTTTGTAAAAAAGGGTTGAAAAGCAACAGAAATACATAAAGATTTGCAGAATACATTAGGAGACTTCGCTTCATTATTTACAACTGTGCACAAGTGGGTGACGGAATATAAACGTGGTCGTGAGAGCCTAGAAGATGACCCGCACAGCGGACGACCAAAAACTGCCACCACTCCTGAAATCGTCTATAAAGGTAATGATATGGTTACGCAGGATCGTCTTTTAAAGGCATCCAAAGTTGCTAAGGATGCAGGTATCTCAGTTGAAAGAACATTTCATATCTTGACTGCGGAATTAGGTATGAAAAAGCTTTCGGCAAGATGGGTGACGCGCATATTGACAATTGATCAAAACCTTCGAAGGAAGAGAATTTGCCGTCAGAGTTTAGACCGCCTTCACTCCAATAAATTCGAGTTCGCCCGACGATTTGTAACGACAGATGAAACTTGAGTTCACTATTATACCCCTGAAACCAAGCAACAATCTAAACAATGGAGACGTAGGGGTTCTCTACCGCCAAAGAAAGCAATGTCCGTGAAGTCGACTGAAAAAGTTATTGTATCAGTTTTTTGGGATGCTGTAATATATTTTTTTTTTTTGTATATTTTATATTTCTTTATCCTCGTGACTATCAGCTATAAACCAAACCTCCCAATTTTCTAAACCTTAATCTGATATCACGGGGTCGAGAATTTCTTCTTTTTCTTTTAAGCCCAAGGTAATGTCGGATGGAAAATGGCTTGAGACAAAGAAAACTCTTAAGATATAAACGGCTAGTCGAGTGTTAGCTCTGGGTAGATCATGAGCTTGGGTCATGGGTGAATAATAGACCAAAAATACCTTTAATGAGCGCCACCGTATTTTTTAATACAGTAACCAACAAAATTTAACTGTGCTTGTATAAGGGGAATGCGGAAACCTTATCTTAACACTACTAACATAGCCATAAAATTTGAATTTCATTCATTCGGACACACTTACCAAAACCTCAACCATTAGGTGTCAAACAGATGTCTCAGCTTTACCTGTGAACAAACAAAAGCACAACATGGACACCATTTGTGTCCTCAAAAACATTTGTCAAAAATAGAATAATAGAATTTAGGCATCTAAAATATACTAAGGGAATTCATTTTCATTACACACTCTTTTTACTTAGGGGGGACTTGCACTATTTTCTTTTTTCATTAAATATTGAATAATAAAACGTCTTTCAAAAACAAAAGGAATTCTATTTGAATAAATGTCTGATTATTTACAGGTGACTGCAATATTAAGTTTGTATCATTGTCATATTTTTCATAATAACCCTAGTATAATTTAACATTCAATATTAAGATCTATAAATAGATCATTTCTATAACATTTAATTAGATAGACATGTATTTTATTAATTGTTCATAACACATAAGATTACTTTAATCATAGAAGTACTTCCTTGATTATTACAACAAAATTGGTTATTTAAGAGCAGAGATTGTAAACTGCAAATATTCTAATTTAATTGTAATTTACTAAAACACGCGAATTTCCTACACCAATGAAAGTGCTTTTACATGACTTGAAAGTCTTTAAACATAATGAAAAATTAACCAAGACAGCATATGGCGTCTTGTTTAAAAAAACAGAATCTACTATATTTTTTGTCTGACATAAGATGTCATCCTAAATTTATTAAAATACATTGTTTGAATGCATGTGCAAACAAACTGACAAGCAAGATATTTTTACGTTAATGTTACTAACTTCTTAAAAAAACTACTTTATACTTTCGTTACTCTAATAAAAAATGTTGGATACTTCGTAATAATTTACTATAATTTGAAAGTTATGAAAGGTTATCAACACTCACGTGCAACAAACTGTACAGCTGGTGTTAGCCTTGACGACAGCTGATTCGTGTGTCATTAGTCACTGGTAAGTTTGAAATTTCTAGATTCCATGTAGGATGAACTTTTACTTTACTGCATGTTAAACTGAATATAACGAAACCATAACTCCTAGCTTTAATTTACTGCTACTAAAATCTGTTTTAGTTTATCATCGAAAATTGTTGTTGAAGATATGTCCTCTAGATATTGCACTATATGAAAAATATTAGAATAATTTATTGTATTAGTATATACTAACTGTCTCAAATGATGTCTTAAAGGGGTTCCATATTCTCAGTTAATCTTCTTTTTGACTTTATTAGAAGCCTCGTGTTTCGACCGGGCCATTTTGACTTTATCACGTCTACAAAAGCGTCTTGCACTCTCGGACGTTGGGAATAAAGTGACTACTAACAACTTGACAGCGCTTGGCAACAAACTTCTGAGTATAGATATACTAGAATCTATATGTTATTACTAATATTATATATTAATTTTTATTGGTTGATAATTCACAAATTAAATGCTTTAAAATACAGCTGTTTTATTTTTATTTTATTGAACTAAATGTACCTAGGAAAAAAATACGTTACACAGCCTCTTCCCAAGAGAAAAAATTCGAGGTATAGAAGAATTTTTTCTAACAAAAAATTTTTTACGACTGAAGCATCTAAATTACTCATATTAACCGTATAAACATCTAACAACTCACAACAAAACATCACAATCTTTAACTATAACAAACGATGAGTTTAACCAAAAAAAATAAGAATCATTCACTAATTGATATGGGGGGGAATATTAATGCATGAGAACGAGTGATCAGTAACTACGCGTACTACACGCCTATGAAGGGACAAATTCGGGAAGTCATAATCGGTATTTACTTCAATCAGTTAAGAACATTTAGGGGAATCTAACACTCAGTGGATGCATGTTATCTAAAGTTACAAATGCAACTACCATATCAAAGTCAAAAATTTTACCAAAAGCAAAAAAAATATTTTACTATAAATCAGAGCTGTAATAAACAAAATCTATAGTATGACAAAATTACTACTAAACAAAAATCTGTACAACGAATACTCTTCTCTACTTTACTATATCTGTCCTAAATATTTATGTACATGCATTTTCAAATGCTGATTATATTTAAACTAATTGATGAATTTAATAGGTACCAAAAACTGTTAGTTACAAAGTCCATTTACGAAACAAATCTCTAATACTCGAGAAGCAGACAAAGTATTAACAACACCTATCCATCAACAAGATATCTTTAATCTTTGAGTGAGCACCTCACAACATTTCTGTAAGACCACTATGCTACAGACTCAACTATCTCTCAAAAATTCTACAACTTCAGTGACTCATCACCAAAGAACTCCAAAATCACTAATAAACTATAATTTGAGCCTACTGGGAGACATCCACCAGCAACTCACTAAAAACTTCTCATGAACTATCTTAGCTCATCTAAACTCTCAACTAGAATAAGCACATCAAGCTTAGTCTCAAACCACTAAACCAAAATTTAAGCATTTCTCTAATGCTCACTATATCATCTCGCCTCAACTATATTACTAAATATTCTCTAAATTCTCAAACATCTACTATCACTAAATACATACTTCATCACTAAATAGGTACTTCATCACTAAATACGTACTTCATCACTATATACATGCAACATCTCTAAGCGCATGCTGCACTCTCAAACACCTCAATAAACGTATCCTCAATCAAAATCCATAAACACATCCTTGTCGTCATCAAAAGTATCATTTAACACATGCAATATCCAAATCAACAAATATATGAAGCTCTATTACTACTAAAACCAAAAAAAATTACTTTAAGCAAATCAAAAAAATTTTACCTGACTTTAATCTTGTCCTACTTAAGAATTCAAAACATGGACCAAAAAGAATTACTACTGACATCAACTATAATTGGAAGTACTTAAGGAGTAGAAACATTTTTAACATCTTCATCTTCATCTTCACCTTTCGCAGAATATGGCTTTAAGTCTTTGACTTAAATTTGAAGATACGGATAAATTGAAGGGAAGAAATTTAAATACAAGATTATTTTCTACTTTACTTCATGATAACTATAAATAAATGTTCTGGTACACTCTAACTCTATCCATAATCAAACTGTCGATATAAACTAAAGTGCTTCACAACGCATAAATTTGCTAGAATGACAAGCTCCTCCATGAGCCTCACCTAGACTTATAAACAAAATTGCTAGAATGACAAACTCTTCTCTGAGTCTCATCTAGACTGACAAACTAAATAAGCAAAACGAATTACATCATAACTGACTTCAAATAATCTCAAGTGACGATGCCAAAACTGCTAAAGCGACAAACTCACCACGACCCTCGCATAGACTGACATAACGCTGAGCGACCAACCCTTCCTGAGTTTCGTCTAGACTAACATAACGCCACACGATGAACCACAACAAGCCTCGCTTAGATCTAACTTAACTCAACATACTACGTTGCAACGCGGATATACATAAAAATTGCTACTCAATACAAATCAAATCAAACCAAAACGTGCTCATGCACAAGAGCAATCTTCAAACTATATTTCAACAGTAAAAACTAGTGTACCATTAATCGAACAACTAATATAACTAATAAGACTGAAAGATGAACCTACTATCGATGTAGTACATCCAGAATCAAATAAACCTGTAATATCCATATCAAACAACTTTAACACTTTATCTAGAAACAGGAATTTCGATACTCAACTTCTGTTCCTTTACTCCTTGAGTTGGACACGACGGACAAGTGATACTAGTCACTCCTTTACGACCACAACCATAACAAAATAATCTCTTGAAAGATCTACAGACACTAAAAGTATGTCCATAACGTGAACATTTCCAACATATCAATTTATGTCTAATAAAAGAGTTACCTACTCTACTCGTTACTGTCATTGGGGTAGCAGAATTAAGAACTTGAACTGGGGAATGCGAAGACGTAGGGGTATAAACACGACTTGAAGCATTCTGAAATGAACTAGGGGTTTTGTTTCTAAAATGTGGATTAAAATAATTAATAGGCTGTTTGCGACTACATGATGCAGCTGAAACAGACTTATGTTTACTTAAAGAAGCCTCTTCTAACTTCTTACACAATTTAACCAACGTACTAATATTCTCTATCTCAGTAAGAGCAAGGTGCTGAATGAAATATGGTAATAAATTTTTCTTGACTATTCTAACTTTAGTGTGTTCTGCAGGAATAATAGGTAATCGGTTAAATAAACTTTCCATATTAGCAATGAACAAGACTACTGATTCACCGTTCTTCTGTAATCTATTTTTGATTTTCTCCCAAATATCGTCCTCAGGATGTGCTGGTAAGAAATCTTCTTTTAATCTACTAACCAACGAACTCCAATCTGTTAATGAACTACGAACGCAACGATACCATACCAAGGCATCACCAGTAAACAATTCAACTGCAGAATTAAACAATTCCACTTCAGATACCTTTCGGGACTGTCCAATGTCACTAATGTTTTCTAAAAATTGATATAAGAGAGATGGGTTTCCAGAATATTTTATCGACCAAGATCCAATAGGGACTGACTGTGTGACATATGTGGCCGTTGGAATGGGCACATTAGATGCAACATTAGAATTTATGCTAATATCATTATGATTTGAACTTGAATCTTTATTTAATCTCTCATGAAGATCTGCCTCCACAACAAGAATAGTAGCCAAACTGTCATTCTTAAATAACACAACTTCCTCAAAATTTTCTTTAGGGAGCTTTAACCGTTGAATTCTACCTGTAAGATGTATTAATCTTGACCTTATCCTTTTAAAAATAGACTCTGCGGGATCATCAATAAATTCTAACAAAACATTTTTAACTGACTCTATACTAGACTCAATCTCTTCTTTCTCTACTTCGAAATCCACTTTATAACTTGAAGGATCTATCAAACAACCTGGTTTATCTGTTTCTTTGGCCAACAACCTCGCTAAAATTTTCCTTTTATCTGCAACTGGTCTTGAATTTTCAATGTCTCTAATGTTCAATTCATATTCTAACTCATTTTTAAGTAAATGAACGATGCTATAAGTTTCTGCCATAATTAAATATCTGAATTTCTCTAACGTATCCCAACTATATAATTTTGAAGATGAAATCACAAACAAACGAATGTCCTAACAATATAAAGAACCCACTATAAACTGTAACAAACTGTAACAAAAATGAAACTAAAAAATGACATTACTAGAATCAAAGCAAACCTCAGTCGGTGAATATAAGTGTGATGAAAATAACTACAAAATGTTCCAGCCTCTAAATGAAATTATTCCAGCCTCTAAATGAAATTTGAAACCTCTAAATGAAATTATTCTAGCCTCCACATGAAATTATTCGAGCCCCACGTTGTGAGCGCAAGTGTAATATATTTAAATTTTTGTATATTTTATATTTCTTTATCCTCGTGACTATCAGCTATAAACCAAACCTCCCAATTTTCTAAACCTTAATCTGATATCACGGGGTAGAGAATTTCTTCTTTTTCTTTTAAGCCCAAGGTAATGTCGGATGGAAAATGGCTTGAGACAAAGAAAACTCTTAAGATATAAACGGCTAGTCGAGTGTTAGCTCTGGGTAGATCATGAGCTTGGGTCATGGGTGAATAATAGACCAAAAATACCTTTAATGAGCGCCACCGTATTTTTTAATACAGTAACCAACAAAATTTAACTGTGCTTGTATAAGGGGAATGCGGAAACCTTATCTTAACACCACTAACATAGCCATAAAATTTGAATTTCATTCATTCGGACACACTTACCAAAACCTCAACCATCAGGTGTCAAACAGATGTCTCAGCTTTACCTGTGAACAAACAAAAGCACAACATGGACACCATTTGTGTCCTCAAAAACATTTGTCAAAAATAGAATAATAGAATTTAGGCATCTAAAATATACTAAGGGAATTCATTTTCATTACACACTCTTTTTACTTAGGGGGGACTTGCACTATTTTCTTTTTTCATTAAATATTGAATAATAAAACGTCTTTCAAAAACAAAAGGAATTCTATTTGAATAAATGTCTGATTATTTACAGGTGACTGCAATATTAAGTTTGTATCATTGTCATATTTTTTCATAATAACCCTAGTATAATTTAACATTCAATATTAAGATCTATAAATAGATCATTTCTATAACATTTAATTAGATAGACATGTATTTTATTAATTGTTCATAACACATAAGATTACTTTAATCATAGAAGTACTTCCTTGATTATTACAACAAAAATTGGTTATTTAAGAGCAGAGATTGTAAACTGCAAATATTCTAATTTAATTGTAATTTACTAAAAACACGCGAATTTCCTACACCAATGAAAGTGCTTTTACATGACTTGAAAGTCTTTAAACATAATGAAAAATTAACCAAGACAGCATATGGCGTCTTGTTTAAAAAAACAGAATCTACTATATTTTTTGTCTGACATAAGATGTCATCCTAAATTTATTAAAATACATTGTTTGAATGCATGTGCAAACAAACTGACAAGCAAGATATTTTTACGTTAATGTTACTAACTTCTTAAAAAAACTACTTTATACTTTCGTTACTCTAATAAAAAATGTTGGATACTTCGTAACAATTTACTATAATTTGAAAGTTATGAAAGGTTATAAACACTCACGTGCAACAAACTGTACAGCTGGTGTTAGCCTTGACGACAGCTGATTCGTGTGTCATTAGTCACTGGTAAGTTTGAAATTTCTAGATTCCATGTAGGATGAACTTTTACTTTACTGCATGTTAAACTGAATATAACGAAACCATAACTCCTAGCTTTAATTTACTGCTACTAAAATCTGTTTTAGTTTATCATCGAAAATTGTTGTTGAAGATATGTCCTCTAGATATTGCACTATATGAAAAATATTAGAATAATTTATTGTATTAGTATATACTAACTGTCTCAAATGATGTCCTAAAGGGGTTCCATATTCTCAGTTAATCTTCTTTTTTGACTTTATTAGAAGCCTCGTGTTTCGACCGGGCCATTTTGACTTTATCACGTCTACAAAAGCGTCTTGCACTCTCGGACGTTGGGAATAAAGTGACTACTAACAACTTGACAGCGCTTGGCAACAAACTTCTGAGTATAGATATACTAGAATCTATATGTTATTACTAATATTATATATTAATTTTTATTGGTTGATAATTCACAAATTAAATGCTTTAAAATACAGCTGTTTTATTTTTATTTTATTGAACTAAATGTACCTAGGAAAAAAAATACGTTACAATGCTAAAGGTGTCCTACTAATTGACTATCATCCCAAGAGCCAAACAATAAACGATGAATATTACGCTAAGCTTCTAGGCCAACTGGATAAAAATGTACGTGAGAAAAGACCTGCATTGCGCAAGAAGATCAGTTTCCATCAGGATAATGCACGTCCACACACAAGTGCAGCCGCAATGCAAAAATTAAGTGATCTGAAGTACGATCTGTTGTAACATCCACCTTATTCGCCTGACTTGGCTCCTACTGACTTCCACCTATTTCCACGACTAAAAGTTTTCCATAGGGAAAAACGATTTTCCACGGACGAAGAAGTAAATGCAGCTGTCGACGACGATTTTGGAGGCCTTGAAAAATCGCATTATCGTGATGGTATAATGGGTTGTAACATCGCTGGATGAAGTGTATTCAACTTGACGGAGATTATGTTGAAAAATAAACTATATTTTAAAAACAAATTTTTTCAATTTCCCCTTTGTTTCGCGTTATGTACAATGAATTTCACCAAATTGATCCATATTCATTTAAAGTGCTCCGGTGTACATGTTGCTGTATCTATCTATTATGCGAGTTTCGAATGTGGGATGGAGGTATTGTAACAGTATCCTTTCCTGTTACAAGTTTGTAAATTAAAGCAACTGTAGCTGCATACCTTCTTAGGGGAGTAAAAGCGAAACGCTGCTGTTTTTCTCTTATATTATGTTAGGTTAAGAAGGGATGTGCAGTTCAGCGTGTTTATGTAAAGCGCGGTTCCACGTCTCGTCCTGCTTCCCTTTCTCAGTGTTGTGGAGAACACTGGATTGCTCTTACCATGTCTGGTTCTTTTTGGTATTTCAACAAGATTCTGACTAGTTCGTTCAACTGGCAATTGAAATAATTCAAGTTCAGTGCGGGGTAAGAATTTTCTTGTGCTACAAATTGAATTTCACTGGGGATGTAAGTTTTTTGGCAACTAGAAAGGTTTATACTTTCAAAACTTTCCACTTTACTGAAAGTTCTATGCTGTGCCGAGGTCGAAATTCTAATACCAAAGTGGTCCGAGCTTTATGATAAATTTGAACTGGTATTAGTAATTAACCTTTGAACTAGACTGATGCATTTAGTACGAAATGCTATCTAGAAATATTGCTTTATAAGGAGATTTTTATGAGAACTTTTTTTTTGTAGACATTTCAAAGGTTTTATGCTAGAAGTATTTGTGTACCGAAACGTTCGACATCTGGGGTCAAGGCTACTTGCGTCAGCCACGTATTTATCAATCACCATTACTTTAACATAACCGGTTCGTCTTGTGTGCAGTTAAATTGGTTTGTGTAACGAGTAATTTATGCATTCGTTTACGATATTTAAAAAGCAATTTTTTAATTTATGGCATTGTTGTTGACTGTACTGCTGGTAGCCATACTTGAATTTCGCGGTAATCGTAAGTGAATCTTAACTTTTGTTTGTTAGGTTATTTTTTATTATTACTTTATTTTTAAGGAAGAGCCTGATTGCGCATTGACTGTAAATACTTGCTATTATGTGGAACCTTTAAAACTGCAATTATTGATTTGATCCTTTATTTAGAATAAATGATCTTGGTGGTGATCACTCAGCTGTTTTATTTAAAACTTCACTTAACGAGATGCTGGATTAGTTTTTACGGCGTTATTAAATTACTTGCTTTTTGATAGTTCCTACAGCTACAAACAAGTAATCCATCATGTGATCTAGAAGTAAGGTATCATTGCTTTTAAAGAAAATTAAAAAGGCATTACTGTTTAGTGTTTCCAGCAAGTATTAAGCAGGTTGCGACCGTTACCTGTTTTAATCATTGCTGTATATCTATAATTTAATTTTAATTTCAGTTTGTAGGGTTTGCAACATCAGTATATACTTATTTTATTAGTGTTTGTTTTTACTTATCTCTCACTACTGTATATGGTATTTTTATACATTTTTGCTGGTGCTAGGGGTCAATGGCGGATTCACAGCTAGTGCGGCAGTAGGGTAAAATCAAGAAATCCACTACCACATTTCCCCCAGAATCCCACATTTCCCCACACATCTGGACCAAAAAGTTTTCTTCGACTAACCATTTTTCATCTTTCGAGATAAATATATCTTAAATTTTTCATCTTTCGAGACAAATGAGCATCCTCATTTCCTCCCACATCTGAACCAAAAAGTTTTCTTCGACTAACCATTTTTTTATCTTTCATCTGAACCAAATAGTTTTCTTCGTCTAGCCAATGCATCTTTCGAGATAAACCTACCTTGTTTGGTATCAATTAATATTAGAATTTTCTCAGCTACCCGAATCTTTAAGAATTTTTCAGATAGCATCACCCCCCAGGGAGCTACCCCATTTTAAGATTTCTTACCTGTAGCGACTTTTGACCGTTCTTATAAACTTTTTTAGTCATGCGATACATCTTGTTAGTCTAGAATTTTATGCACAACCCGAATCTGCAAACAGATTTAAAATCGGACTACTCCTTACAAAGTTACCCTTTAAAGCTCTCAAACCTCTACATTTTGCTCTTTGCTCCCAAATCTGAACCAAATAGTTTTCTTCGTCTAGCCAATGCATCTTTTGAGATAAACATATCTTGTTTGGTATCAATTAATATTAGAATTTTCTCAGCTACCCGAATTTCTAGGAATTTTTTAGATTGCGCCATCCCCAAGGGAGCTACCCTCATTTTAAGATTTCTTACCTGTAGCGACCTTTGAGCGTTCTTATAAACTTTTTTATACATACGATACATCTTGTTAGTCTAGAATTTTATGCACAACCCGAATCTGCAAACAGATATAAAATCGGATTACTCCTTACAAAGTTACCCCTTTAAAGCTCCCAAACCTCTACATTTTGCTCGTCTATGACATATGCTTAAACCAAACATCTCCAAAAATCTAAAACCGTGGAGATTTTAGAAATGAGTTCTTTATAAGCCATAAGTGTTTAATATTTAAAACCATTTTTTCAAACAGTAATGTGCTTTTTTCAGAATATTGCAAAAACTTTTAAAATTTTTCTGGTTTTAAGATAATTACATGCACAATGCTAAATAGTTGGAAAATACGTAGACGAGGACAAACTAATCGCTTTACAATTATGTGACTTATAGTGAAAGTAGCATAGAGGACAAACTAATTGCTTTACAATTATGTGACATATAGTGAAAGTAGCCTTTCTTTTTATTAATTAGCAGCTATGTGATTTGAAAAATACAATAGATATGCTCAATGCCACCCATTAAAATCAACGCATCATTGCTGGAGGGTTTATTAATCATACAATGAGCGCTCTATTTTGACCTCGATTGGGGAAAATACAAACGTTATTTAGTAGTATAATTAACGATTTTCAAACGTATATAACGCGGTGTTATTAGAAAAAATTCTATTAGTTTCACACGCTTTGTGTAAAACCCGTCGAAATTTTAAACAATCGTTTCGTATAGTGACTTTTTGTGGAAAGTTTTGAAGGTTTAAGGGTAAGTATTATTATAAAATATTATTAAAGTAGAACTGAATTTATTTGCAAACACCAATTATTATGTATTCTGTTATTGATTCTTATTTGTATTTTAAAACATTAATTTTTCCAAAGTAATGCGCTGTTTTACAGATATACTTTTCCAAATTTTAAAGGTATACTTTTAGCTAGAATAAAAAACAATTCTTACAAAATATTTTATTAAAAATTTAATACATTAACAAAAAGGCCTCAATAGCAATACGTTTTCTTTAGAACAGCTTAAATTATTCAAACAATGGTTTAAACAGTGATTGTACCTATCACCGAATCTTCTTAATTCTTCGAGCCTTGGAAGTGAAAATACACTTTCCATGTTTAAAATGTTGTTTGATAAATATTTTGATAGTAACTGTCGTTTCTGCTCGCCTTTAACATAGATAGTAGCATCGGGAGGTATGACTTCTTTCAGCAAATCGCCTACATTTGTATATCCACTTGTGGACTGCCCATCCCAGCTAAGCCCATGGATTCTTTGCTTTAACCACCGAACTTGCTTTTTAAAATCATCGCTTAGGGTGCTATACTCCACAGCCATGTCCAGTATCTCATGCCATATTACATTATTCGCTACATCCAAAATGGCAATCTCCTTGCAATAGAAATCACTAGTTTTGTATTGATATCCTTGTAAATCGATTATGAAACACATGCTTCCTGCTTCAAATCACAGATGGGAATGGGGTTCTAAGCAAATCTCTCCTATATATCCAGTTAAGGGACTTTACTCCCTCCTTTATGATTTTTTTAACCAGGTAATTATCTAGATGATACTAAAGCAAGTCTGTTTTCTTAATCCAACTTTTACCATCCCCCAACCACAACACTAATAATTCGCGCCCGTGCTTCCGTTTCCGTAAAACTTTTTCCACTAAGTACGTGTCCGGTGCTGCTGTGAGCTGAATTTCATCACCGTAAAAAGCACCTAGAATTGGCCGACCTTCCAAATCTTGTAGCAGATAGGTTATCGGTCTCGTTTGTTGTACTTTAACAATTTTGAATAGTTCTGTACTCCAGTTTGGGTGAAATCCTCGATCGAATACTGCTTTATATTTTGATATACGCACAATGTCTCCAACCTCATACAACTTTTTGCGACTTTTAGAAACGCTGTTAGCGGTGTAAAGTTTTATTCTTTCCGGATGCTCTTCTGCTTCCATAGGTGTCATGTTAATAGCCCGATGCGGTGTATTATTGTATTCTTCCATAACCTTAGGCAAAATATTCACCCATTTATGACTGCCTTGCAAGTAAAATCTTCTGTACAATTTGTTTTTGATTGTTCTGATCAATCGTTCAACCATACCAGCTTTGATTGCGGAATACGTGGAGTAATGGTTTATCTTATATTTTGCATAAGATTTTTAAACCAGCGGTTGTAGTACTCTTTCCCAAAATCCGTTTGTAGATTGATTTTACGTTATTTTCTCCTTGCAGCATTTTGTCTAATATTTTTTCATAGCATTTGTGACTTCTGATCCAGTTTTATTTTTTAAGGGTTCAGCTAAAGCATATTTTGTGAAACAGTCCACCACTATTATAATATATCTGTACCCATTGTTCACACGCGAGTAAGGCTGCATTTCGCACAAGTCCGATTGGATAAGATCACGTTTCACATGTTTCAGATTTGTATGACGACGCTGAAAATTTTTCTTGCAGGTTTAAATAATTCCTTAACGATGATTTCTTTACTCATTTTGCTTAACACTGTTGCTAAACTAATAGGGTTATCTTTATCCAATTGCACCTTTGACATAAACTGAAGCTTTGGTTTGTAGTATTTGTTTTTTATAGCTGCTGGTGACGCTTCGTAAATCGATGCTATTGCAAGACCGAGCTCCTTCTCATTTGTCTCAGAAGTTGCAGTCAAATTAATAAAAACTGTATAAACGTTTTAAAGTCAGATACAAGCTTATCCAATTTTTCATTTACATATTGTTTATTAACTGCATCAGATGGCTCAACTGGTTGAGCAAGCATGGCGATACGCTGGTTTCTTGCATTGAAGGCTTTATCTTTACGCTGTATATCATCAGAACTTTTAGACAGTATGAAAAGGCTTGATTCACGAGCTTGATTACAGATTTCTTATTAACACAATCACTATCATCTTTAGGATCCATTACATCCACTAGCCTTCTTTTACGAAAACTAATTGTTTCTTCTCCAGACTTGAATACTATAGTGCTTCTCTGATTAACACAATCACTATCGTCTTTAGGATCCATTACATCCACTAGCCTTCTTTACGAAAATTAATTGTTTCTTCTCCAGACTTGAATACTATAGTGCTTCTCTGATTAACACAATCACTATCTTCTTTCGGATCTGATGAATTCACTAACCTTCTTTGCTGCATATCGTACCCATCACCATCCAACGTTAGCACAAATCCTCGACCTGGAGGACCGCGCCGAATATCAGCATCTTTACGCTCTGAACGTCCGAAGCGGTCGATAGGCATTTTAAAACTGTGTAATTATTTACTGAGCTCACTGTATTATACCTTCTTCTCTCAACTCTTCTATTATGGACACCATCTCGTTAATGTTTTCCTCGCTTGTATTTCCAGCTCGGTTGGATGCGTTCAACAATCTCAGCCGATCTACAAGTTCATGTACATTATTCCAGTAGACATATTGCACCGGCTTTGAATTTAAACTTTTGTAAAACCGATTAGAAAAGCCTAAACCCGCTCCCTTGGACTGTTTTCTTCTCTTTGGCTGTTTTCTTTCAGGATTCCTCCGAAATTCGGTGAGATATTTTTGCACATATTTGTTAAACTTTTGTTATTTGTTGGGAACCCGCTTAAATCGTGCACCGCAAATGGGTTAAACTTTCTTCTCAAAATCGACGCAGATTTGATCATTTCCAAGTAATTCGGCAAATCTTCATGCAAATTGAAATCACCATCTTCGGGGCTGATGTCTTTGTAAACCAGCAGATTGTATAAACCCCTCGTACCTGGATATATCACATTATTTAATGTTATATCGCTAGTTTCCGGGTTAATTATCAATACACTTTTCCACAAATTCCATGAGTCGGTTTCCGCATTATACTTTACTCCATAAATTGATTTGTCAATATTTTCGTCTTCATCTCTAGCTAACACATCTGCATAGTAAAGATGGAACGGTTCTTCTGGAACGAGTTGCTTAATTTTCTTTATAGGTACGTCTATGTTTTCGACTTTAACTTTTGTTGTAGGTATGGGAATTTTTTCGGTGATCGATTGCAACTGGGAAGCGGTTATTTGCAGTGGATCGATCAATTGTTTATGCACCTCTTTGAATTTTTGCTGAGATGTAGCATCTCCCTTTTTGTACGCTACAAACTTTTTTCGTACAGCATCCTGCATAAGATGAAGACTGCGTTTATTCGCAATAAAATTGTTAACGTCCGTCATCATGAAACTTTGGATGGGAACTAACTTTTTTTGAATAATATCAAATATTTATATACTCGTCGAAATTCTTCCTATATCGACCATTATCCAAATCAAAATCTTTCACAACAGTTATAAAATTATGTTTTGAGTCACCCCAACACTGTAAACACATTTCTTTAAATTTCGGATATGTCATGTCACCACTTATATGATCCGAAAAGATATGGCGAAGGTTTGTATCATCCTGTTTCCATAATGCTATTACATTAGCGTTATCTCTGAGTCTATGTTTTAAGGCACTAGCGTAAGTTTGACATAGATAGAACGAATCTATTGCTTTATGACGGCCGAACGAGAAAAATTGAGTGATTTTACTTTGCTCGTTTACAGGTATATCATCGAAAACCATAATTGTATCTTCTTTGGTATCTCTGGGCTCGATCAAATCATCGTAATTTTCAAACTCATGGTACCCAATTTCTTCTTTTAATGGTGTAAAAACGTTTCTTAACAATTCGTATTTCGGTTGATATAAACTTTTCGAAAATACATACACATTTTGGAATCTAAGACCGTTCTCGTGCAGGATCAGCGATATTAAAGCGTTAGTCTTCCCACAACTCGATGGTCCCGCGAAGATAGCTCGTATGTTAGACGGGAACAATGAACCATGTTTACCATCCTCTCTTGCACTAGCAATAGCAAAGTTATCATAATTCTGTATAGGTATTTTAACTTCTTGTATAGCATCACCCGTGTCTCTCACATTTTCCGACCTAGGAGCACCATTCTTCTTTTGAGGTTTACGGAGATCCAAATGCCTGCTTAACGTTCTTCTGGGTATACCATATAACCTACTTGTAGAGTTAACACTTATACCCTTTTGTATTTCACTAACTGCTTTCTCTAAAGATTCCTTGGTGTACATCTTTCAAATATAAGTTTAAACTGATTGAAATTGAAAATAATATTCCTTATATACCAGCATGGGCAGGGTGTGCACGCGCAGGGGCGCGCATGGGCAGGGGTGTGCACGCGCAGGGGTGCGCATGGGCAGGGGTGTGCACGCGCAGGGGGCGCGCATGGGCAGGGGTGTGCACGCGCAGGGCGCGCATGGTCACAGGCGTGCTTAGGCGTACACCGAGTACGTGAGAAACTGCGTTGGATCACCAAAAATCTTATTAATATTAAAACAACATAGATTTTATACAATTTTATTAAAATATATACAAAATATTTAATTGTGAATAAATCTATTAACAATTTCCGTAAACGGATTATATTCAAACATAGAGTCATGTATAATTAAAGCATAAGCCTTCATCGATGATTCAAAATTTCTTGAAGCTTCTAACTCCATTCTTACATCAACCGTTGCATCCTTGATGCTTTCAAATTGATGACGACAGTCGATTACAAAGACGGGTGATTCCTTAAACCTGTTGTAGTCCATTAAACATTTATTTGACGATTTGTTCGGGTAGTATTTTTCCATAAAAGATGCATAAGACAGGTACGCTGGCAAGTAGTCATTCTGCTCGAAATCCAAATTTAATCGACCTTGAGGGAACATCTGTGAGTTTAAAAACACTTTGACATTGGTTATATTGGCATTCGTAAAGCTTGTAGCATTTTCTTCTTTCTTATGATATTTTCCATTTTGCAGCGCCAGTAATATCCACCGAGCCTTCTCTGTTTCGTTCGATACTTTAATTCTCCATACTTGTGACTTTGATTGTGTTAGAGACGGTAATTCGTGTAGTTCCCATTTTCTGAATGCAACCATTATAGATGATTGATTTTGCATTTCCGAAAGCAGCGACGCCTTGGCAAAGTCACTTAATGTTATATGCGGAACCTTCCATGAAATACGTTGTATTTTGAACGTTACTGTATTGCCAATCGACTTGTAGCAATTTACGTCCGACTTGGATCTGATTAAAATCAGCTCTTGAGGCATGTTGATGATAGTTTTCTTGCAATCTTCAAAAAACCCAAAAATGGTTTTTAGCGGTATAGCACAACTAAACCGTCCATCTTGGAATATGGTATCGGGCTTCCACCCGGTATGTGTAATAGATTTTGTTTCTGATTCTTCCATGGATACTAAACCTTTAATAGTTCTTGTAATTCCAGGGATTCGGCAGACATCTATTATTTGATTATTACCCAATTTGTATTGAATTTCCTCAAACAGAAAATATGGTGCATTTCTAGTAAATTCGTAAGCTTTAGGGTCTGGTTCTGCTGCTCTAATCGGGTCTCCAGTTGTTGACGCTTCCCTTAATGTTTCCGTAGGCTTATAGGTACCCTTTATAAATATGAAACTTTCATGGGGGTATGTGATGTTGTCACTGCTCTGGATTTCAATTGAAATTCGATCGTTGTTTTCTGCGTTCAATGTAAAGGGAAGATATGTATAATAATCTTCCTTTATTATGGTTTCGTCTTCCAAACACATCCAATTTGGGCACGTCCTCATATTTAAGCCTTCCAAGTTTAACGTTTTCATCACCGTGGAGATCTAAGCTGCGTTTACTTCTGCCTCCCATCATTTATAACTTCTAACCCTAAAGATTTTAAGAAACGTATTTCTTCTGCTGTAAGTCTCTCGATAACTTGACGCTTTGACGTCGTATTCACTATTGGTCGTCCGGGGCTGTTGTAGCGTGCTTTATATACAAAATCGATGGGCATTTTCAACTACTTTTTATTTCCAGTCTTACACAGGTGTATGTTTCCGGTGAAAAGTTTACCAATTCACCCAAATGATCGACTAGTCTGATTGTAATATTATCAATTTCTGTCACGCTCAGCGGATAATATATGACGTGGTTAGGTTCCTTTTCCAGATTATACCCAGGTGGTACAGATAGACTGAATTCGAATATGCTGTGAGTAAGAAAATTGTTTCTGAACGATCCGCTGGTGATATTGGTTTCCACAAAATGTTTGAGACCGATATTATGTTCACTTGCTGATTAGCGATATGTACGGTATCTGCAGCCAATTTGCGGTTGGTAAACCCCAAGATGCTTCCAATATTGTTTTTACGGTTTGCCCCAAAATCTATCGGTATACTGCTTCGTATAGAACACTTTAATGTATTATTGTTGGCACTCAGTTTAAAATATTTTCAATGTTCTCGTTGATGTCCGGCTTCTGACTGAACCATTTTTGAAGACGTCCTGTATATATGCATTTATTTCTTCTAATTCGTATGATCCAGGTTCAATGGTTATTTTGCGATGCTCTGGATCGTTAAAGTATAAGTTATTGTTTCCTGGATGTATGTTTTGCACAGTGTTACAAGTGTACAGTCCCACTAGACCCAAAGCATATTCACCGTCTTGTTTCAATTTAATTGGTGGGTAAATGGATCCTGTCGATATGACATTACCATACCCGAACACGCTCACTGTTTTAGCCATTGTCACTAAGAAACTTTAACACTAAATGTCCACAATTGTATGTGTTGTAAGTCTGCTCCGGTACACTGTTGTAGTAAATTTTACAACCTCGAAAATATCTCTTTACTTTTTCCGGCGGTCTCAAGTCTCCAAACGAATCGTAGTAATACACACTATTTCTACGTTTTCGGTACCCCACCCAATGTGTACCCGAACCTTTGGTGGTATCCAAATTAATCACTCCCGATTCGTTGACATGCAGTCTAATCTTCTGTAACTGATCTCTAGAAAAGACGTTGCGAAAATGAGGAATGTTAGATGCGTGTTTCCTTATATCTACATCGGTGAGAGCTCTTCGAGGTAACTTGCTTAGTTTTTTGATACTTTTTTACAAATGCCACGCCCCTGTTTGTATGGTTTCAAGAATAATGCTGTACCTTTTTTGTATGGTTTTAGAAACATTCCATTTCCTTTTTTCCCAACAGTGATGGCTTCCATAGATCTGTTGTGTCGTTCGCTCTCCTTAAGCTGTTCGTTGGCCGCCTTGACATCATTTACTGCTTTAGCTATCCCGCAGCACCACCTGTTAGTGCCCCTAGGGCACTTAGCCCCGCGAATATCGGAATCAATGGCAGAAAACCTCCTTTCTGTGGAACGGGTATAATACGTGGGACTTTAATTTTGTTTCTCCCACCGGCTCCTTTTATGATTTTTTCCAATTAGAATACCAACATCTAACAGCTTTTCAAGTTGTCGGAACCAACTCGGTCTATTGCGGACCGTATTTTCTTCAACAATCCGCCTTTGAAACTTATTTTCTTCTTTAAGCCCATACCCATTTTCTCTTCGCTTTCATAGCGTTTGTCACAAACCAAGCTGCGGCTTTTTCACCAAACTTTGCGTTTTAGACTTAACTCTCCAGGCTTCTTCTTCTAAAATTTTATCTGCTCGGTGTCTGGCTGGAAGATCGTCGGGGTACTTGGGTATGCAATGTCGTGGTCTTTACACAATTTATCCAACTCGTTTATTCCAGGATCACCTCTTGCTAAGCGCTCATCCAACTTTGTACCAGGCCCGCAGTACTGATAACCTGGAATATGCAGCTCAAACGGTAACCTGTTTATAGCGCTGTTGATTAAACCCTCTCCAGAACAGATAATCATGTGTTTACTCAAAAATCTCAAACTATACTAAATAAATAAACAACAACGAGTCTATTTATACTTTTTCAAAAAATTTACAATATATTTATAATAACAATACATTTACATCCACGTCTCTTGGGATGTCTTTTATAAAAACACTCTTTCTAGTTATCACCATAATCAGAATCTCCAGATTCCGACAAATTTAAACGTCTAAACATTTCCACTAATGTTCTTGTACGTATCACGTCTCGCACAAATATATCCGGAAAACATATAACCAGCTCCAAAGCATTTAGGGCGCTCTGATTCAATTCGTTGTAGAATAAAATATTTCCAATTCGAACTTCGCCTTCAACCAAGATTTTAATTCGTTTCTCTCCTTCAGTCAGAGCATTAAACCAGTCGCCATCATTTAAACTAGAATTAGCAACAAACCCTACTAATTCGCTGTATAATGCTGGGAAGTCACGACTTTCCAACTGTTTAAGTTGATACTCAAACAACTCTCGCATATGGAATAGTTTACGTCACTCCAATTCATTTATAACTATCGAGCTAGCACCCATTATTATTTTTAACTGGAACGTTTCGTCCTCTGTTGTTCCATACACTGGCGACAGAGTGATAAAGAACGGCCCTCCTAGTTGTATGTGTAGATCTTCCATTTCGGGTGCACCATTTAATCGAGTGTTTAGCACGTCACGAGAGAATTGGCGAATTTGAAATTCCACTTGAAAATTTGTAAATGCTAACCAATTTTCGTATGTAAATTCCAGAACATGACTGCTACAATATTTTTTGCTACACACCAATCGTAATACGGGTTTTATTGTCTGGTTTATAACAAACCCAATTTCCACATTATGAGGGTGTTCACCCAATTCACTTAAACTATACGTAAACTTATTAATAAGATTTTCGGTATACGAAACTTGTGCATCATTAACACCTGCAGACTCCATTGCTTTGCACTGATTTCACCGAGATAACTGAGAAGGAATCCTATGCAGATCATCCTTTTAAATGTTTCATGGTTGTTGTTGCGCATGCGTAAATTGTTCTCGGATAATTATACATGTAGTGCGTAAGCAAGAAGCTAATTGATTTTCACCGACGTGAATAGACTAGTTTGGAATGTTACTCAAGGTTAAACGACGCTGGGTTTCTCCGACTTTGAAAGTAAACAATCTAATTATACCAACAGGGTATAAAAGTTTAGTCTTTGACTAGTTATAACAGCTATAAAGTCTTTAACCAGTTTTTTAATTTCTTTATAGAAAATGGCTTCCTTTACTTGTGATGTCTGTGGGGGTGGCTTTTCCAGAAACGATCATTTAAAACGACACCAGCTCCAACAACATGGGTTAGTCTCTGAAACCAAAAAGGGGTTGTTCACCTGCGAAGTGTGCCCGGCATCCTTCACCCGTAAGGACAGCCTAAAACGACACAAGGATGCCAAGCATGGTGTGGTGGAACCAGTTGCCGGCCCATCCGGGGTCAAACGACCGGCTGCGTCGATAGTTGAGGGACCCGCCCCCAAGAGATTGCGGAGATGCGAAGAGAGATGCGATGTGGATGTAACCAACTTGGTAGCCCACCAACGCTCGAACGAGCACAAAGCTAATGCTAGCCGTGTCCTGGATGGGGGTGTACAAGTAGTGAGCCCGGCATTTAAAAGTCGAATCGCTACATACAGAATTAGTAATGTCGACTCTACAAGTACGTATTTTCTTTATAAGTATTTAGTGTTTAACTTAGTTATTTTTTAGGTCTGTTGGATTTTCTCCGCAACCAGAGGGAGAGATTCATAAGCTTAGTCGGGAAACAGCGGGCAATCCACACCTCCCTAAAGGTGAACCTGGAGGTGTTTGGTGGATACACCAAGATGGCTGCGGTAGAGGGTGTTGAGGACGTGAAATCATTCAACACCCGAAATGTTGTGGTCACCTCATCCAGCGATCTGGGGGAGGTATACAACTCCTTTGTAGAAAGGATGTGAGCTAAGTCTGACGAATTTCAAGAACGAGATTCTGGTAAGTTTTGAAAAATTATTATTTTGTTTCTAATTTTTAAATTTTAGGATGGACTCTGAAAAATGCATTATACTTGGAGGTGAATATAAACAAGTATAAACCTCTTTGTGGGGGGTCCTACATCGAGCTCCCCAAATGGATTCGAGACAAGTGTGCGGTGGTTAACGTGCAGAACCAAGACAATGCATGTTTTGCGTGGTGTGTTGTGGCAGCGCTGAATCCTGGACATGTTCATCCGCAAAGGGTCAGTAGCTACCCGCATTACAGCACCGCACTCGACGTGACAGGACTACAGTTATCGATGCCCATAAAGGACATAGCCAAGTTCGAGGAATTAAATGCTATTAGCATCAACGTCTTTGGGGTGGAAAGGAAGTCCATCGTGGGACCCCTCCACTTCACCAAAAGAAAGAGGGATCGGCATGTCAACCTCCTTTACATCCAGAATGAGAATAACACACACTACTGTTTGATCAAAGATTTGGGGAAGCTAGTGGGTAAGCAGCTATCTCATGACCACACCCGTAAATGGATTTGCGATGGATGCTTGATGTTCTTCCCATCCGAAGACAAATTACGACAACACTCCGAACAAGACTGCAACGTGGTTGCGACAAAGATGCCCAACCACTGTAACAACATCCTCGAGTTTACGAGCGTGCACAAGCAAATGAGGGTGCCGTTTGTTATATACGCGGACTTTGAAAGCGTGTTGAAGCCTATTTCTTCGGCAGCACAGGATCCTTCCGGCTCCTTTACTAACAGCACCCACCAACACGAACCATACAGCTTCGCATATTATATTAAATGCTCCTACGACGAGGATTTGGATAAGTTTGAATTGTACAGGGGGCCTGAAGCTGCTAAAGTGTTTATGGAAAAGTTGAAGGAGGAAGCCCGCAGATTAGGTAAAATCCTTAAAACCAACGTTCCGATGACAGCGTTGGAGCCTTTAGACGAATTGTTATTCCACGTGGTTGACGATTGCGGTATCTGCAAGAAACCATTGGGAGACGATCGAGTGAGGGATCACTGCCATCTTACAGGAAAATTCCGCTTCGCAGCACATCGCCAATGCAACATCCAATACCGGATGCCAAATTTCATACCGGTCATATTCCACAATTTAAGTGGGTATGATTCCCATTTTATTGTGAAAGAGTTGGGGTGCGATAAGGAGCGCGTTACAGTGATCCCAAATAATAAGGAGCGATTCGTATCGTTCACAAAGTATGTGAGGTTATATGGTGAAGAACCAGGCGTAGAAGAAGATGATGATGATGATGAAACCGATAATTCCACAGTACAGCTGCGATTCATCGATTCCCTACGTTTCATGGCATCGTCCCTGGATAAGTTGGTGAAAAATTTGGAATGCGAGCAGTTTGTTGAGATGAGGAAGTGTTTCCCCGACGACATACAGTTTTCTTTTCTACGCAGAAAGGGTGTGTTCCCGTACAGGTATGTGACAGACGCTTCAGCATTAAATAGGTCAAGTCTACCACCCCGAGAGGATTTCTATAATGATCTCACGAATACTGTGATTTCGTTGTCTGAGTACGATCACGCTCAGAATGTATGGAACGCTTTCAACATATGTACACTCTGCGAATACAGCGATCTTTATTTGAAAACAGACGTTTTATTATTAGCTGACGTGTTTGAAAATTTCCGGGGTGTGTGCTTGAAAACCTACGACTTGGATCCCTGCCAATATATGACAGCACCTAGTCTAAGCTGGGACGCCATGCTGAAACATACTGGGGTTAAATTGGATCTATTCACCGATGTAGAAATGCATCACTTTGTGAAAAAAGGTATTCGCAGTGGATTAACCCAATGCAGCGCTCGGTATGCCGAAGCCAATAATAAGTATATGGAGAATTACATTCCCAGTAAACCCTCCATATACTTGGCTTACTACGATGCTAATAATTTGTATGGATGGGCCATGTCACAACCGCTACCGATAAGCGGATTCAGGTGGTTGAAAGAGAAAGAGCTTAACCTCCTGAAAGCCCACATCGTCGACATATCTGTAACAGGGGACAAGGGGTACATCCTGGAAGTAGATCTGGAGTATCCAGAAGACCTACACGAACAGCACAACGATTTACCGTTTTGTCCGCAGACCATGGTACCCCCAACACCATCCCCCAACACTCCGAAGCTACTCGCCACTTTGCTCGACAAGAGTCATTACGTCATACATTACATAAACCTGCAGCAGGCGCTACGTAATGGTCTTAAACTCACCGGCATCCATCGAGTATTGGAATTTGACCAATCGCCTTGGCTAAAACCCTACATCGATTTGAACACCACCCTTAGGACATCTGCCAAAAATGCGTTTGAAAAAGACTTTTTTAAATTAATGAATAACGCAGTCTTTGGAAAAATGATGGAGAATGTCGACAAGAGGGTGGATGTGAAGATCGTACCACGGTGGGGACACGATGGACAAAAATTGTGCGCGAGTGGACTTATCGCCCGCCCGAACTTTAACAGTAGTTTAGTGCTAGGTGAGGATTTGGTTCTTATACAGATGGATAGGGTAAAAGTCACGTACAACAAGCCTATATATGCAGGTTTTTCAGTTTTAGATATTTCAAAGACCCTCATGTATGATTTTCATTATAACACCATGAAACATTTGTATGGAGCCAAACTCTCACTACTTTATACAGACACTGACTCTTTAGTGTATAGTATAGAAACAAAAGACTTGTATAGTGATATTAGTGCAAACATTAACAATTTCGACACTAGTGACTACCCTCGAGGCAACAAATACAATATGCCTCTTGTGAACAAAAAGATTCCCGGCAAGTTTGTAACAATTTTATTTTTGCAGTAGGAGAATCCATTCATTAAACGTACAATGAATAGTAAAATACCTTTATTAATTAAAATAAATATTCAAGTAACAATCAAACTTTTATAGTATTATAATATCAAGGATTATTAGTCGAGTTGTTTCCGAGTTCGGTGTAATTTCACAGCCACTGGCGCGCGCGTGAGAGGTTCGAGAACTAAAATCCGGAACCTCCACCATACAAGAAAGCAGCGAGCGCACTCGTCGATAGTTAAAAGTAGCGTCAAGATGCATTCTAAGAGAATGGCGAGTGACCTCCGAGTCGCTCTATGTTTGTGAAACACTTCCTGAGTAACGGTTAGTACCTAATCCACATTTTGTATATTCGTTGTCATATTAGCTAATTTACAAAATTTATTTAGCGCAACGACCCATTTGAACTCGCAACGACCCATTTGAACTCGCAACGACACATTTGAAATCCCAACGAGAAATTAGAAAACTGCATGGATAACGTATATATCGCACACCACGTCGAAAATCGCAACTGTAAAATTTGAGACAACATGATCCCTTTGAAGTTACAATTTAGAAAGCTTAATTTGTGGGCTACGCAATGAAAAATTATTTTAGTAAATAAATTTAGACAACGGAAGATTACGTTACAAAGTAATGCTGCCGTGATCCAAGTAAGGAACCCGCTTTGCTCCTACACCTGTGTTAAAGCATGGAAAGCAAGTATAATTAGTTGCTGTTCCCGCGCTGCGAGGTAATTTCCATTACATCAAGGGACAACTGCTGCTCTTGGGTTCGTAATAGAATTAAGGATTTCCTGAGTACTTTCCTTCTGAAAGTACATTATTTCATTTTGTTATTCAGTTTACCTGTAAATAAGCTGGTTTTCCCAGTATTAAATTTGCTTTCACTTAGCTTCGTAAATACGTGATCACACATGGCTTCAACGTAATTTAACAGCTGCTATTACATCACCTGTTTGTTTGTTCACTATTGTCAACAATTGCCCAATGGCTAACACATGTTTAGCATTTTAGTACAACCACTATTGATAACATTAGAGAATATCTTGGTGATTATTTTGACTTCAAACTAAATTTAAGTTTGTTAACCTAAAGAGAAAATTTCGTATATTCATTTGTAAATGACTCACACAGATCTGATTGGGTTATAAAGAAACTCTAGCATTTTTAGTTACATAGAATTATAAAATATTTGAGTAAGGATTAGTTGATAACCTTTACTACCAGTTTTGCAAGTACTTCAAATTTTATTTTTATTTAATTACAATGATACTTTATTTACTGAAACCAAGAAAATTCTTATTAGTAAATTAATATTCTTCATTTAAAGTTTTTTATTCTGATCTAGTCTGATCAGACTTGGTAAACAAAAAGCAATAAGAACTAAAATTTTATGATCCCATTATGCAGAAAATATTCTCTATACTTTTAGGTATACTTGAGGGACGCAAATAGTGTTCCCATTTTTATGTGACTTAATTATTATTCTTTCTTACAGGAACAGCGTCTTATTCTGTTAAGACAAGTTTGTGTATCAACGAAGGCAATCTCTTTTTGGGTCTCCAAGTCCGCCCTTAAAAATAGCTATGCCCCTAAAATAAATCAATTTGGACTTGGTGGCGCCTGTTTGTTTTTTGTTAAGTGTAACCCTCCATAGATTTCGACTTACCCCCATTGCTCATAGCTCTACCCAAGGAATAGACCCCTAGTTACGTCGGAAGACTTTGTTTTGCTGACCCCAACTTCTAGAGTCAGATGTATGTATTAAGAAGAGAGCATTAGTTAAGCTCAATTTAGGAAAGAATGTGACCGTTTGGGGTTAGCGATCAAGAAAAATAATACGTTTCACTAGCGCCCAACGCTTGGGGCTTCGAAATTTGTTTGATCAAAATTTATTTGGGGCTCGAAATTTGTTTGTTCAACGAGTAATTTGTTGAAATTCGTTCGTTCATAATTTAATTTAGCTCGAAAGTTGTTTGTTCATAATTTGATTTACCTTAAAATTTATTTGTTAAAATTAATTTGCTTCGAAATTTATTTGTTCTAAATTTAATTTGATTCGAAGTTTGTTAGCTCAAAATTTATTTTCCTTTGAAGTCCATTTGTCCAAAAATTATTTTGCTCCGAAATTTGTTTGCTTAAGGTTTATTTGACACTTAGATTTGTTTGTTTGCTTTTGATAAAGATTGGTTGTAACGGTAATCCCCATACACCCAATTCGTTAATTTGGTCAAATTTACTTTTGACTTTAGTTCTGTTTTGACCCTTAAATTTTTTGATATTGTTTTGGCAAAAATAATTTTACCAAAAACATTTTTGATTTTACCTTTAGTAGTACGAATTTGTTTTGATAGCTTTTGTAAGATTCGGATTAGTTAGATTTATCGGTTTGATTCCATTAGGTTGTAGTAACCATGTCGGAAAAATTCCAAATTGTTTGCCTACTTAAAGAAGAATTGGAGTATGAACTAAGAATCAGAGGAGTGGTAAGTGAGAGGCCAGTGTTGGAGAAACGGAAAATTTTAGGTAGATTGTTAGCTAAAGAAATAGATAAGCCTGGTTGTTTGGTTGACCTTTCGTGTTATGAAGTAGATTTTGCAACGGAAAGTAAAGAAATTTCAGTTTCAGTCGAGTCAGTTCGTAATATTGTGTCCGAGTTTGAGGGCGACTCATCAGACTCAATTTTAGAAGAGCTTGTTCAAGGATAAACCACCTTTCGGGACGAGCTAAGCGTATGAAAATCCTTCAATAAATCCCGATGAAGCAATTAAGTTTAGAAATGAGACCGTAGCAACGATATTAACTCTTGAAGCTGAGTTGTACGATAAAATCAATAAAAGTACAGAGTCCACCTATTTAGATCGGTCCGTTGTAGTATCTCCTTTAGTTAGTGCACCTATCCATTCGACTTCGTATGTAACACCTTCAGTACCTATAGGTTCATGGCCTGTAAAATTCTCAGGTGACCCCAAACAACTACATTCATTTTAGATAGAGTTAGTGATTTAGCACAATCTCGTAAGGTATCCGAAGCTGACTTATTTGGATCAGCATGTGAACTTTTGTGGGTGACGCTTTGGTTTGGTTTAGAACAGTGAAAAATTCTTTGCGAGACTGGAACTCCTTGTTAGAACGTTTAAGGAAGATTTTCTACCTGGTTCTTCGGATGATGACATTTGGGAAAAGATCAGAAATCGTCGTCAAGGTAAAGACGAAAGGATTATTTTATTTGTCGCGCATATGCAAACCCTTTTAGTAGACTGACCAACGAGCCAGCAGAAGTTACTAAAGTTAAAATGATTAGAAGAAATTTGGTTCCTGAATATATTTCGGCACTTGCATTGTCGGACATTCAAGATTTGTCGACCCTAGTAAATTTGTGTAAAAGGTTAGAAGAAGCTTCTTTGATGAAACTAAACTCGGTTTTGGCGTCTTCTAATAAACCTAATAAGATTTGCAACCTCTAAGCATCCATATGAGAACAAACATCCTGGGTTGAATGAGAAAGTTTATGCTGTTAAGAGTAGGGTGTTTCAGAATAAATTAGTCAATCCTCAAGTAACAGTAGCGGATAAGAGCTCTTTAGAGTCCTCGGTTTGTAATTCCTTTAGTCCCGATAAGAGGAATCATTTTGTTTGTTGGAATTGCTCCCGTAGTGGACATTGGTTTAGAGATTGTAGAGCAACAAAAAATTTTTGTTTTGGATGTGGTCGAAAAGGCGTTAAGGCAACGTCATGTCCACATTGTTTAAAAACCAGTAAGGCGGCAGGTACATAGTGGTCGGTATCCTGTTCCGCGTCATAAGGCTACAGTTATGATTTGTAAACAAGAAAAATACTTTAGTAAAGACGAGTGGTCGAGATGGCTTACAGTTGTTAAAAATTTTGTCAGGACTCTTCGAAGCCTAAGAATAATACTCTGTTCATTGAGAAGCAGTGTGATAATCGACCCTACATTATGGTGAAATTAATAGATAGAGACATTACCGGTCTTCTGGATTCGGGATGCACTACCTCAGTAGTAGGATCCTTAGCACTTTCAATTGTTAGAGAATTAGACTTGAAAATTTTTAGTTCAGCAAAAACAGGTATCACTACAGCTGATGGTTCAATAAAGTCTGTTGTAGGCTCAGTAGATTTGCCAATTTGTATAGGTAATGATTGCCGCATCCTTAATGCATTAGTGGTTCCGTCCCTACCGCATACATTTATTTTCGGTAGTGACTTTGCAAAATTATTTGGTGTAGTTGCTGACTTTAGAAGTAATAATTGGTTTATCCAAAGCAATGTTGGGAACGACATAGGGTATATAGGTCCGTCTTCCATCCCTTTGAACACTGAAGATTCTTTATGTGGTTTACATGACCTCTCAGATGCTCAAAGTGCGCAAGCACAAGAGTTAATAAATTCATTTAGTGAGATTAGCAGCGACGATAGATTAGGACGAACTCACCTAATCGAATTGGACATAGACACAGGCAATGCCAAACCCTTCCACAAGAAACCATATGTCATGTCACCATATATGGGTAAGATATTGAATGAGGAATTGGACGACATGCTTAGACTTAAAGTTATAGAACCGTGTACTAGTCCGTGGTCCTCTCCAGTTTTGTTGGTTAAGAAGGCAGATGGAGAATATCGCTTCTGTTTTGATGGTAGAACCCTGAACGACTTAACTGTTCATGATTCGTACCCCCTTGCGAACGTAGATAGAATTCTCAATATGTTGAGAGGTGCGAACTACATTTCGTCTCTGGATTTGAGAAAATCGTTTTGGCAAATCCCTCTTAGTGAATCGTCTAAGGATAAGACTGCCTTCAGTGTTATCTCACGAGGACAATATAGATTTACATGCATGCCATTTGGGTTGAAGAATGCTGCGCAGACGCAACAGCGTTTAGTAGATGCAATTTTGGTCCACGTTTTGAACCCCATGTATTTTGCTATTTGGACGACATAATATTATGTTCGTCATCTTTTGAAGATCATCTAAAGTTATTAGTAGAGGTTAAGCAACGTTTAAAAGAAGCTAACCTTACCATAAATATAAGTAAATGTGAATTTTTAAAAACACTTAAATTTTTGGGTTATATAGTAGGTTCGAACTCACTTCGTACAGATCCCGATAAGGTGTCGGCGATGGTTAACTTTCCCCGTCCGAAAACCACAACGGAAATTAAAGGTTTATAGGAATGTGCAGCTGGTACAGGCGCTTTATAAAGAATTTTTCGTCTTTAGTTTCGCCTATTAATGACCTCATTAAAAGTAAGAAAAAGGTCAAACTGTAAACTGGAGTGCGGAAGCAGAAAATTCATTTGTGCTAATCAAGCAAGCATTAGTTTCTGCACCTCTTCTTTCGCAGCCAGACTACTCGGCACCCTTTATCGTTGAGTGTGACGCAAGCAACACTGGGTTAGGAGCTGTGTTGATTCAGAATGTAAACGGAGAAGAGCGTGTAATTTCGTACGCAAGCAAAACCCTGAGCCGTACTGAGCGCAATTATTCCACCACTGAAAGAGAGTGTTTAGCGGTTATTTTGCAATTGAGAAATTTCGTCCGTGGGTAGAAGGAGTTCGATTCACCGTTGTCACCGATCATTTTCGTTACTTTGGTTGAGTAATCTTCAGAATCCAACTGGAAAACTCGCCAGATGGTCAGTTCGATTAAGGCAACACTCATTTGATTTGGTGCATAGAAAAGGAAAGTTCAATATAGTTCCAGATTGTCTTAGTCGTGGTGTTCCTTTAGAAAATCCAGAAGTTAACTTAGTAGAGATTAAACTTGATGCAGTAGACTTGTGGTATGAGTCTTTGAGAAAGAAAATTATGTTGTCACCGAAAAGCTACCCACAATGGAAAGTAGAAGATGGGTTTATTTATAAGTTTATACCTTCCTTATTACCGCATTCGGCGAATGTTGTAGAGTGGAAATATTTGGTGCCAAAGTCTCAGCGCGTAGATGTCATTAAATCATGTCATGACCCCCTTCAGCAGGACATTTTGGTTCCTTAAAACTTTGTCTCGAGTCCAAGAATTGTATTATTGGCCAAAGATGATCTTTGACGTACGTAAATTTTGTAGGAAATGTTTGATTTGTGGTGCTCAAAACCACCCAATAGAGGTCCCCTTGGAATGATGGGAAAGGAGAAAGAAGTTGGACTACCATTCCAAACCATTGCATTAGATTTGATGGGTCCGTTTCCTCGTTCCAAACGCGGACATAAATGGCTCTTAGTTGTTGGTGATTGGTTCTCAAGTATTCGATTTTGCAACCTTTACGTAGTGCTACCGCACATTTGATCGAGAAGTTTTGGAAGAAAAGGTATTTCTTGTCTACGGTGTACCACAATTTGTTATTTGTGATAATGGTCCACAATTAGTTGGACGTATTTTTAAAGCTTTGTGTGCAAGGTACGAAATTCAAAAATTTGGTATAACGCTGTTTATGCTCCCCAATGCAATTTTGTGGAAAGAATCAATAAGACAGTTGGTACAGCAATCCGTACATACGTAGAAGAACATGATACGTGGGATGTTGAGATATCAAAGATCCAATACGCGATCAACTCAGCAAAACATGAGTCCACCAACTATTCACCAAATTTTTAGTTTTTGGTCGTCAGGTACCTTTAAGTGGAAAAGCTTATAAGGATAATTTTATACCTGGTGAGGATGTTGATGTCGTCTCCAGTAGTAGACCTTCTTATGTTTTGGATCGTCAACTTTTGTTTGATATTTTTGGAAGTGTCCGTGAAAATTTGCATGTAGCTTATCAACGTTTGTGTAAACGCTACAATCTTCGGAGAAGAGACATTTCATTCCGAGTCGGAGAGTATGTTTGGAGAACTAATAAGATCCTCTCGAGTGCTAGTGATAAATTTTCCGCTAAGTTAGCTCCTAAGTTCATTATGTGTAAAATTCGGAAAAAACATTCCAGTTTAGTATATGAGTTAGAAAACGAAGATGGAACAAGAGCAGGGAAATGGCACATAAAGGACTTGAAACCAATTGGAGTGTAAGATCCAAATGAAAATGATGATTTTGACGATTAATTCCGGTCCGGTCATCTCTTTGATATTAAGTAATGACGTAGTGGTCTGTTTTGTTTTGTTCCAATTCTTGATCTAGTGTCGGTCCACTAATATTGAGTATTTTGTTTGAGGAGTGAAATAAGTGGTTTGAGATTTTGTAAGTTTTGTAAGTTGAGGTGTGCCTTGGTGCACGCTGGTCGTTTTGCTCGCGCGTTGCTCGGAGATGTGTTTGGAGGATGTCTTTGACAGATATCCTTACAATGTAGAAGTAGGTGGGCTATTTAACTATTGGTCCTGATTTCTACATGTCAAGGTGGAGAGAATGAATTGTTCTTTCCTTGTTCCTTTTGACCGTTAGAAGTTCTTAGATTTGATAAGGTCAAAGTTGACTTGGTGATTTTCACCGTTTGGTCCATCACTAATGAGATCAGTTGTTCGTTAGCAATTAGTGATAGGATGATCAGTAGGGTGTAGGATTCTACAACCCTAACTGGGTTATTTTGGGTTTGAAATTTGATGAGTAACCTGATGGTTAGGTTACCTTTGTTTTGATTATCTCTTTGTAATAAAGTGATAATATTTTGTATTTGAATTTGTTAAGTAACCGTATGGTCAGGTTACCTTTGTTTTGATTATCTCTTTGTAATAAAGTGATAATATTTTGTATTTGAATTTGTTAAGTAACCGTATGGTCGGGTTACCTTCGTTTTGATTATCTCTTTGTAATAAAGTGATAATACTTTGTATTTGAATTTGATAAGTAACCTTTGATTAGGTCACTTTTGTTTTGGTTATCACCTTGTGATGATGCTTAAATTTAGACCTATTAGTAGGGTATTTCTTTTGATTCTCACCTTATAGTGATGATATTTTGAATGGTAATGCTGTTCTGATGAGGAAGCATTCCTGTTTTTTGTAAATAGAGCTAAATGAGCTCCTGGAAGTGAAGTTTTTTGAAATTAGAAGTAAATTGTAAGTGTTTGATTTTAGGTCAGAAATATTAGCCTTATTAGAAGTAGGAATCTCAAGTCAAGAAATTTTGTAAATTTAAATTCTTTTGTCCCGTGGAGTGTTTGACTCTCTAATTTGACCCCTCCCAATTTTGATTATTACCGATTGTGACTCCCCGATTTTGTCTCCCGATGGACGTCAGGTACACGTAGTTACCAACACACTCTCAATTATAAATGAAGGTCCCCCATTTGAGTAAATTTATAAAATTGCATAGTTGGTTAGGAAGATAGGAAAGGCTAGTATTGTTGTAAAAAAATTTTTTTGTATTAGTTATATTTGAAGTTTTTTAAGAAAAATTTTTTCTTTTAGGAAAGAGGTAGTGTAACAATTTTATTTTTGCAGTAGGAGAATCCATTCATTAAACGTACAATGAATAGTAAAATACCTTTATTAATTAAAATAAATATTCAAGTAACAATCAAACTTTTATAGTATTATAATATCAAGGATTATTAGTCGAGTTGTTTCCGAGTTCGGTGTAATTTCACAGCCACTGGCGCGCGCGTGAGAGGTTCGAGAACTAAAATCCGGAACCTCCCACCATACAAGAAAGCAGCGAGCGCACTCGTCGATAGTTAAAGGTAGCGTCAAGATGCATTCTAAGAGAATGGCGAGTGACCTCCGAGTCGCTCTATGTTTGTGAAACACTTCCTGAGTAACGGTTAGTACCTAATCCACATTTTGTATATTCGTTGTCATATTAGCTAATTTACAAAATTTATTTAGCGCAACGACCCATTTGAACTCGCAACGACCCATTTGAACTCGCAACGACACATTTGAAATCCCAACGAGAAATTAGAAAACTGCATGGATAACGTATATATCGCACACCACGTCGAAAATCGCAACTGTAAAATTTGAGACAACATGATCCCTTTGAAGTTACAATTTAGAAAGCTTAATTTGTGGGCTACGCAATGAAAAATTATTTTAGTAAATAAATTTAGACAACGGAAGATTACGTTACAAAGTAATGCTGCCGTGATCCAAGTAAGGAACCCGCTTTGCTCCTACACCTGTGTTAAAGCATGGAAAGCAAGTATAATTAGTTGCTGTTCCCGCGCTGCGAGGTAATTTCCATTACATCAAGGGACAACTGCTGCTCTTGGGTTCGTAATAGAATTAAGGATTTCCTGAGTACTTTCCTTCTGAAAGTACATTATTTCATTTGTTTGTTAGACGTACAAAATTGTTATTCAGTTTACCTGTAAATAAGCTGGTTTTCCCCAGTATTAAATTTGCTTTCACTTAGCTTCGTAAATACGTGATCACACGTGGCTTCAACGTAATTTAACAGCTGCTATTACATCACCTGTTTGTTTGTTAACTATTGTCAACAATTGCCCAATGGCTAACACATGTTTAGCATTTTAGTACAACCACTATTGATAACATTAGAGAATATCTTGGTGATTATTTTGACTTCAAACTAAATTTAAGTTTGTTAACCTAAAGAGAAAATTTCGTATATTCATTTGTAAATGACTCACACAGATCTGATTGGGTTATAAAGAAACTCTAGCATTTTTAGTTACATAGAATTATAAAATATTTGAGTAAGGATTAGTTGATAACCTTTACTACCAGTTTTGCAAGTACTTCAAATTTTTATTTTTATTTAATTACAATGATACTTTATTTACTGAAACCAAGAAAATTCTTATTAGTAAATTAATATTCTTCATTTAAAGTTTTTTATTCTGATCTAGTCTGATCAGACTTGGTAAACAAAAAGCAATAAGAACTAAAATTTTATGATCCCATTATGCAGAAAATATTCTCTATACTTTTAGGTATACTTGAGGGACGCAAATAGTGTTCCCATTTTTATGTGACTTAATTATTATTCTTTCTTACAGGAACAGCGTCTTATTCTGTTAAGACAAGTTTGTGTATCAACGAAGGCGATCTCTTTTTGGGTCTCCAAGTCCGCCCTTAAAAAATAGCTATGCCCTAAAATAAATCAATTTGGACTTGGTGGCGCCTGTTTGTTTTTTTTTTGTTAAGTGTAACCCTCCATAGATTTCGACTTACCCCCATTGCTCATAGCTCTACCCAAGGAATAGACCCTAGTTACGTCGGAAGACTTTGTTTTGCTGACCCCAACTTCTAGAGTCAGATGTATGTATTAAGAAGAGAGCATTAGTTAAGCTCAATTTAGGAAAGAATGTGACCGTTTGGGGTTAGCGATCAAGAAAAATAATACGTTTCACTAGCGCCCAACGCTTGGGGCTTCGAAATTTGTTTGATCAAAATTTATTTGGGGCTCGAAATTTGTTTGTTCAACGAGTAATTTGTTGAAATTCGTTCGTTCATAATTTAATTTAGCTCGAAAGTTGTTTGTTCATAATTTGATTTACCTTAAAATTTATTTGTTAAAAATTAATTTGCTTCGAAATTTATTTGTTCTAAATTTAATTTGATTCGAAGTTTGTTAGCTCAAAATTTATTTTCCTTTGAAGTCCATTTGTCCAAAAATTATTTTGCTCGAAATTTGTTTGCTTAAGGTTTATTTGACACTTAGATTTGTTTGTTTGCTTTTGATAAAAGATTGGTTGTAACGGTAATCCCCATACACCCAATTCGTTAATTTGGTCAAATTTACTTTTGACTTTAGTTCTGTTTTGACCCCTTAAATTTTTTGATATTGTTTTGGCAAAATAATTTTACCAAAAACATTTTTGATTTTACCTTTAGTAGTACGAATTTGTTTTGATAGCTTTTGTAAGATTCGGATTAGTTAGATTTATCGGTTTGATTCCATTAGGTTGTAGTAACCATGTCGGAAAAATTCCAAATTGTTTGTCTACTTAAAGAAGAATTGGAGTATGAACTAAGAATCAGAGGAGTGGTAAGTGAGAGGCCAGTGTTGGAGAAACGGAAAATTTTAGGTAGATTGTTAGCTAAAGAAATAGATAAGCCTGGTTGTTTGGTTGACCTTTCGTGTTATGAAGTAGATTTTGCAACGGAAAGTAAAGAAATTTCAGTTTCAGTCGAGTCAGTTCGTAATATTGTGTCCGAGTTTGAGGGCGACTCATCAGACTCAATTTTTAGAAGAGCTTGTTCAAGGATAAACCACCTTTCGGGACGAGCTAAGCGTATGAAAATCCCTTCAATAAATCCCGATGAAGCAATTAAGTTTAGAAATGAGACCGTAGCAACGATATTAACTCTTGAAGCTGAGTTGTACGATAAAATCAATAAAAGTACAGAGTCCACCTATTTAGATCGGTCCGTTGTAGTATCTCCTTTAGTTAGTGCACCTATCCATTCGACTTCGTATGTAACACCTTCAGTACCTATAGGTTCATGGCCTGTAAAATTCTCAGGTGACCCCAAACAACTACATTCATTTTTAGATAGAGTTAGTGATTTAGCACAATCTCGTAAGGTATCCGAAGCTGACTTATTTGGATCAGCATGTGAACTTTTGTGGGTGACGCTTTGGTTTGGTTTAGAACAGTGAAAAATTCTTTGCGAGACTGGAACTCCTTGTTAGAACGTTTAAGGAAGATTTTCTACCTGGTTCTTCGGATGATGACATTTGGGAAAAGATCAGAAATCGTCGTCAAGGTAAAGACGAAAGGATTATTTTATTTGTCGCGCATATGCAAACCCTTTTTAGTAGACTGACCAACGAGCCAGCAGAAGTTACTAAAGTTAAAATGATTAGAAGAAATTTGGTTCCTGAATATATTTCGGCACTTGCATTGTCGGACATTCAAGATTTGTCGACCCTAGTAAATTTGTGTAAAAGGTTAGAAGAAGCTTCTTTGATGAAACTAAACTCGGTTTTGGCGTCTTCTAATAAACCTAATAAGATTTGCAACCCCTCTAAGCATCCATATGAGAACAAACATCCTGGGTTGAATGAGAAAGTTTATGCTGTTAAGAGTAGGGTGTTTCAGAATAAATTAGTCAATCCTCAAGTAACAGTAGCGGATAAGAGCTCTTTAGAGTCCTCGGTTTGTAATTCCTTTAGTCCCGATAAGAGGAATCATTTTGTTTGTTGGAATTGCTCCCGTAGTGGACATTGGTTTAGAGATTGTAGAGCAACAAAAAAAATTTTTTGTTTTGGATGTGGTCGAAAAGGCGTTAAGGCAACGTCATGTCCACATTGTTCAAAAAACCAGTAAGGCGGCAGGTACATAGTGGTCGGTATCCTGTTCCGCGTCATAAGGCTACAGTTATGATTTGTAAACAAGAAAAATACTTTAGTAAAGACGAGTGGTCGAGATGGCTTACAGTTGTTAAAATTTTTGTCAGGACTCTTCGAAGCCTAAGAATAATACTCTGTTCATTGAGAAGCAGTGTGATAATCGACCCTACATTATGGTGAAATTAATAGATAGAGACATTACCGGTCTTCTGGATTCGGGATGCACTACCTCAGTAGTAGGATCCTTAGCACTTTCAATTGTTAGAGAATTAGACTTGAAAATTTTAGTTCAGCAAAAACAGGTATCACTACAGCTGATGGTTCAATAAAGTCTGTTGTAGGCTCAGTAGATTTGCCAATTTGTATAGGTAATGATTGCCGCATCCTTAATGCATTAGTGGTTCCGTCCCTACCGCATACATTTATTTTCGGTAGTGACTTTGCAAAATTATTTGGTGTAGTTGCTGACTTTAGAAGTAATAATTGGTTTATCCAAAGCAATGTTGGGAACGACATAGGGTATATAGGTCCGTCTTCCATCCCTTTGAACACTGAAGATTCTTTATGTGGTTTACATGACCTCTCAGATGCTCAAAGTGCGCAAGCACAAGAGTTAATAAATTCATTTAGTGAGATTAGCAGCGACGATAGATTAGGACGAACTCACCTAATCGAATTGGACATAGACACAGGCAATGCCAAACCCTTCCACAAGAAACCATATGTCATGTCACCATATATGGGTAAGATATTGAATGAGGAATTGGACGACATGCTTAGACTTAAAGTTATAGAACCGTGTACTAGTCCGTGGTCCTCTCCAGTTTTGTTGGTTAAGAAGGCAGATGGAGAATATCGCTTCTGTTTTGATGGTAGAACCCTGAACGACTTAACTGTTCATGATTCGTACCCCCTTGCGAACGTAGATAGAATTCTCAATATGTTGAGAGGTGCGAACTACATTTCGTCTCTGGATTTGAGAAAATCGTTTTGGCAAATCCCTCTTAGTGAATCGTCTAAGGATAAGACTGCCTTCAGTGTTATCTCACGAGGACAATATAGATTTACATGCATGCCATTTGGGTTGAAGAATGCTGCGCAGACGCAACAGCGTTTAGTAGATGCAATTTTGGTCCACGTTTTGAACCCCATGTATTTTGCTATTTGGACGACATAATATTATGTTCGTCATCTTTGAAGATCATCTAAAGTTATTAGTAGAGGTTAAGCAACGTTTAAAAGAAGCTAACCTTACCATAAATATAAGTAAATGTGAATTTTTAAAAACACTTAAATTTTTGGGTTATATAGTAGGTTCGAACTCACTTCGTACAGATCCCGATAAGGTGTCGGCGATGGTTAACTTTCCCGTCCGAAAACCACAACGGAAATTAAAAGGTTTATAGGAATGTGCAGCTGGTACAGGCGCTTTATAAAGAATTTTTCGTCTTTAGTTTCGCCTATTAATGACCTCATTAAAAGTAAGAAAAAGGTCAAACTGTAAACTGGAGTGCGGAAGCAGAAAATTCATTTGTGCTAATCAAGCAAGCATTAGTTTCTGCACCTCTTCTTTCGCAGCCAGACTACTCGGCACCCTTTATCGTTGAGTGTGACGCAAGCAACACTGGGTTAGGAGCTGTGTTGATTCAGAATGTAAACGGAGAAGAGCGTGTAATTTCGTACGCAAGCAAAACCCTGAGCCGTACTGAGCGCAATTATTCCACCACTGAAAGAGAGTGTTTAGCGGTTATTTTTGCAATTGAGAAATTTCGTCCGTGGGTAGAAGGAGTTCGATTCACCGTTGTCACCGATCATTTTCGTTACTTTGGTTGAGTAATCTTCAGAATCCAACTGGAAAACTCGCCAGATGGTCAGTTCGATTAAGGCAACACTCATTTGATTTGGTGCATAGAAAAGGAAAGTTCAATATAGTTCCAGATTGTCTTAGTCGTGGTGTTCCTTTAGAAAATCCAGAAGTTAACTTAGTAGAGATTAAACTTGATGCAGTAGACTTGTGGTATGAGTCTTTGAGAAAGAAAATTATGTTGTCACCGAAAAGCTACCCACAATGGAAAGTAGAAGATGGGTTTATTTATAAGTTTATACCTTCCTTATTACCGCATTCGGCGAATGTTGTAGAGTGGAAATATTTGGTGCCAAAGTCTCAGCGCGTAGATGTCATTAAATCATGTCATGACCCCCTTCAGCAGGACATTTTGGTTCCTTAAAACTTTGTCTCGAGTCCAAGAATTGTATTATTGGCCAAAGATGATCTTTGACGTACGTAAATTTTGTAGGAAATGTTTGATTTGTGGTGCTCAAAACCACCCAATAGAGGTCCCCTTGGAATGATGGGAAAGGAGAAAGAAGTTGGACTACCATTCCAAACCATTGCATTAGATTTGATGGGTCCGTTTCCTCGTTCCAAACGCGGACATAAATGGCTCTTAGTTGTTGGTGATTGGTTCTCGAAGTATTCGATTTTGCAACCTTTACGTAGTGCTACCGCACATTTGATCGAGAAGTTTTGGAAGAAAAGGTATTTCTTGTCTACGGAGTACCACAATTTGTTATTTGTGATAATGGTCCACAATTAGTTGGACGTATTTTTAAAGCTTTGTGTGCAAGGTACGAAATTCAAAAATTTGGTATAACGCTGTTTATGCTCCCCAATGCAATTTTGTGGAAAGAATCAATAAGACAGTTGGTACAGCAATCCGTACATACGTAGAAGAACATGATACGTGGGATGTTGAGATATCAAAGATCCAATACGCGATCAACTCAGCAAAACATGAGTCCACCAACTATTCACCAAATTTTTAGTTTTGGTCGTCAGGTACCTTTAAGTGGAAAAGCTTATAAGGATAATTTTATACCTGGTGAGGATGTTGATGTCGTCTCCAGTAGTAGACCTTCTTATGTTTTGGATCGTCAACTTTTGTTTGATATTTTGGAAGTGTCCGTGAAAATTTGCATGTAGCTTATCAACGTTCGTGTAAACGCTACAATCTTCGGAGAAGAGACATTTCATTCCGAGTCGGAGAGTATGTTTGGAGAACTAATAAGGTCCTCTCGAGTGCTAGTGATAAATTTTCCGCTAAGTTAGCTCCTAAGTTCATTATGAGTAAAATTCGGAAAAACATTCCAGTTTAGTATATGAGTTAGAAAACGAAGATGGAACAAGAGCAGGAAATGGCACATAAAGGACTTGAAACCAATTGGAGTGTCAGATCCAAATGAAAATGATGATTTTGACGATTAATTCCGGTCCGGTCATCTCTTTGATATTAAGTAATGACGTAGTGGTCTGTTTTGTTTTGTTCCAATTCTTGATCTAGTGTCGGTCCACTAATATTGAGTATTTTGTTTGAGGAGTGAAATAAGTGGTTTGAGATTTTGTAAGTTTTGTAAGTTGAGGTGTGCCTTGGTGCACGCTGGTCGTTTTGCTCGCGCGTTGCTCGGAGATGTGTTTGGAGGATGTCTTTGACAGATATCCTTACAATGTAGAAGTAGGTGGGCTATTTAACTATTGGTCCTGATTTCTACATGTCAAGGTGGAAGAATGAATTGTTCTTTCCTTGTTCCTTTTGACCGTTAGAAGTTCTTAGATTTGATAAGGTCAAAGTTGACTTGGTGATTTTCACCGTTTGGTCCATCACTAATGAGATCAGTTGTTCGTTAGCAATTAGTGATAGGATGATCAGTAGGGTGTAGGATTCTACAACCCTAACTGGGTTATTTTGGGTTTGAAATTTGATGAGTAACCTGATGGTTAGGTTACCTTTGTTTTGATTATCTCTTTGTAATAAAGTGATAATATTTTGTATTTGAATTTGTTAAGTAACCGTATGGTCAGGTTACCTTTGTTTTGATTATCTCTTTGTAATAAAGTGATAATATTTTGTATTTGAATTTGTTAAGTAACCGTATGGTCAGGTTACCTTCGTTTTGATTATCTCTTTGTAATAAAGTGATAATACTTTGTATTTGAATTTGATAAGTAACCTTTTGATTAGGTCACTTTTGTTTTGGTTATCACCTTGTGATGATGCTTAAATTTAGACCTATTAGTAGGGTATTTCTTTTGATTCTCACCTTATAGTGATGATATTTTGAATGGTAATGCTGTTCTGATGAGGAAGCATTCCTGTTTTTTGTAAATAGAGCTAAATGAGCTCCTGGAAGTGAAGTTTTTTGAAATTAGAAGTAAATTGTAAGTGTTTGATTTTAGGTCAGAAATATTAGCCTTATTAGAAGTAGGAATCTCAAGTCAAGAAATTTTGTAAATTTAAATTCTTTTGTCCCGTGGAGTGTTTGACTCTCTAATTTGACCCCCTCCCAATTTTGATTATTACCGATTGTGACTCCCCGATTTTGTCTCCCGATGGACGTCAGGTACACGTAGTTACCAACACACTCTCAATTATAAATGAAGGTCCCCCCCATTTGAGTAAATTTATAAAATTGCATAGTTGGTTAGGAAGATAGGAAAGGCTAGTATTGTTGTAAAAAAATTTTTTGTATTAGTTATATTTGAAGTTTTTTTAAGAAAAAATTTTTTTCTTTTAGGAAAGAGGTAGTGTAACAATTTTATTTTTGCAGTAGGAGAATCCATTCATTAAACGTACAATGAATAGTAAAATACCTTTATTAATTAAAATAAATATTCAAGTAACAATCAAACTTTTATAGTATTATAATATCAAGGATTATTAGTCGAGTTGTTTCCGAGTTCGGTGTAATTTCACAGCCACTGGCGCGCGCGTGAGAGGTTCGAGAACTAAAATCCGGAACCTCCCACCATACAAGAAAGCAGCGAGCGCACTCGTCGATAGTTAAAAGTAGCGTCAAGATGCATTCTAAGAGAATGGCGAGTGACCTCCGAGTCGCTCTATGTTTGTGAAACACTTCCTGAGTAACGGTTAGTACCTAATCCACATTTTGTATATTCGTTGTCATATTAGCTAATTTACAAAATTTATTTAGCGCAACGACCCATTTGAACTCGCAACGACCCATTTGAACTCGCAACGACACATTTGAAATCCCAACGAGAAATTAGAAAACTGCATGGATAACGTATATATCGCACACCACGTCGAAAATCGCAACTGTAAAATTTGAGACAACATGATCCCTTTGAAGTTACAATTTAGAAAGCTTAATTTGTGGGCTACGCAATGAAAAATTATTTTAGTAAATAAATTTAGACAACGGAAGATTACGTTACAAAGTAATGCTGCCGTGATCCAAGTAAGGAACCCGCTTTGCTCCTACACCTGTGTTAAAGCATGGAAAGCAAGTATAATTAGTTGCTGTTCCCGCGCTGCGAGGTAATTTCCATTACATCAAGGGACAACTGCTGCTCTTGGGTTCGTAATAGAATTAAGGATTTCCTGAGTACTTTCCTTCTGAAAGTACATTATTTCATTTTGTTTGTTAGACGTACAAAATTGTTATTCAGTTTACCTGTAAATAAGCTGGTTTTCCCCAGTATTAAATTTGCTTTCACTTAGCTTCGTAAATACGTGATCACACGTGGCTTCAACGTAATTTAACAGCTGCTATTACATCACCTGTTTGTTTGTTCACTATTGTCAACAATTGCCCAATGGCTAACACATGTTTAGCATTTTAGTACAACCACTATTGATAACATTAGAGAATATCTTGGTGATTATTTTGACTTCAAACTAAATTTAAGTTTGTTAACCTAAAGAGAAAATTTCGTATATTCATTTGTAAATGACTCACACAGATCTGATTGGGTTATAAAGAAACTCTAGCATTTTTAGTTACATAGAATTATAAAATATTTGAGTAAGGATTAGTTGATAACCTTTACTACCAGTTTTGCAAGTACTTTAAATTTTTATTTTTATTTAATTACAATGATACTTTATTTACTGAAACCAAGAAAATTCTTATTAGTAAATTAATATTCTTCATTTAAAGTTTTTTATTCTGATCTAGTCTGATCAGACTTGGTAAACAAAAAGCAATAAGAACTAAAATTTTATGATCCCATTATGCAGAAAATATTCTCTATACTTTTTAGGTATACTTGAGGGACGCAAATAGTGTTCCCATTTTTATGTGACTTAATTATTATTCTTTCTTACAGGAACAGCGTCTTATTCTGTTAAGACAAGTTTGTGTATCAACGAAGGCGATCTCTTTTTTGGGTCTCCAAGTCCGCCCTTAAAAATAGCTATGCCCCTAAAATAAATCAATTTGGACTTGGTGGCGCCTGTTTGTTTTTTTTGTTAAGTGTAACCCTCCATAGATTTCGACTTACCCCCATTGCTCATAGCTCTACCCAAGGAATAGACCCTAGTTACGTCGGAAGACTTTGTTTTGCTGACCCCAACTTCTAGAGTCAGATGTATGTATTAAGAAGAGAGCATTAGTTAAGCTCAATTTAGGAAAGAATGTGACCGTTTGGGGTTAGCGATCAAGAAAATATAATACGTTTCAAGTTTAAAGACGAGTTCAACGGCGACTTGGTGTTACAATTTGTTGGGACTAGGGCCAAGTCGTATTGCATCATTAGTGAGAAGGACACGATTAAAAAGATCAAGGGGGTATCGCGTGGTGTGGTGGCTGGGATTAGTGTGGATAGTTTTAAGGACATTGTGCATAATAATTCTGGTGCCCTCATGCATAGCATGGTATGTATTCGGAGTAAAAAACACGATTTGTACACCCAATTAATTAATAAAATTAGTTTATCGGCAGAAGATGACAAAAGGTACGTCATCCCTGGTAGTACTTCCACATATGCATGGGGGCATAAGGATATTAGATAGTTGTTTATATTTTAGTGTGTATATATAGTATGTAAGTTAGTTATAAGCATATCTACCCTCCCCCATCCTTAAAATTTCCTTTGTTCCCGGCGATATGTGTTTACCTCCACGCGGTCTCGGCGGACGGTAAAACATATTGTTGGATTAACAACAATATGTCTTATTGACTGAAAACACGTTTTCTCTTTTTTACTTTAATCTCTTTTTATTACAGATCTATTTTAAACAACACATTAATCTCTTTTTTGTTACAGGGTAACCTGCTTGGATTCGGCTACACAAACAAAATACTTTGTAAAAATTGTAATTAGTTTATTAAACTGTAAATCGGATAAAAATAAAATATTAAACTTTTGTATTCTTATTATTGTTGGTTAAAGGACTGTAGATGTTGAAAAGGAGAGGTGATTAGAAATCAACATTGATAAAAAAAATCTTAAAAAAATAGGTTTATCTCGTGTGTGGAAATGAGGATGCTCAGTGCGTAAAATTGTAGACTAATTTAATGTATCGCATGACTAAAAAAGTTTATAAGAACGGTCAAAAGTCGCTACTGGTAAGAAATCTTAAAATGGGGGTAGCTCCTGGGGGTGTTGCTATCTGAAAAATTCTTAAAGATTCGGGTATCTGAGAAAATTCTAATATTAATTGATACCAAACAAGGTAGGTTTATCTCGAAAGATGCATTGGCTAGACGAAGAAAACTATTTGGTTCAGATGAAAGATAAAAAAATGGTTAGTCGAAGAAAACTTTTTGGTTCAGATGTGGGAGGAAATGAGGATGCTCATTTGTCTCGAAAGATGAAAAATTTAAGATATATTTATCTCGAAAGATGAAAAATGGTTAGTCGAAGAAAACTTTTTGGTCCAGATGTGTGGGGAAATGTGGGATTCTGGGGGAAATGTGGTAGTGGATTTCTTGATTTTACCCTACTTGCGGCCCTCAGTACTTATCTTCATAAAAGTTTCGCTTGAGGACTTACTTATTTTTAGGTCTTTAGGATTTAGCTATTGATAGAAAATTTTTTGAGTCGACAGTCGATGAATGTCTATATAACATAGAGACCTGATTAGTTTGTTATCGGTGCGCATCAAAGAGTTTTAAAAACAGTGACTGCAAATTGGACGCACGGCAACTACATACTTAAGGGCTAAAGCTATCCAAGCTTGACATTTTTTTATATAAATCTTAATATATAAACAAAGAAAAGGTGGTTAGTATAATTAGTGTCCACCAACTACTTAAACCAAGAGTAATTTTAGTACCATATTGAGAAATAATTCTCAAAGCCTGCAGTTTATTTTAAGAAAGAACAACTTCGTATTTTATATTATAAAAGGTTTATCTCAATTGGTTTGCTTCCAATATCAGCTCGTAGTGATCCCAGAAAATGATCAGTAAAGTTGCTACAATAAGTAGATAAACGGTGCTTAGTTTGAGAAGTTGCAAACCTTCTTGATAACTTCAGTAACTTTATAAAAAGTAAAGTGCTGGTTCGTGACCCTGACGTCCTACAAATTTCTATCTGGTCTTGTACTAAATAGAGTTATTCGCGAATCAATATTTCCAAATTATATAAAGTAAAAATTTCCAAGAATTGAGATTTTAAATTTATTTAGCGAACGTTTCATAAATACCAAATAACGTCATTGATTAAATACGCCCATATTCAGTATGTAATGTGAACGAGCACAGTTACTACAAGCATAAGAAGCTTTATTCCTAATGAAGAAGTTCAAACATTATAGACATTCATATATTTGGTAAGTAGGGTTTTGCAAAGCGGTTTACCGTAATTTAGTAAGAAAATATGGCAGAGGTACTTAGTATTAGACGCTTCTAAAAAATATTACTATTCAGTGCACAGTGCACTCCTTAATCCAAACGTGCACTGGGCTCAATGCTAATCATTTAGAATCCAAAATCTTTAAGCTAAAATAAACATAATATTTTATTAGGTCAATGTTACATCGACACACAAAATCGAATATACCAGATTATACTGAAGAATAGTTACGTACTGATTACATAACTATTGATGGAGTAACCATTCTGTTAGGATAGGACATGAACGTGGATTCCGCTTTCATGTAAAAAAAATATGATTATTATTGTCTTTATACATAGTTCCACAAATAGTGCAATTTGCGCAATAAACTACGTAAACTAACCCAACCTTGCTGTTAGGGAAATTACCTAATCTATCTCAAAGGGAACCATCAGGAACGTAATGTAGTGGAATCGACTTTGACATGTGGTAACAAGTCTAGCTTTAGGCCACGTGCAAAAACGATGGACGTAGTTCGTTGATATGGAACTTGATTGAGCATTTTAGACGTAGGTCGTTTCGTTGCTACCTTAAGGACACAAGGCAGTTGATGTATATACCATGTCATATTTACGAAAACGGACATTACACAATTAACTTCATAAGCGAACGCAATTCTTCGGTTGTATCTAGGGTATCTTCAGAAACCAAGTACTATCCCTAAAAGTTTGTACGTATATTTACGGGACACCCTGTATAATACCATTTTTAATAATAATCGTACCAATGCTACTAGCGTAGCCCACAATCTCTTTAAGTTTCTCATAAGTCATATCTGTGTACACATGATCGATGTAAATGTGTTTCAAATTTAATTCGTCTTGCTTGAATAATAAGGTAGCATTTGCATTGTATCGAATCAATCGTTTTTGTATTTGCGAATAAGTTTGACACGAATAAAAACAATCGATTGGTTTATTACGACTGATCTAGAAGTACACCGCCACTATATTCTGCTTGATGCACGTCAGATCGACAAATATAAATATTGAATAAGGTTTTGCATTCTAAGGGTGTCTGACTCGCTAAACGCAAAACACCCTATTTATATTATTTTACGCTTTTTCTACGTGCTAGTGTTTTGGTTGATACAATAATTTTAAGTATTCATATACGTTTTCAAAGCGTGCGCCATCTGGCTGTTCTAAGACACCAATGATAACATTTTCTTTCCACAATTGGAAGGACCTGTAATACCGAGTTATTGATAGTAAGTTTTCATGTTGTGTTCCCGTTGCTGCATGCATGGTTGTTAATAGGTAACGCTAATTGTTGCTATACCAAGCGCATGCTACGCTTACAATAAACGCAATTGCAGATAATGAGCACATTTTCAAACACGTGACGGATGTCGTTATAGCTATCCAAGGGAACGAATCTCCAGAAACACTTCAAACATGGTGACGTAGATTGCGGTGCTTTAGATGAAGTGTACAAACAAGATATTGTCTAAGATTGATTTACGGTTGTTCAGTCTCGAGATCAAACGGATAGACGTCTAGCACAAGGGATAGTTCTTCAGACGCGTCCTTCGGCGAAAAATGGGCAGCATTAGCTGTAGCATTAGGTCAATCTTGTCATGGGATGTATTAACAAGAAGCGAGGCGGCTTCGTGGATCAGGCAAGTTCACGTATAACTGCTGATCTCAAGGTACTACATTCGATTTCCGACACTTACCGCTTGAAGAGTGTTAGGTGAGAATTTTTCACAAAACATACGTCCTCATTCGGATAAGAGTTAAACTGTAGGTCCTTGTGTGTCAAGGATCCCTACCGCACTTGCAATAGCAAGTGTTCGGCAAAATTCAAGATTTCCATGTAAAAAGCAATTCGCTTTGGATGAAGAATTGGAAGATCAAATGTAGGAATGACAAGAAATAAAGTACACTCAAACAGCGTACTAGAGGTAATATGCTGTTCGAGCTATTACCTTGTACAATTTAGGGCCGAATCAAAGATGCTAATTCAACCAACCTTATACAAACTGCTAAGCTTCCAGTGACACTTACAAAGGATATAGTTGGCAAGGTTCGTGTTACTCACGTGTAGTTCTGGTGCTAAAAACTGATGGCTCTTTGTCCTTAAAATTCACTTTTGCTGCCTTTTCTACTATTATGACTTTATCAAATAGAGCATTAGAATCGCAAAGCAATCAAGAATACCAATATTGAACAGTGACAAATTAAAAAAGTTCTACGCAAGAGGCTGTTACATTCGGAAAGCCTTATCGTCGCTTAATCCTCATATACGAGCATTAACCAATGTTGATTTGTCTACATGCATTTACCGATTACAAATAACATACCTTTGTGGAATTTTTATGCGCATTGCTCTTTCACATACTGCTCGTTAGCACATAGTGGTTATCTTAATAACAAATCGACCCGTTGTGCAGGAACACATTGGATAGCATACAAGGAAGAAGGTACGATAACTGTCTATTATACAAGCATAGGCAATTCACGATCACCAAAGGAACTAGTCACATACCTAACTTGGTCTAGATCGTGCAATTTTTATTTCAATTATGAGAATTTTCAACCACTTGATGCGGAGAATTGTTGACATTTAGTCTGATGCGAGCGGAGTTTGGAAAAAATGTATTAATGCAGAGAAGCTGGGATGAATAAACAAAATTAAATATAGTAAGATCAATGTTGAAAGAAAGTGCCGAGATTTGGTATCGACTATTACAAGGCGAACTAAGATAATTTAAAGATTTTGAGGTTAAATTTTTTAAAACATTTCTGGTAGGATAATCAACAATCCCAAGTAAGAGATAATTTAATTGAAGGAAAGTACCGATCCAGGCATGGCAAGAGAATTATATGACATTAAAAACTCAGTGCGGCAAAACAAACCGACGCTGCGTTGGGACACAAACAAATAATTAAATATCTACGCGGGACATTTTGAGGAGGAGGCGAGACAATGCAAAACATTGTAGACCGGGCCGTATTCTTAGAATACTTGCAAAGATATTGCGAAATGAGTCAACCCAGGATGATAAAGGGTAGGACTAGTCACCAGCCCATACATTTTTTAGCTACCAGAGAAACACAGGATCTGAACGGTTCAACGGTAGAAATTTCAAAAGGGAATATTTTAATAAGCCCAATTGGAGCTAAAGCAACACACTCAGAAAAGAGGTGTGAAAAGAGAATAAGACAAGAACTAATGGAAATATGAGAATAAATTGAGAAAGTGAGAATAATGAAAATGCATAGAGGGATAGTTCCATAAGGAAAAATAACAGGACATACGCAGAAACAGTAAATAGGCCGGGACGTTCGGCAGCAATGCATCATTTTCAATAAGTGACCGACCCGTTAAAATTAATCAATATGAACATTAACGTGACTTTATAAAATTTGATTTGGGAAGTAAAGATAATTTAAATAAAAACTAATTACCTCTTTTAAATTTAAGTGTGGAAAATAAGGTCATTAACGAAACAGGAGCTGGTAGCTGGAACATCGTATGAGAAGGAGTTTAAACGTGCATTCTATTAAGGCGAACGGAAGTAATAAATTAAGCAATAAGGGTGGTAAAAATGAAGGAATGGTAGTGATAAATTTTAAGTATAAAAGATAACACGTGAAAGTATTTTAATTAACGATCTTTCGGGGTTATTTGAACGCCAAGTCCGGCAAATGTTGCATCATTTAAACGGACCCTCTAAATTTAAACCAATCAAAACGTCGGAACAACGATCAGAGATTAAGAGATTTTTCTAAATTTAAGATGTAGAAAGGCTACATCCTATATGACCAATTAAAAAATGCCGTCAATGGTCAGTTTTTAGTACTCGTTTCAAACGTCACGAATTTAGTCTAATGTATTGTAGTAAACAAATGGCGTATTGCTACCTTGAAGTAAACAAGATTTTAAAGTAGATAATTAAAATGGTTCTACGCGAATGAACAATAATCAGTTAAGGCAAGATGAAGTTTTAATTTGTATGGAGACATATATGACACGTGAATGGATTCTATCGTAAGTTGATTATAAGTTTTAAAACGATTAGGAGTATCTTTGTATTATAATGGTATTTTTCCAACAATTTTGTACACGGATGCAAGATTATGATATGGAAGGGGGATGTCTGGTACAATTTAAACGGTAAAATAATAATGTTATTGTTCTAAAATCTTTAAAAGAACATTCTTTTTATGATTTAATTAGGTTAAATTATGTAAGATTTTTAGTATAAATCTTGGCGTGAAAGTGAATAATTGAAACTGAGGGTGGTAGAACTTCGGTATGGTTGGCCATTATATATTAAAAATTATTGAACATAATTGATCAGCTACGTTTAAATCCGATTTAAGGAAGAGATTAGTAATATTATCTCAATTGTTTTCTAAAATTTCGTGCATAGTACAATTTAAATGCGGAACGATTTGTAAATAAAAATCCTAATTAGAAAGAGATAGTCATAGTGTAAGTGAGTGATTATCTAGTAATTATAAATTTTTTTATCCTAGATTTAAAATATTGTTTGAAAAGAAAAGCCGTTTTGGCAGTAATTGGCGCCATCTTTAAATTTCAATGTTTGTATGAAGGTATTCTTTTCTGGTTACATGTAAGATATGTTTGTTGAAGAAAAGCTGTATGTGGATATAGCAATTGTTATTTGAAAGATTGTTTGTTAAAGCATATTTGATGTCATTATAAGTTTGATGTCTGACTGTAGTGGTTTCATTTAAACTGAGCTAGGAAAATAATTAGGACAACACCTTAATTAGAATCATATTCATGGTACATAGCAACGTTGTTGGACCTGTAACAACAGGCATCATCAACTATAGTTGTAATTTGTAATTAAGCTCGTTTTTAAGGAACGCTTGACTGGATTGATACCCAAAACAAAACACAACACACTCACATGCACACACAGTCACGCACACACACTCACACTCACGCGCACACACTAACGCACACGCACATCAGTTAGGTATAATGGATTAAACGTGTATGCTTAAATGTTAAGCAGCAGACTAACCAGAATGTTAGAGAAATAAAATATTCTACTTATCTCCTAGTTTGAAGTGAATCTTTCCACAGGCACTATGTTATTTTAAACATTTGAGGATATTATCCTTGCTACGTAAGCTGCCTACCTCTGCTGCTTCAACAAATCGTCAACCATTAGATTTTAAAACTTAAAATTGGAATTAAATATAATAAGAAACTCCTTAAACCCAAAAACCTCACTATCACGTACGTCAACTTAAACTCTTTCCATGTGTCAATATAACGCCATTCTAGCACGTCCTTCTTTAATAGAAAGCTAGTAGAAAATTGGTTCTCCATGATAGGGACTACATATTTGGGGCATTCGTATATACATGACTTGGTAGAATATGACATCGGAATGACATCATTCTAAAGCCTACGCAAATATTCAACATTGAGTTTGGCTTTAGTTTGACGTCGTTTTGATGTCATCTTCTATCTTCTCAGTTGTATATGAATGCGTTAATTATATAGGTCCATTCAAAGAGAACCAATTTTTCACTATTGTTCTAACTGCATTGTTGCAAAAGTTTGCCACGTTAATACATGCACGTTTATTTGTAATATGCATTGGAAGCTGAATAAAAGACGAAACGCGCACATTACCAATTTCGTATTTCCTATATTGACCTCCATTGAAACAATACATTGTAACGCCCATCCTGATTGAGATGCTTAAAACTCAGACAGCTTTGTTATTAGCTTATCAAATACATTATATTGAAATCATAATTATAAGTCTGTTCCTACGTGAATTAGCACATCTTTGATATGAAGGTGTTTAAATCCATTTTACTATTATCATCGGAATTAGACTTCTTAATAAACTCACCGCAAACTGTAATATTAAGTTTAATTAAATTGATTTTTCAAACTGTTTTATTCTAATTTGAATCACTTTAAAACAATCATTAAAAATGACATTAAGTCCTCGTGATGCAAGTTTACTATAACACCCGTTCTAACCCTGTCCGGAAAAACTTAAGTTAAATCTATCCATTTAATCCCCATATATGGTTAAACACATTGAATACCCCTTCCAATATGAAAATTTTTAAGATAGTCCTATATTTTTTAATAAACACATATTAGTTGGTGATTGTTGTAACTATGCGGAATTTAAATCTCTATTCCTAATAGCCTTTACAAATAATCTCAAATGTCGTTTGTTGCACTTTAGCGAAATTTCAGCTTCTCTACCGTATGATTTTAAAATAAAATATTACGAGCGTTACTAACTTTATTACCAATTTCTCTACTTAAACTATCTATGTGCTGATCCATTGTTCAAAAGCAAGAAATAATAAAGAAGAAACGTACCAACTATTTTTTGTTTTTCTATATGAGATTTATATCATTGGAAACAAGTGGAATATATATTTCAACTCCACTAACTCCATCCCAGTTATTATGTACTTCTCTAAACCCAGTTCCTGGATGTATGTTCTCCTCAATTTAATGCACCGTTGCGGGAGAAATGAATTTTTTTCAGCCAAACCCATGAGCACAGAATCGCCAAAATTGGAATTTACTATTCTGACACTGTATATTTGCGGAATTTTTAATGGTAATTCAGTCAACTTTTCACTTCCTTTCTAGGTCTTGCAAATGATTGTTTATTATTCTTTTATTTATAAATACGAATATGAGAAGTTTCAGAATGCATTTTTTTCGTTAGCTTTCCAACTTAATCACAATTACTCTGCTGAAATGAACAAGCTAGGGTTATTTGATAAAGGCGAGTTACGGTTTTACCTATACGGATTCTAGGAAACATCGGACTACCGTTTTATTGCTTGCTCCATCTACAACAACAAGAAAATGTTGTTACTAGATTGCAATTCAAGTATTATAAATAACTACACAACCAGTCTTTTTAGATTAACAAACAAAAGCAAATTTAATGTATCTAAAACAACAACACTGAATAGGTTTCTTAAAATAAGAAAAAGTAAAATATTACGTATATATTTTACTTACTTTTGTATTGGCGTTTTACTCTACTAACCCACTCGTGAGTACAAAATTTTAATAATGATTCAATTGATTAGACTGCATAAACAAAGTGTAACACGCCATCAGCATGTGGCTTGAGATGGTTCTAGTTCCATACCACAAGAAACATTTCCTCTTTAATCATGCTATCTAATCCCATATTCATTACACACCTAATTATCAGTTTTATTTTAAATTCAGCCAGTGATTAGTAAAGTATCGAATTCGTTATCTATGATAAGGTTCCCGGATGCAGATAAAGTGCAAGAAGTTATTAACGTCATAATGATTATGCTTGCAATAATAGGGAAATCGCAAATCTAATATGCTCAGTAATAATTCATTGTTATTTTTGTGTGCTCGCAATTACATATTATACTAAACAGCATTTCATATAAGATGTAGGACACACAATATTGTCAAATTTATAAAAAAATGTTTTGCTTCCTCAGTAAACTTATTAAACTGCATGAGAGAAGGAAATCGTTACATTGCAGTGAATACACAGTAAGTAATAGCACTGTATAATTTTTATTACTAAAGGAGTTTCTAAATTTATAGGACTCTACCTGTGCCAATATTACAAAGAATGCAAACAAGTAAACTTAATATTGAAGAATCTACCCCTTCGCAAAAATACAAAAAATATGTAATTCTTTTAAATAGAACATCGATATCAATGTGTGTTCTTGTTAACTTTAAAATTACTTATTTCCAATTCTTTTACCCACCCCAACCTTTCATATTACACTGAATAAAAGAGGAAGCACGTCTTGTTGCCTATTTCTTATCTATTTGTGTTAGCCTCCATTAAAACGAATGGCCTTTTGAACGGGGCTCTCGGACCGAAACCCTAGCGATGCACGGCTCTGGGTCCCCGAGCTAAAAGTTATATTGATAATTGCACCACTTCCTGTTTTAGAACCCGCCCTGTTATACTACTATAATAGTCAAAATTTCTACCAACGGTTATTCCAGTGTGAGAAATGTAATAGGGTATTTTATTAATAAAGTATGACTATAGAAGGACGTAAATATTACGTGAATCATTCATTAGACGTCTCTTATACGTTTTAAAATATATGTGATTTTGACGTCGTTTTTTGGTCAGCTGACGAATAAACATCAAAAATCACTAATGACTTCAAAATGACGTGACTATGTTAGCTGAGATATTCTCCCCATTAGGCTTACCACACAAGAGGGTCACTTCTCCATACAAATCGCTGTTCTTTTTTGGAGATCTTCAGCCTATGTGATGGTAGGAACATCCGTGGGTACTCAAAACAACTTCATTAAATTGCTTGTAAAATAGGAGCAATTCACCTTATTTGGTGAGGCGAATATCTTCAGAAGGGTTTCTTAAAAGCTTCCTTATTTTTATTAACAGTTTCATGTCTTTCTTAAAGATGATGACCACTAAGTGTTCAAAATCTGTATCTAATTCTACATATAATTTTGTTTTGAGGGGTGTTTATTATGTTTAATGCAAAGCAGGCCAGTGTGTTTTAATGTATTTTTTTCTAGCCGATTAATTGCTGATATAATGTAGTTTTTTAGACTTACACTATTATCACACTCAGTAAAATCTTCGACATTGATATCTTCTTTAAATTATTAGAAAAGTACCCACTTTGAGGTGTTACGAACGCGTTTAGATTTCGCTTGTAACACGGTTTGTCACAATTTATACGAACTCTACTGTAGCATGTAACAAACCGAACATTTTTGTTGCAGTTAAAAAGACAAAGACGCTTCAAAATTTCTGTACTTTTTGAAGCTGCTAGATCACAATATCTGTATTCGAGTTATTTGATTTTCCTAAAAAAAGAATACTGAATAGTCGGTTAAAAGTGTTAATCTGCTAACTCCATTTTACAAAATTTCACAGGAGAGCTAAATAACTGAATGAAAAGTATAAAATACACCATGTAAAATAATCTTCAGGACTATTCGTAAACTTAAACTTATTTTCAACTTGACAGAGACAGATGCACAGAATTTTTTAACATTTTAAGATTTAATTGACAAAATAAGGAGTTAAAAAGTATTATTTTTGAAAAATATGTCATTGTTGTGGAGTTAGCAGGTTTTACACATAACAGTTTTAGGATGAATAATAGGCCCGATTTTACTTACAACTACATTATTATTGACATTACTTATACAGATTACATTACATGTGATTTTCCAATGCTCCACCCGAAGGTACTACATTGGCCAGGAAGCGAGTTTTTTTTTTACCTGGAAAATTTTGAATTTTGCCGAATCCTTGCTGTTCCAAGCAAGGTAGGGATCTTTAACGTGCGTGACAACACTCACACACGGGACCTACATTTTACCTCTCATCCGAACGAGGGTGTATTTTTGCGAAAAATGCTCGCCTAACATTTTTCAAGCGGACCGTGTCGGGATTCGAACCCGGGACCTTGGGCGTAGTAGTCACACACATACCACTACGCCACGGAGCCGCCTTTATACAGATTACAGTATGTTGTATGAAGAGTACAAATAATGAATAATTATTATAGTTAGTACAATTAGATAAAACATTAAAGATATGAAATTTCACTTGAGCACGACAACAACAAAAATTTAAGACAAAACTGTCTATAAACTAGAACGAAATTAATTCATTTTCACTTTATGCAAACGATTCTCCTGTTAATTAACGATTATCCTGTTATATAACGATTATCCAGTTAACATAATTTAAAACTGTCTTTGTAAAAAATGATTGGTTAATTTATTAAATATAAATAAGTAGCATACTTGCAACCAATTAAGCCTATAACTGAATATAAACACCGTAGATGACATTAAACATCGTGGGGGAGGTGATCATAATAGCTGTGATGATCTGAATGTAAAATCTTTTTAATCTCTTGTAAATCTTTATATTTGCGAGCTCTAATTGGAAGCCTACTTTGATGCAGCTGTTTCAACTCGGACCACTGTTTTCGGTTTACAGCAGATTTACTTTGAGGGCAAAAAAACCAACCATCACTAAATCTCACATTTCTCCCCGAGGTGTGTATTGTATTGCCCGAAGATCAGTCACTTTAGAGTCTCCTTTTTTTTGCCTGGTTGGATGCTATTGTAAGCCATAATATCATTAAAACTTTGGAAAAAATTGTGTTCGAAGTAAGTAACATCAAATGGGTGTGGAGTTTTACGAGCCTTCTCACAAATACTGACACACATCAGGTACATCTATCTTTTTTTCGTAATAATTGCTCTATAACAGGGTGCATACTATCAGCTTCCATCTGAGTATGTCCAACCTCAAGGTATTTTTGGACAATTGTCACATTTTGAGTGACGGCTACATAGGGCAATACGTTCGCCATAATATTGTTACGGTTTTGATGAACGCATCCGTCAGTGTACACTATTATTTCTATGTCTCCCTCATGACATTTTATAGATGGTCATATTTTTCTATCAAAAAGTGGGCCTAAATGGATTCAAACTTCTCAGCATTTACACCACCTTCTGTTTCATTCCATAAAAAACAAGAGCCATAATGGCTATTTAAATCGTAAAAACATAAATTATGTACTTGCAATTTTGTTTTGTAGTACAAAGTACTAACGTTTAACTTCGGAACCATGAAACCGCTTGCAAGTCTGATGTCAGAACATGACTTTTCTCATTTTTATCCTTTTCCTTTTCATTCCTTGCTTCTATTTTCGTAGCCATTTGCAACCGATAGTCTTCTTCATCAATAGTACCCACCTTAAGCTAGCACATTTTTCGTATTCATCTTTTTTTGGTCGAAAGAGAGCAAAATTTAGTAAATTTAGTCCTTCAGTGAAAAGGGTTCTAGATAACGGTTCTACATTATATGATTTATACCAACCTTTTACATAAAAAATGTAAAGAGCTTGCTTACTTGATTATTTTGGCAAAAGATATTTTTTTGAAGACTTAGCCCGACAATAGTGAGATTCCATGACAGACAGTGCGTCTAAGAAAGCATTTACTTATTTTCAATTTTCTTCAAATAATCTTGTCTGACTTTCCTTCGTAATTCTCAACTGACTTGGAATCCCATCACTTTTTAGACTATTTTTCCAGTTTAGAATATACCATTTTCTTATGCATTAAGTATTTAGGAACATTGTCTTACAGATTATTATATCTTGAATGTTCATGTAGTATACAAGAGACTGAGATCTCCTTGACTTGTCCGCTTCTCTTCTGTCCCTTACACGTTTTGTCGCAAGACTGGTAACTACATTATTGATGTACGTTTTCTTTTCTCCCCAGTCAAACTTTTTCTAGAATTGTTCAAAGATTGTTTTTCTATACTCTTCTATTATAGTAGCACATTTCATTGAACCTTTTTCTCTACTTTTGCAATGACATCTTCCTTTCATTCTTCGTGTTTTTTTTTGGTTTATTGTAACTTAATTTTTCATTTTTCCTTCCCAAATATGGTTTCCTCTGTTCTCGAAGTTTCTTGTTTTTTTCAGCATACCATTTACTTTTATTCACAAAAGACTTTTTTTTCGTACTTTACTTTTCTGAGGAAAATTATTGTCGATGTCTGAAGAACTGTCAGAGTTTGGCACTAACAATTTATGGCTACTACTTCTTTCATTTGGTTGTTCACCAACGGACATTGGTTCTGGATCTGTACATCCCTAATCAACCTCAAAACATTTTTTATTCTCTTTTTCTTCATATGAGTATACGTTTTTGTCTGGCTCAAGTAATCCTACTCCTTGTACGAAATTAAGATTTTCGTGTATTGAAAACTCGTCATCAATTTTGTCACTTTCGTTAATAAATTCAAATTCTACATTATCGACAAATGTGTAATTTTCTGGAAGATTTTCCGTAACAGTATCACAAAAAATTATACTTGCATTACAGTCATCACCTGACACAGAGGTTTCATACTCGCAATCAATGGTAGTATTAGTATTAGACCTATTAGACAAACTTATAGTATACTCCACTGCTGTAGGCCTATTTTGTTTCAACAACTGTCCACGAGACATCTGAAAGCATCAGTAAAAACATCAAAGCCAATGTTCAAAGTAAATGTTCGGTAAAATGCAGGTAGCCTTAATTATAAGAACTATTAAAAGTGTGTTAAGAAATAAAAATAATTTTATATTTAAATTTTTGTATTTGACAATAAAAATTTGACTTTGGATTGACCAGAATACAGTATTGACAAGATAATCGAAGTTGTAAATTAGGTTATATACTTGGTATAAACACCTGAAAGAAGTTAGCAGTTTTTCTGCGGCAAAATTCTCAATCTTGGAAATAGAAGGAAATATTGTCACATCAAAACTGTATTATTTAATTATTTGTGCAGATAGATACTTTTCTGACTTGTATAGTTTTAAAAGACGTTTCCAATGGTGCTAAAATCACAATTTGGCCAGAAAATGGAGTTAGCAGGTTAACACTCTTAACCGACATGATGCTAACGTGATTGATTTAATACCGTTTCTACGTTGTATATTGTTGCATCTATAACATGAATTGGTCCTTTCGAAAGTCTCTATTGTACACCGATTTGATTCTTAATTGCATATATTACAAACTAAATATATTGTACACAAATTGCAAATTAAGGTATGTTTGCAACCCACTTGAGTATAGAACTACTCTGATCGTAACAAAATCCTGTAAGGCTTCCTAGGTATCGATATTTTATGCTATGTATACAGTCAAAAAGTGCTACGACAATATATTATTCTATAGCTTAATGGAAATCAATATTCTCCTGCGATACGCTTTTAAAAGTTATAAATATAGCGAAGTGCCTCGAGATTTGTATTTCTTACAAGTTCTGCTGTGTGCTACGCACCCCATTAATCTTTCGACTACAGTTATGCTAACTGAATGATATAAAATATTCTGTATATAACGTGAAGGCCGAAGAGGTATAGAATTTGAAGCAGCATACCTTTTACCTTATAAAACTTCAGTTATACTTATAATTATATGCTACAATTATAAAAATAAGCTATAACGTTGACGTAAATTTGATTTATACCGCCATTATATAAATAATACAACTAAATACAAAATTCGACGCTAAACTTCTCCAAAATGGAAGCGGAAATAACAATTGTCCATCGTCATACTTGTTGAAATTTAGCGCAATATACACTTCAGTTAGCTTAAGTAAGAGAATATTGGATATTACTTAAATTCATTTCTAGCCAATTAATATACCGCACAATTTTGGATTGTGGCTATCTAACCTATATAACTATTTATTTTGTTTTGGTGTGGTTGTGCTGGTGGGTTCCTATACACTTGGAAAACTATTTAACTGTAGAAATAAATTGTATATTAATCTATATTTTTGTATAGTTTAATTATTTTAGTTTATACACCCTTATGAATCCGATAGTAAACCTTTAACAAACTCTTTAAGTGAAAAGTTGCACTTTATAAAAAAAGACGTACTCTTCACAAACAAGAAGCGTACGTCAAGAAGACTGTTCCAAAATATGATGGCGGGGAGTTAATTAAACATTTTCTTTTAAAAAATTATCAGCTGGCTTTCAAAATGGTACGATTTTATTGGCATAAGCCGGAAACCCATAGCTGGTTCATTTAAAAAAAAAGTGAAAACTTCTATAATTTTGCCCGACACATCCTTATGAAAGAGAAAAAATGGGTGCTACGAAAGCGGTTCTTATGATGATATTATATTTGAGCAATCAAAAACCTTGCGGCATATACCAGATAGGTTTATGTTTCCAAAAGTGCAGCACATCGGCTTATACCTCCGTATAAAGACAGTCGCAATTTAAGTATGAATCGGTAGTTATTTAATTGTAAACATTCAGTTATTAGATTGGTGATTGAAAATGGTTATGATCTACTCAAAGAAAGATTCTACAGGCTCAAAAATATTGAAAATGCAAATATTTTCTTTATAGTTCAATGTGTAATAACTGCTACTGTTTTGCATAATATATGTTTGATGTTCAACTGTAAAGTAGATATAGAACTTGATAAGGAAGTACCCGAATGTGAGTTTGATACAGCAGTACCATGCCACTTTATTAGTCTCTGTGTTATGCTACAGCTTCGTAGTCTCTAAAGATTTACTCTCTGTAATTGCTTACTTTCAATAGCTTAGTTTAATTCTTGCAAGGTAGTGCTTAGTTATGTTTAGTTCTTTGCTGCTTGTTAAGTTGCCTAAATTTCTCACTCAGATACAAGTTTAAATAACTAGTTTAATTTTGTCTAATAAATTGCTTAAGGGTCTTGAACAATTTTATTGTATAGAGTTCAGTTCCTCTTTCTATTTAAAGTTTGAGCAACATCAAATGTTTAAATAAATTCTAATTAGCTGGAATAATATCTTCATACATAACACAAGTGAATTTAAATACCACATATAAATGCAAATTCAAGTTTCCCTAATAAAACAGGTTAAGTTATAAAGAAAACATCTGTTTTCTATCTGGTCTGACACGATGGAAAACAAGATCTTTCTTTCTCAATTTACCTTCGTGTTGAATAGGCGTTTCGTAAGTATTATAATGCGAATTACTAAGATGCTAAAATAAAATAATATATTAATGTTAGGTGAACGCTATCTTCATAAATTGTTCATCGTATTTATAACCGATGGTAAGATTTTTGTGGAACAATAATCATGTTCTTTGAAACATACCAGTCATGTTGAGGCTAATAACAATTTATTTTAGGACCTACCGATAGGTTATTTAACTTGTACATATCTAGTAGATATGGTTTCTTCATCGGGGAACTCAACTAAATATTAACATACTGAACCTATGCTGTTTAAAAAAATTTAGTAAATTGAACTTTAGTTCCTGTTGTTATTTCAAGTATGCATCACACAGCAGTTCCTGACGTAGTAGCTAAAAAATCCTTAAACTTAAAGAGGTTTCATATTCGACACTGCTTCAACACAGAGAACAAAGTCCACTCGCACACCTGGAACAAGCTTACATCTTTGCAAGTTCTACGTGGAACATCTCATAATGTCAGGGCAATGTCAATAAACTGTTTACCAGCAGCAGGTATGAGATTTTATAAATTTCTAATATCTGTGAGCATATGATGCCCCTAGTCGATTTACTACTGACAAAGGTTACATTTTACATTACAAGAGAAATCCATACTTCAACAATTCATACCTTCACTGTAAATTAAATTAAATACTGCTTATTTCCAAGCATAGATTTATCTGATAATGGCCTGTTTATTAGAAATTTAGTTATTAATGAAAACGTCCAAAGTTTCATGAAACAGACTGAACAATTAAATTGTCATATTATTGAATACATTTAAATTCCATGTTTATGTCTGATATTTCAAATTGTTTCTTACTACTAAAACTGATATTATATTTTAAATAAATCAAACTAAAGGAATTCTATTCAATTGTCTAAGGTGTTTATTTTCAACTTTAACTCCTTGAGATTTCAAGTCTTAAGCAGCCTCTGCGACCTTTAACGGTTGATGCTAGCTGTGCCAGAGTAAGCCTCCTTATCCTTTTTTTTGCGGAATTCTTGCTGTGCTTTTTTCTACTACTTATAGGAGTTGAAGTTGATATACCAGGATTTTCTTTATTTATAGCAGCTATATGATTTTTAGATTTTTGATATGGCTCGCATATACAACATCTACTCTGTGTATGGACTACGATTATTGGGCTTATCGCCCAACAATTCATTCAGTATTTCAAAAAATAGAAAGCGAATGGCCCTTTTGGCCGTTTCATTTTTAATGTCCTTTGTTTTCCTATATGTCATAACTAAATTATCCCACTTTTTGCATCGTACTGCATCTACCTAACATACCAAACTCTTTTTATTATACACATCTAGTTAAAAATTAATTAGTACTTGCAGTTATACTTAAACTAATTATCTCCTCACAAAAAGTGTCACAAAAATGTTTACTTTTTTGTCTTCATATTTATCCTATATTGCAGTTACTAAGGTTAATGTATCATCACACTGCCACTTCTGATTTAATTTTCCCGCTTGTTGGGAAGATAATGGCATTGGTGGACAGGGATTGGCATGTACTATTTCTGATATCTTGAAATCTTCCTCGCTACCATTCGAAGTTAGCAATTCGTATTAGTGATTTAAGTAGCTCTAGGGGGTTGCTTATAAGGGTAAAAGAAAAGCAAACAATCTAAGTTTGTCTGAGTTTCTGAATATTAAATGGAAAACTCCTATACATCGATTTATCTCTGTCATCTGGAAAATACAATGCAGCAATTATTCGTTTTTGTGCTACATAACCAACTTTTTATGTTGTATTTTTAACTGTAAACCATGATTTCGTAACGAGCTAGCGAAAACCACACTATTTTATATAGTATAGACTTACTCTGACAGTTAATAAAATAGTTCTTGCGAAAACTCGCTATTTGCTTTAACTATTTGCACTAGACATGCCTAGGTGAAATACAATACTGAATTTCGTCAGTCACCCAAGTGACAGATTGACAACAAGTCTCGTCAATGTCTCATATGTATTTGAGGTTTCACGCGATGATCTCCTATCTGCGCAAAGGTTACATGTTAATGAGGGCTATTTTTACCTGCCTTTAAAGGTGAATAGGAGTCGTGCGCTGATGTCGATGCGCCGGCAAAAATGATTTCTATTTTATTCTCGTTGCCTTAATGATTTTAATAAAAACCATTATACTATAAAAAAAAGTATTACATTCCATTATTGTTATTAGTAAGTTTCTTAATCTTCTTTGGGAATTAAACCACCCACAGTTGTTAACACGTTCACTGCTATATGGTTATTACGGAAGTAAGGCAAATGCTATAACTTCTTTTGTAATATTTTATCAAGGATTTTTGAAGATAGTCCTAGGCATTTGTTTTTAATAATTTTTGTGCTGCACAAAAGGTTTTTTTTTGAAAAACGCAGATCCGCGTCATCAGCACCTGATACTAAGTTTCATAGTACAGTGCAGTCATATGTGCAGAACTTACAACATGTCCAAACATACATTTATATTGTCCCAATCCACATGAATAATGGACCAACAACACAAATGACAAATAATTTGAAAAATAGTTCCACATAATATTTATTTTATATAATACATTCGTAAAGAAAACTTATCAACAACAAGCAAAATTGAAACAAAAGTACTTACATTGAATGATTTTATTATAATACACACACGCACGCACGCACATACGCGCGCGCACACTCACACAAACACATACATATCTACAGGAGTTTTGCTCAAGGTCACATTCAGTAAGTATTTTAGAAAAAAAAAACACTATTTATTTTTGTGAAATTCAGAGAAACAAGAGACACACAATGCAGGCTTCGACGGGCAAACTACACACTCGTAAATAGAATCCTTTCGAATTGTTTTTATAATGCACACTTTGCATTTTCGTCTTTTCGTTTCATTTTTTTGTTCTTCTCTGTTATTACAGTTAACTTATGAAGAGTTTTCGATGTAGCTGGGTTTTTTGAGGTTCTTTTAGCAAATTTTTGATAACATCAAGGCGAAATTCGTATAATGCAAGTTTCTTTCCAGAATATCTGTTATACAGTACGTGAGAATTTAGCAACTGTTGTTGCAAGATGTGCAGTGCAACCTTCGCGTACCATCTAATTGTTTTTCGTTCACATGAGTAGTACGACATCATCTGATCTTGTCTGTCAATACAACTTATGAATTCATTATATTTAGCTACGGGGAGAGGTTTCTGTTTCTCTACTCCTCTACGGTTCTTCACTTCGACCATTTTGTTTTCAAATTCGGTTGAAATATACAAAACTTCGCGTTTATCCCTCCATTTTCCAACAACCACTCCATTACAATATTTAGAAACACTCTCTCCCTTCAACAATTTTGATTTTTTTACTTTAATGAGATTGCTCTTTCTTCTTGCTCTCCGTGTACCAGTACAATATGTACCCTAATTTAGTAGTTCCTGCGATAATTCCACGCTGTTATAGAAATTATCCATAAACACAGAGTGTCCAGTGTTGGTATGGTTTTGCAATAACTCTTTCACAATTTTTTTTGTGTGACCCTTTCTTCCCTGAGCATCTCCTTGTCCCGTATATACATTGATCTTCAATACTAACCCATCGGTTTCCGTTAGTTAGCATTTTGTTATTGAAATGCTCTATTACAGGTGTGACTTTATATAACCTATCATCTGGCACGTCCTCAATATCATCAAAATTTCTTGTAAAATGTAAACAGCGAAATATAAAAAAAAATCGGTCTCTCGACATGTGCTTGGCAAAACACTGCAGATTGAGCAAGGAATCCGTTTTCCAATAATCTGCAATACGATTGGTTTTCCATGTTCCCACATGAAGAAAAAGTCTGAAGAAAATTTTCAATTCATTGACCGTCAAAGGTTTTCATTGGGTAATTCGCGTCTTTTCTGTAACACCACGCATAAAGATTTGTACAGCATATGTGTTGGATTCTTCAACAATCATATTATAAAAGTCGTTATCTGCTAATAAATGAAAAAAGTCGATCGGATTTTGTGCCACAATGGGTACTAATAGGCAATGCATTTTTGTAAATGGGATCTGACGCAGTTGACCTTCATTTTTCCAATTATCACAGGTATTGTCAGCTACTACCATGGGCTGAGAAGTTGAGCAATGCAAAATATCTGTACAAACAATATAACCATAAATAACTAGTCAATAAGGTTCTATCTAATCTATACCTTCCTGTATACCGTTAGGTTCTATGTCGCTATTTTCCTCATCAGACGAAGCTCCCACATTAGGTAGAAATTCCTCGCCGGAACTGTCGTCTTCGCTAAACGAATTATACAAATAATATTTAAGTTCTTTATCAGTTAATCTATTTTTGTTTCCAATCTTACATCGTTTAGACGTTGATGGTCCGGCTTCGACATCGGCCATTTTCATACTATTTAAAATATACCTAGCTATCAACGAAATCGAAACTGTGCTAAACATACAAAGTCTGAAGCTTTACACACGAGCTAACACACCGGTATTCCACTTTAAACTGCTTCGGACGGAATAACAAACGTACAACCGTAAATATACATCGGACGCGGGTCCGCGTCGTTAGCACAACGAGAAAATCCGAATAAACGCGGCTGCGCGTCATCCGTAGTGAACGTGTTAAAATCTTTAACAACTATGAGTGGTTTAATTCCCAAAGAAGATTAAGGAAAATACAAAACAAATCACAATGAACATACATGGAGTATTTATTATTTGTATTGTCCAAGCATGGCGAACATGAAAGCTTTGTATTATTATATATGCAGATGTTTGAAAAAAACAAAGTATATAATTTGGGAGTTGAACTTGAGAATATATGATACCGGAGTGCACGGCAAATTCATTCTGTTTAATATATCAAAAACATATCTTCATCTTCACTTATTCATTTTACGCCGTGCTCTTTCGGTATCGTTTGTGGTTACCTTAGTTTTTTAAGTAAACCGCGTAGACGTTCTCACGCGATACTTGTATAATGGCTGGTGACTGCTGACGTATTGCAGATTTGGTGTGATATATGTGTTTGTATTATATTATTTTATATTATAATTTGTAATCATGGCATATATTGGGTTAAGATTCTAGAAAATGGTGTTGGTGTAGAAGAATTATTCTTAATTCAATCAACTTGGCTTCATCACCAAAAGAAACAAATATGGAAGCTTTTCTATATCCAACGGAGTTGGTGTGACAAGGGCGTTAAAGTATAACCAAGCAGCAAACTTGGACGATAATAAAAGTGAAAAAGTGTATCCAATTTATAGAATTTATTTTGACGAAGGTGAATATCTTATAAATATAAAAATCATTTGTTTATTTCTTGTAGATAATTATTCTAAGGCATCGCAGAAGCTCAAATGTTTCAACTTCTAATCAGATGTTGAAACCGAAACAAATCATAACCTCCTGAAAAAGCGTAAAGTTAAACTACACACACGTATTCCAGATAGCAGGGACGAAGAATTTCTAGTTTTTAAAGTCATAGGTGCGTGTATGTTTTGAAAAAAACTTTTTTAAATGATTATTATTAATTTGTATATAAAGCGCTGAATTAAAATGTAACAAGAACACATCCCCTATATTTTCAGGTCAAACGGACGTCATTAATTGGTCCCTTGGAACGTCATGTGGTAACGTTATATAGACATCATTTAGTACGTCATATAGGCATCATACAATGACGTAATTTGACTGTGACATAAAAGCATTATTATTACGTGAAAATTGCATCATTTAGTATGTAATTACAGCGTAACTCATGACCAAAAATATATGTGAAAATAACGTCGGTCATGTTGTTGCTTGTATAGTTGCTCTAGAAGATAGTATTTAAGGTTTATAAAGTAATCACATGGAGCCATTTCAGGTAGTGTGTTTGCATAAAGAGGAATCACATTATGAATTGAAATAAACTGATAGAGATGTTTATAAGAAGCGAAAAATTTGAAGCTATTCGTTGGCCAAGGAGACAATGAAATCTGGTTGTCTTACTAAACTTGCACAATATAATGTAAATTTTCTAGAGGAGTGCGAGGAACTCATATCCGAATTTAATTGCAATATATCTGATTCTTATTTTAAAAAAGCCATGTCGCGTTTAATTCATCCTATTAAGCGTATGCGATACGCAGGAGAAAGTCTTGATGAAGGTACGACATTTAGAAATGAAGCCATTGCTACAGTACTTACATTAATTGCTGACCTATATGGAAAAGCTGATAAAGAAGAAAATTCTCGTAGACTACATGATGTTTCTCCATCACTTGTTAGCGTATCTGCTCACTCAGTTATATCTCGCACCATTGATTCATATTTGTTGTGAAGAATAAAATTCTCCGTAGGGTTTAGGCAATTGTGTAACATTTTACACGGAATGAAATAATACACACAATCCGTAAGGTAACTGAACAAGAACTTTACCAATCCGCATCCGAATTATTTGAAAGTGGTGTTAAGAATTTTATGAAAGATTGGAAGTCATTAGTTGACGTTTAAAAGATATGACACAAACTATCTCTCAAATGGAAGTCAGACAAAATTAAGGATAGATTTAGACCAAAATAAAATCGTGGACAAACGAACCAAACGACATCGCACACGTTGATTGACAATAACTGAAACACCACCTCAGACTTTAGCTGATACTAGGCAAAACAATTAATGCAAAATGAATCAAGCTTCGCCTCTATATTGGGGATTACCAGTGTTTATTATGAAAAAATAGAAAAAACTTTCAACACAAATGCAACGTTCTTTTTTATACACCTAAAAATACCTAAATATACCTAAAAAAAACACATTTCAATAAAATACAACCAAGAGTCCCCAATTTGCATTTCATAATTAAAAAATTAAACAAACTTTAAGATATCCTTAACCTAAAAAAGTCGAAGTCCGTAAAACTTCTAAACATGTACTCAAATAATTATAAACCACACTGTGTACAGAAAGACTACATCTTCAAATATTGATATACCTTTTTAAAAATTTCTTATATCTCTTAAATCACCAAACTTATAGTTTGCAGATAAAAGTTTCAAAACCAGTTCAAGCATGTAATTCTAAATTAAATATTTATCAACAACAAATTAAACATCAAAGCGGTAATCTATATAATTAATCTTATTTTAAAACTTAAGGAGGCAATAAGTGAATATCCGATTAAATCACTTTTTTGTTTGTGCAAAACTTTCTATAATAGAGTTCAGTATGTTAGAATGTCTACTAATTTACTGTTATTAATACAAAGTTTCTTAAACTTTTAAAATCTAACAGCTTCAAAGGTTTCTCTTTTAAATGTCTCACAAAGTTATTTCTAAATTAGGCTAAAAAATACCAACGTTTTCATTTAAGAATGTTAACAAGAAACTAGCTACTTTTAAATTCAGCTGCTTTCTCGCATCAAGTTCTTAAGTTGTAAAGTCGTGTATAAGAAATTTCCATTAAACAATATTCAAATTTATATAAATGTCGGCACAGAGCATGAGCATTTACAAGAGGGTTTTTTTCTGCAAAATGCAAGTAAAAATAAATCATACAGCATTCCAGTCTGCATAAAAACTAGAATTATTCGTGAAATTTAAATAAAAGTTGTATATTTGCAAAAAAAGTTAGAAACTTTCAACATTTTTACACAAAGCTGTCTAATTAAACAGCTTTAATTCTACGTCAGCGTTAGTGCCATCTTTAGTCCTGCTTTTGCTTCAGTACTATTTTTGGTTTTGATTTGAGTGGAGTTAGGTTCTGTTTTATTTCTAATTTACAACTTTCAAATCTCGTCTATAAAAAGAGGAAGCTGCTAACGCCAAGATGCTTGTTAGATGCAGAACATAATTCAAATTAAAGCTTCACTTTACTAAGCCAGGCGTATCAAGGACCCCAGCTGGTACAACACGAATTTCAAACAAAGGTCAGAGATTTATTCTTTTTTAAATTTCGATAATATTCACATATTTTATTCTAGAACTTGTAAATTATTGAGGAATTTTAAGTGTTGATTGTTTTATGAAGTATCTGTAAGGTGGACCTACACGGAGTTGGGTAAGACTATTAGCATTAGCTACGAAGTAATTTTTGTTCACAAATAATATAGTTCAGTACTTTGGCAAAAGTTTTATTTGCTACAAATCTATAAAACCTGATATATAGGCTTGTACGATTACTAAACTATGTAATAACTTATTTAACGAACAACATACTTTATTTTTCTGTACACATTTGATTAGTACGCGTAAAGATTTTGCAAGCGGTTTAAGTTTTATATCTACCGAGAGACCTATCACGAGGCATTACAACTCTAAGATTTCATTTTACAGCTGTTCTTTGATTCCATTCGTTAAGTAGTGGTAGAGCAATATATATATATATATATATATATATATATATATATATAAATATTTTAGGTAATTAATTACACAAGGTAAGTTGATAAATACTATCGTATTATAGTGAATAAGATGAAATAATAACTTAGACTTTTATGCAAAGCCCAAATGATCATTTCAAATTGACCTAGTAATTGAAAGATGGAAAATATAAGGTCTTGGACAGGACTTCAACCTGTATCCATATATTTATGTGATAAGAGGTCATACAGAGGTCATTGTGCACCATATCACGTACAACATACAACATCCCAATACCCAAGAAAAACAAACAAATTACTTTAATACTAAATACTTTTTTTCAATATAGAAATTCTCTGTATATAGCACTATAAAAGGAACATTTGTTTACTTTACAAAATAGCATCTTTAAATGGTATGGTATCGAAGTAAAATCCGTGTAAATGCAAATCACCCCTTCATATTAAATGTCATTTAAAATGCGTTTCAGAGTATATTATGTAAATTGATAAATCCATAGGAATCATCTTGTAAAATGTAGCAGTTAAGACTCCACTAAAACTATGAAGTACCATTTTAAAAGCGGAATAAAAAACTAATATCCGTGTATTTTTCAGTTCATTTCAAAACAAAAAGCATTTTCACCTCATTTAATGATAAACGAAAAGGGTGTATTTCAAATATAAACTACGTTTTAATTTCTAGATTTTTGAATGTCTAAAATTTATCCATAAGTAGCAAAGACAACTAATAACACATACATAAATCAAGTTAAACCACAACCGTGACAGGTAATTAGAAGATTAACACGAATGAATATTCCAATTAGAAAGTTAAAGCGTACTTACGATCCACAAATTAGATAATATATTCCGCCATAACAAGCTCGTTGATAAATATTTTATATTCTTTTTTAAAATACATCAATTAAGACACTAACTTACGACATAATAAATAAAAACTGACGACACAATAATGCCTCTATTAATAATATTTTCAGGAAAATTGCGTCAGCTTGTATGAATCGGATTAACTAGAAGCGAATCGATATTTCTAGATGTTGATGACGTAAAAACCTTGATACAAACGAAATTTGTAAATAATCAGGAACGAGATCAATGATAGATTATCGGTTTGTCGGTCAACTATGAATTGTAATTAAGTTAAATTACGTTCAAGTAAAATTTCAGTAGTAAAATAAAATGTGCACTTACAAAAATATTTCAGTACAACTGTTTTTTTTCTCTTTTCAAATATCCCATCCAATTTTTAAAATTCTGATATACAGGGTGTTGTTTTGGGAATTATCTAATTTTATAAATTTTTCTTAATTTTGATCTGGATTTTAACTGTAGTTCTTACATTTAACAATTATGCTATTAAAACACACCTGTATCAAATATGAAAGAAATCTACAGGGCGGTTCTAAAGTTGTGGCAACTACAAGGGTTGGACGAAATAGATAAAATGCCCCATATCTCGGTTACTAAGAACGTTAAACTCAATTTCCAAGATTATTGGGAGTCCCCTAAGCGTGCTCTAATTGCAGTTAATGTATGTCGGTTTAGCTATAGAACTCCCGGTATGTGTGACAGAACATTTGTATGATGCTTTTAGTATATATTTTTTATTAGAAGCCCTTAATCATAATGGATTGATTGGTGTATGATTAAATAAACAAAAAAATATACAAATCGCGTAGCTCTTTACACAGCACAATGCTTGTGTATATTCTTCTAGGAACTGTAATTATCAACTAATAAAAAAAATTCTTAAAAAAATAACCGAATATATTGAAAAAAGCAAAAGCAGGACACCATCAATCGCCTTTAAATAGTCTCAACATGGTAGCTAAAGCTATAGCGGAGTCCCTTTATTAGAGAGTTATCGCAAGTACAACGCTAAAGGTCCGTTAAAGATAAATGTCACATGATGGTTTAGATTAATGTATTTTATGTAGAAACACAAACTAAAGTTATCGCAACCTACTATATCACCGTACAAAAAAACTAACCTTGAATGCGTGACAATTAATATTTAATTCCCGATTGATCTTATAATGGCAACGCACAATGAAAAACTCAATAATAAATTACAAGGATACATTCGAGTTTCCAAACTAACGTCAAATAAAACAAATAACGTCCGATATGTTGTACACGCTATTTTACGAAAATAGCGAACCGCCGCTATTTATTTACTGTACGTAATGTCGGCGCGCATGCGCTTTTTGTTAAATTAACAAAAATAGCGTACTATAAATTTAGCGGTGGTCGTGCGATTACTCCCTATTACCTGTATAAGAAATGGAATGTAGTATACTGATTCGCCTACCCATTGGGCTATCAGAAATATTAGACAAAGAAAAAGTCCCGAAGAACATAAACCGTGAACAATAATCATAATCAAAGCACCATACATTTCATACAAATTTATGATTATAATACCTACTGAAACCAAAGACGTGTGATACAGGAAAATACGCAATTAACGATTTAAAATCTCTTTAACGCTAATATCTAAAAGCTATATAAACCCTACCTACTAAACCAATTAAAATAATATAAAAATTAAATACTAATCTAGTATTTAAAAATACTACTATGTAACTTAAAACGCGTTGCGTTACGCTAATTATAAATTAGATTGGAAAAAAATAGTTTGGCGGAATAAATATGATGCACCTTGTATAATAGATTTCGCAATTGATTAATCTTAATTGTTTATGATATTTCAAATTTTGTTTCTATAAAAGTAATTCAGTTAAGATGTCAAACATTGATTCCTTTAAATACACTGCAACGTAATAATAATTTAATTTAAAACCGCAAACGAAAATAGATACCAATTCGACAAAACACTGTGTAAGTATTTCACATAGACAAGATAATTTACAATAGACAAACACCGTCCGTACCGACCACCAAAGACATGAAAACAATACCATATTAACATACTAATGGAAATTACACCCACAGTAGCGTAAAAATAGAATTTATTCAGGGTACATTGAAATTATGCGTTACATAATCAGATGCTAACCGCAATAAATATGATTTTAGCAGAGCAAAGACATTGTTAGACTTGACGAAAAAAAATTTAATTACTCATCCGCGATTAGAAAATTTCGAACATGTATTCATATAAGGACGTAATAAGGCAAAAGCGGCTGTATGGCAGAAGTTGATATGAGCTTAAGTTAAAAGTTACGCTGAATGAAACCAGTTTAAGCATGTAATGTGGCATTAACGTAGCACTCATTTTATCTTTAACAAACTGACGAAAATGGCCTTCTTCGACCCTAAGTTTTATTACGACGGAATATATGAGGAAAAATCGATTTTTGCACTTGAACGACGCTAGCTAGCTTTTCTACTAAACAAAACACTTAACTACAAGCAGTGATTTTACAATATTCCATATCTTTGCTGTTCCAAATATTGAATACAAATTGTTCTCAAGAACAGATTTTTATGGAAACATAATTCATATAGAACTATTGAATTTGTATTCTGGTGTGACCTACAGACTTTCGCAAATTGAATATGTATTAACGCTGTGGTAGTTTGCAGTATACCTTCACAAACGCATATACTTATGAAAACATGGAAATAAGAGAAAATGATACCCATGATACGGATTTTGTGCAGCAATTAAGAAATGTATTAAACCATAATTAGGAGTGACTGTTGATTCCACTCAAGCGCTAAAAGTACTTCCGTGTATCTATATATTGGTTCAATTAATATACCTGCCAATACACAAACTGTAAAAGCAGAAACTGGTTTCAGAATATTTTCAATAGTTCTTAAGAAGTAAATTTTTTCGACAACTTGAACTATTCGCACATTAAAAAAACAAGATAGTGCTCTATCGCGGAAACTACTTAACCTTTGGTTTAGAAATGAATTCGACGCAAAGCTTAGATAAATTACATCCACTACCAGCATTTGCTTCAACCTCTGTTCTTAGATGAGCCATACAATACCGAAGTTGGTAAATATTCAATAAGACTGAAATGTGGCATAGATAAATAGATTGGAAAATAACCAGCACCTAAATACCCATAGAAACTTTATAGAAAGCAGTATGACAATACAAATTTCGATTAGAAAGCTTTTGTAAGTACTATTTTGAAGTTTTGCTTTAATGTTATACATAAAACAAGATACTAGGGAATTAGCCCTACAATGGGTAGTATCAATTCAGTGAATATATTACAAATGACAGAGGACTACAGTGCAGGCAGCATAGGCGGTTTTTCTTATTACGAGTATTTAAAACATTTAGGATATGGTTGAAAAATATAAAGAAAATGGTTACTAGATTTAAATTTATATTTTTTATAAATATAGTATTATGCTTTGATATAACTCTAACAGCAGTAAAACTATGCGATTTTGGACTCAACGTGGGCCAATCGACTAAAGGCCATGCGACTTTAGATTTAATGTGAATCAATCGACTAAAAACTATGCGGCTTTGGACTCAATAGAAGGTCAATCGACTGAAACTAATGTGACTGCTTTGGTTTGTAGGTCAATCTACGGAAAACAACGTGACTGTGGATTCAATGTGAAATGTATTGTCCCTGTAGGTAAACATTTTCGTTCTTATGTAATTAAATCTCATATTCCGTACTGTATACAAGGTCATTTGGGAATTTGTTAAGAGTTTCCGATTTTTCTTTAAATTGAAATCACCCTCTAGAATTTTATTAAAATATTTAGTATAAGTTAAAGTACCTCAATATGACAGCCCGAGCTCCTTTACAGACTCCTTTCATATTGCTGCCATTATCATACCCTTGACCCTTACAGTCTTTCAATGGAATTTTATGTTTGTTCAACTTACTCATAATCAGTTCGGCTATAGTTTCATCACTTTTTTTGCACAATCAGTGAAACATGACAGTCTTTCTTCAAATTGGTATGGTTGGTTTTCTTATTGAGTTAATACCTTATTAAAAATGCAGTCTGTTCAACATGTGCTAAATCGGGTGTGGAGTCAACAATTACATCATAGTATTTAGCTTTCTACCGATCTTCAAGAACTTTTTTAGTGACTTGGGTAGCACATAAACTAATAAACTCATTTTGAATATCATGAGACAAATAATGTACTTGCATTTTCTCCGCTTTGCCTTGAAAGTGGTAAACTTTATTTAAATGTTCATTCAATATCGGATCATAATTGGCCAGCAAATCTACGGTATCCAAAAAGTTAAATTTGTTGACTCACCGATTTTTTTGCAATCCCCTCGGTAAGCAAGCCCTCTTTCAGCTAGGATCAAAGTGACCTTAAGCAGCCTCTCTAGGAGCTTTTTTCTTGCTGGATCGACTGCAACAGCAAACCTGACAAAGACTTGCCTTTTTTGATTTAACTACTTCCGATTTCCATATGACTATAGCTGTTTTCATGTTCGGGTACTTTATTAAAAAGTTTTTTCCAACATTTTTCTGTCGAAAATCCTTCTGGGAAGGTCAACGAAGAACGCTGTGACTGAGCGTGACAGCGTGCCGAATATACTACAAGGTAAGCAGTAAAATGCTTTCTTGACTTGCTCCAAAAAAGCCAATTACGTGCAATCAGTTCGCCATTAGTGAATTTCTTTTTAAATACCGTAATTGGCACAGAAAACCACAAAGAATCTTGAGGGAAATGTTTTGGCATAGGGATATGAGACAATTTTAAGTCGCGACTTATGCCAAAAATAGTCACCTATATAAGAAAAATCTGCAAAACGATGGTTGTGAGTGGAACGTATCAGACGAAGAGCTAGCAGGATAATTAGAAACTACTTGATCCGACACCACTGTTTCGTTTAATTCGCTTTTTTTAAAAGTTGTATCTAAATATATAGTAATCTCGCAATTGTCTTCCACTTTGTTGACACTGAAGCTTTAGTCTCAGTCTATGGTCGAGATGACTTTAAAAAATGTCCAAGCGAAAACTGACCTTGATTTGATTTCTTTTCTTTTAACTCTCTGTCAATCTTTCTTTCCTCTTTTGAGCAGCGGATTTGTATATGTTTCTCAATGCGGCTCAGTCATATAATTTTAAAAGAAACACACTAATATTTGCCAATCACGAATCACAGAGACCTATCTTTAAGAATAAACAACGAAAATTTAAAAATAAATCACAGATGTTCATCCACCACAATAATATATAACCCACGGGACTCATTGCACTTTGAGTGCAACGATCAACGAAATACTAAAGCAAAAATGCCAAAAGAAACTGCATGAGTACAGCTGTATTCAGGAGCGAAGATGTAACAAAGCGAATAAATTCAAACGCCAGTGCCGGCGAGTTTTAAACTAAGCTTAGGTCGGCGTCACACAATCCGTTTCCAACGTCCTTTGAAACCGGACCGTCGTTCCCGGAAGATAAGACCACATAGTTTTAAATGACCAGGGCCCCACTGTTCTACAAAAATGCAGGAAGTTTTTTCAACGCATCATGTTGCGCCACGACCGGGCGCGTTTAAGTATTTTAAGGACGCTGACATTGATGGCTTTAAACAACTACTGCGTTATTTGCAACTGTCTAGTAAATTGTTTTGATTTGTTTCTATTTACTTATTTATAGTTAAAAATTTGATGTCTGCCTATAATCTATAATAGGTTTCACTTCACATTCACCTGCATTTTGCAATGTCTTACAAATTTAGAAAAATTAGTAATCAGTCGAATGTTTGAAGGCGTCCTCGATTTCAAAAATGCAATATGGAGTACGAGTGTGAGGTCGGTTTTTGTAATACATTGAAGGCACGACTAGAGTAGTACAAGATTTTGTACAGAGTGTTTCCAAATTCATGCAAAAATGCAAGGGGTGCTTCCTCGTTGAAACTTATGAGGGATTATTCATATAAAAAATCCCCCTAGAACCCCCCCCCCCATTTTGCTGTCCCGGGCCCGGTGCTTTGGCAGTACCTGACCTGCCCTCTCGCCGACCCTGACTGTAAGCACAACCAGGCTGTTGCTAAAGTTAAAAGTTTTTAGAAGCCAACGATACTTTGTGAAAGTAGACCAACTTAAATGGAGTAGCAAGTAACCCACCAGTGCTATCTTTTGATAGTTTCTTTTGTAGCAGGGTACAGGTAAACTACATGGTGTCACTTCTCCACTTTACACGTACACTTACAGACTTTTTTAAAACATCCGTTTCAGTTTTAGTCGTTATGGTTTAAGAAATAGTTTTTTGTGCATAGATATTAATCTACGTCCCTTTTTCAGGCACCAGTTAAAAATTTCTATCAGTTTGTGAATCACACTATAAGAACGAATGTATTAAATTCAAACCGACCGTTAGGCCCCATACCTTAAACGGTATGCTAGACGCTGATGGGAACAAAACAATTTTTCTGACTAATTTTAAAAGACACACTTTGGAAACCATGTATTATATAAATTTAACTGTTAACTTTGTTCAAATGCACATAATTTGATAAATTACGGTCTACTGCCCGTGGTAAGTATGCAGCGTTAAAGATCCCTACCTTGCCTGGAACGGCAAGGATTCGGCAAAATTCTAAATTTCCAGGCAACAAAAAACTCGCCTCCTGATCAATGTAGTACTTTCGGGTGGAGCATTGGAAATGTAAATGCACGGTAGGCATGTAGCATTTTTGCATTGCGTTCGAGCTGTTTTGTTGCACTTGGTTCCAGTACATTTTTTTCATTATTGATCTGGAATTTTTAAACAAAATGATGCATTCGGTCAAAACGCAAGTCTTCAACATATGTAAGTGAAGGATTTCTGTCTAGTTCTTTTGATGACATAGCATACCGTTCAAGATAGTCTTGTACTACTATTGTTTGATCATTCAGAGGAGTAATGTGCTGATTCTGTGCTCGGTAGACGTTGCTGTGCATTGTATATGGCTAGATCCATCAACCACGTAAGTAGAGATCAGTATCACTTGCTGTTGCAAATATTTATGCGATATTGATCTACATTTTAGTCCCTTTGGACAGTATCTTCCCTATGTTTGTTATATTCACTAAGGACGAGTAAACGAAGAACCTGGATGTGTTTCTTTGCCTGCTGAGAATACATCTTAGATTTGTAATGGGATTTACATCACGAAAACTAGATGCAGGATACACTACTGAATTATCGTTCCACTTGCAAGAAAGCAGTCTATCATATTTGTCAATATCTAAATGGATAGAGTATCTTCTCTCTATTAACATTATAGCTTTGTTGAATAGTGAACAGTTATTGGAAATTCGATTTTTCTACGATCTTTCGCTTCCGCCTTAGCTACTCTTTCGTGGCAAATTGAATCTAACGAAGAAGTTGTCAAAGTAGAAATGATATGGTTAATTGTTTTATTTCAGGTAGCACACTGCCTATCATACTCGCAATTGGCCTAAGGTCATACCTTTTTGAGAATGATCTGTAATTGATTTTCCTTGGTTTACATCAAAGTTCGTTAGACTACAGCTATGAGAGGGTGGGTTAGTTTACATGTTACTCATACATTTTGCAAAGGAATCTATATTGTTATGGTGTTTCCTGAAGTTTTTACGTAAATTTCAAATGTTATAAGAGCAAAATTATGTTGGGTTGTATAAAGCGTTCCCAACTTTCCTCAACAGTACAATGGTATATAGCGAATCGACTGCATTTTATACACCTTTGTTATATCTCTTAACAAGAGTTTATGCTTCGCAAGGCATTATATCTGTAAGAATTAGCCACCAGACAGAAAACATGAACATATTTATATTAGCATTACTTAAAACTAATTTGCAGAAAATATGTATTCAGTTCCATTTTTATCTTGAAAATTTTACAAAATGCCAGAAATTTTTGCGGCCCATATAATAAAGACCACCGAAGCACTGCTTACTTTGCTTACTGCTTACGACCTGTCCTTGCTAGCACTGTTTCATACGATATAAAACGTGTCTATTCCTTTTTTGTATGCAAAAATACCAAATTCTTTCCTAGCAGACCGGATGTTAACAAGCGTTTTACACAATCAATTGCGACAAATAGAGGTGTGTATTCAAAATGGAGGAGATCACTTTTCAGCAGTAATTCAAAAGTCAGTTTATTGTATATCATAATAAGTGTTTTCGATTTCGGCGTTTTTTACATCGGCGTACTCCGAACCGAGTGACCCCAAGCAACTTCAAATATCGAACATGACCGGGTGCTTATATTTTGCGCCATTTTTTGGCCTAACCAAAAAAGTTTGATCTTTACTTGAACCATAAATTGTGGAATATTATTATTATGGATTCAGCAATTCCAAGTAGTTCTAACTGTAATATTTTACAAATATATGATCCCGAATTACAGGAGATGCATACTGTTCAATTAAATAGTATTGATCATGAACGTGCTTTGAAGGGTACATAAATGTAGGTATAATATCTGTTATATTTAAGTAATTGCAGATGATGAATTTGTTCAAACTTTACTGGATAATCACCATCTAAGCAAACACTTTTTCACTCTTCCACTCCAGCTTCTCCAGTTTCTGAATCTTCTGATGGGCTTGATACTACAAGTGCAAGGCGTGTATCTTGGTCGTATGCTGCAGTTAAGTTATTAATAACAAGTATGGAAAATTACATTAATGATTTGGAGCACCCGAACAAAAGAAAACATGTGTTTTCCAACATTTCAAATGAACTGATTAGTGCTGGGTTTGAGAATACGGAAGGGCAAGTTCAAGCAAAGTGGAAAAGTTTATTGAGAACTTACAAATCAACAAAAGACAATAAGAACCTTTCGGGTCGTGCTCCTAGCAGATTCTACTTTTTTGAGTCTACGGACCTGTTACTAGAAGATAAAGTTGCAAATAAGTGCACACACGTCTTAAATTCAAATGCAACCGAGACAGGCGACAGGGAAAGTAATACATCGGATGCAGAATCTGCAGTCGCTAATGTTAACATTGCAAAACCTCAAACACCAAGGAGAAAATTTTCATATGTAGCACTTCATAGAGAGCTAGAAATTCAAAGAAAAAAGAGGCATGATGATATTATGCAACTAGAACGCGAAAAAATTGAAGTTGAAAAGCAAAAGTTAAAAATATTGGAAAATATTTTAAATAAGCTGTAATGTATGCAATTCAAAATGTAAATGTTTTTATAAAATAAAACCAATTTAGTATATTTATTGCTCAGTTGTTGAATGATACATATATTCAAAAATGTGTGTTCGTTTGGTACTATTTTCATCATTTAAATTGGTAAAATGCGAAGAGTCACCAACATTGTCTTCTTTTCTTATTACTATACTGGTATCATCATTTAAACACTGACACATATTATGTAACACGCACGCTGCCATAATTATATTTGTACACAGATGCAAATCCAGATTACTTATATTCAGTAGTCTACGAAACCTGCCTTTGAGAACACCAAATGCATGTTCTACAGAAATTCGTGTTGAAGACAAGTTATAATTAAAATCTTTTTGATTCCTGGTAAGATTACCATTACCGGTATATGGTGTTATCAACCAATTGGTATTGGGATAGGCGGAGTCCCCAATTATCACCTTACCATTAAATATACCAGCATTATGCTGTGCTCTCTGGTATAATCCGGATCGTCTGAGTACCCGAGCATCATGCAGTGAACCAGGTTCACCACAATATATGTCTGAAAACATTATATTGTGAACAACTACTGCCTGTAAGACTAAACTGTAATAACTCTTCCGATGATAGTATGAAGTATGGTCATTACTTGGTTTCATTATAGGAATGTGGGATCCATCAATTAATCCCACAACTAGGGGAATTTTTTTCTTCTTTTCGAACTTCTTTGCAATTTGATTCATTTCTGCATCAGTTGGCCATTTGATATATATAGTTCTATGTTGCAATATAATATTTAGCACCGATGAAAGCACCTTATGAGATGTGCTTAACGAAACATTGAATCGATCAGATATCTGCCTAAAGGTTTCTGTATTCCCTATATACCATAATGTAATTTAAACAGCGGTAAGAGGTTGAACTTGTTCTTTTCCCCTTTGTTGAAGCGATATATATCCTCCATGAACAACATGACCTACAAATATACCTAATAAAACGTTTAGGCAGAATTTATAGGTTAATGCACCTAACGAAATTTCAATATTAGCACGGGACATTCGAAAAGGAGATTGGAAAACTCTATCACTATATGCTACTACAACAGATGATACAAAAAATTTTATTTTGGCAACATCTTCTCTTATTTGGTGCAAGGCGTCATCATTTTCTGTATTTTTGGCTGTGTTTAGAAAATTACTATCAGCAGCCATCTCTAAAAACAAACTTTTAATCATATAATATTATACATGCATAACAATAACACTCCTAAAACCACTTTAAATAATGTTATTTTATCATTGTTTTCCTTCATATTTGGTTTGTCAATACACCATCACATAACCTCAAACAACAAATGCAGCAAACCCCTCAGAAATAAATAGGTGTGTAAGGGGACGGGGGGAGGTTAACCTTGAGTTTTTATGAGCAACAAAGCTCTCTAAATCGAACAACCGTTAGGCGCTTGTGAGTGCTCTAGAGCGTTCCAGTGTGGATAATCGAAAACAGCTAATATTATATTACTAATGAGCAATACACTCCTCTGCGGTGAAATTTTTGATCATATTTTATCTTTTCTTGCACACAGAAAAGGCCTAGTTAAATTTGCTGGAATTAAGAAAGAACTAAAGCAGTATACAAAATCGACTGAAATGAAACATACTGCCTACAGGATTTAGACCGTACTGCTTTTAGGCATCAGCAATGCAAACATTAGCCTCGAGTGTAGTAACTTCTAAAGAACGTGTATAACAAAATGATGACTAATTTTTCTTTATGTCTGTTCTAAACAAACTGAACGGCTTTATTTATGATGCGACAGTCGCCTACGGTTTAGTTTATATTTTGCAACCAAGTTGCCTTTTCTTTGTGCTTAAATTTAATTAAGCTCTATGTATGCGGCAGAAATCTTAAAATTAAAATTCATAGCAGGTAGTGGATGCAACAAACGTCCGCTCAATGCACGTTGCATATTTTAAAGGACTTGTAACTAATATGCATATAACAACCACATTGTTCTTCAAATATTGGCCATACCTTATTGTACGATATCCGATTTCAATAACTGGTATAACGTAATGTCTAGAGAGCAAGAAAGAGGGTTGTTACAGCTTTCACGATTAAGAAAACTATCGTAAATGTTTTTATTGATGCTGGAAAAGCCACTCTTCAATTCCCTACTCTATACTTTATGAGTGGTGCTGTTAAAACATACCACGGTATACTCAAGATCGGTAGAGTTACCAAAGATAAGGAAAAAGAAAACTGAAAATGTAATTTTGTTCCTACATCCTTCAAGTAATCTTTTTATATTTACCCTCTAACAAAGTCCTACAAATAAATTGATATTATCAGCTCTTGAAGCCGAAAGTAGAAAAACTGCGTATTCTCTTTGAATTTTAATTAGGTTTCGCATTTACATTAATTTGGCGTAAAATTTAGACGAAGATCTGTCGCCTAAACATCGAATAAAGCTTTTCGAGCTTGCTTGTTCAGCTATAACGGACGTAATGGCTGTAGTAGATTATAGCAGGGTTGCTACACGAAGAAGATAAACGTGTTTAGTTTGAGAAGCCGACGAACATTCTTGATAACTTTACTAACTTCATAAAAAGCATAGCGATGGTTCGTGAGTTGTGTTTAAGGAATATCTATATAAGCGTTCAATAACCCTATTCGGGCATATCGCAATCTGAAAAGTTTTTCTTATTATATCCAATATAAAATGAAATTCTATATAACTTGTGTAAGCGGGCTCAAGTAATAAAACAAAGAAGACTCATGATTTTGAAGCTTTACTGTATAGGAGTTTTAGAAAAACGCATTATATAAAAATATAGGTTTTGAATAGATTTCTAATAAATTTTCATAATCCTATGGCGTAGTATATTCCAAGGATTTGAATATGTTTAAATTTGATAGTGGTTTTTAAGGTACACAATCTCAGGTAGACACTCAATTTCATTCAAAATCTAGCACCACCTGCTTTCTGACAGTTAGAGGAAATCAAGCAGACAAACCCTAATATTAATTTAAAGTATGACAGTTAACGTATTTAATGTATCTAGTGTATATCAATGTATATCAATTGTATATCAATGTGAGAAATCTGAAACACTGCATATAGTTTGAACATACTCGTCAAAAAGACCCATAATTCCTTAAAATTTATTTATAGAAAACCTACCACTACTCACAGTGTTATTCCCTTTGATAGTTTTCATCCTTTTTACAAAAAACTTACTGCTTTCCACTTTTTATTTAATAGGGTGTTTAGTATTCTTATGGAAAGAATTGGTTTCAATAACGAACTCAACATTATCTAGCAAATTGCCAAAAATGATAACTTCCCTTATGTCGCCATAAAAAAACTTTATAATAAGATTAAACTCAAACATTCTTTACCTAGTATGTTTTACAGCTTACCTTATGTCGGTTAACTGTCACTAAAAATTAGAAACCTGTTTAAAAGTTTAGGTGCGAATATAATTTTTTCGACCAATAATAATTTAAAAAATTTATTGTGCGAAACAAAGATCCCGTAGATTCTATGCAGAAAAGTGTCGTCTATAAATTAATTTGCTATACATGTAACGAGGTTTATATTGGTTAAACAAGAATATCTTTCCGCACACATCTCAAAGAACGCATTTCCGAAATCAAACTAACCCCAAACATAGATTACAAACTTAAATCACATTTTGATGAACACATTGTTAATAAAATTCATGATTTCAAGTCCCAAAACTTACAGCTACTACATTTTGTAAATAAAAGTCGATAGCTAAATCACTTTGATTGGTTCGAAATACATAGACGCAGAATTCAAATTCCGATATTATCATCGAAGTGACCGAACTTGATCCGAACCCTATTTTTATTAAAACCTTGACATGTGTATGATGCCATCAATATATTGTTGCGACATTCTGCGCAGGCAAGAAAGAAATCAGTAAAGTAAGTGTAGAAAATCGCCTACACTGAATACGGTAACAATACAGGGACAGAATGGTAGAATCGAAATTCAAAAGAGTTAGATTTCGGGCTAGCTGAAGAACGTTGTAGAGTGTGATGGGTGATACAGAAAGAAATAGTGGATACTTCAGTAGAAAATTTATATTGCAAACATACAGTCCCAAAAGAGTATTTAGAAAAGTCTAAAACACACATTTACGTAACCGTTCTGTTATAATGTGATGTAAACAAAACGTCATGTAATACAGTATAAATCTAAACATTTTAAAATATCGAGAATAAAATCTTTTAATCTAAATAGCATGTACCTACATAGTTTTTTCGACCCTAAATATATACACAAGAAATAATATGGTAATATGTACAAAAAATTATACGGTAATATATGCAAGACATTCCACAGTAATTTTAATCTGCTTTGGGATGTGCCCCTCGTCAAATTTAAAAAGGTAACATTGAATTTTAAATAATGTAATCAAGTATTAACTAGCAAATTGTTAACGTTAACATTATTGTACACAGAAAAGATAACAGATAAAATAAAATAAAATAACAGATAACAAGCTTTGGGTTAACTAGTAGTGACTTTAAGAACAATTGCGTAATCGTTCGTGCATTGTGAACCTGAATTTGGTAACAAACAGGTAACAAAACTTGTAAATGACATACAAATAGGCTTAGTTTATTTAGTTGTTAAATGTATAACGAATAGAATAGTTTAGGGAATGACTGAACCATTGAAAAAGGCTCACGCAGTCGAAACGTACGTATGGTCGAGGGAGGTTATGGCACAATAAAATGTAAAAGTATATATTAATGTTTTGACCTATAACGCAAGAAAATCATCCTCAAACAAATATAGAGTGAAAAGGTCAAGAAAAATAAAAACATTTAATTATTATATTATATATATATATATATATATATATATATATATATATGTATGTATGTATATGAATGTATATGAAATTTAACTCATCATCATTAGGTCTTCAGTCCTGGGACTGGTTAGATGCGTACCCTCATTGTTTCCTATTCTGAACTAACCTACACATTTCCCTGAAATTTGCACTGCCTGCATCTATCATTATCTGATCTAGGTCTACATCTACATCCTTTTTCTATCTGTTTGTAATATATACCATGCTATTTCCCAAAAATGCTTTATAACATATTCTGCCATTTTTATTCCCTTAATTTTTTCCACAGATATCCTTGTTCCCCTACTATTTCTATAACTTATTTGTTATTAACTTTGTCTGACGCACAACATTCCAAAAGGCTGCTACCGTTTTCTGTCTGCTTTTTCTACTGCCCGTATTTCATACCCATACTGTGCTGTGCCCCACATATAAGCTTCCTACAATTTTTTTCTTGCTTCTGTTTGTTGTCTTTCATCATTTAGCTATATAAAAATTAATCAGCTGATTTCACGTTAAGTGTGTTGGCTACCTCAAAGTCGCTCCCAGGGCGCAACACAAATTGAAGGCACTGATTCTTCTAAACTTTAAAATTTTCACTTAATGTATTCAAACCAAATATATCAAACATTAATAAATCAAAGTCACCTTTAATTTATGTCATAAATGTCAAACTTGAAATTTTTATTATTTTGACGACGATCGTAGGTTATAGATCGCAACGTAAATAAAGACGATTTTAAAAACTATGAGTAGTTTAATTCCCAAAGAAGATTAAGAAAAATACAAAACAGACCAAAACATACTGGGAGTATGTTCGTTTTACGATTTCTATATTGTTCAGTGTACTTGAGAACGAATACATTGGGATTCGAAATTATAGTGGTTAAATAAAGAATTACATAGCTATTGTATGGGTTTGGTTTAAAGCTTTTTCTACATTTCAATTTATTGTAGATTTATAATGTTTAACCCTGTATGTTTAACCCTGTATGTTTAACAAATAAAATAATTTAAGTAGTTACTTGCTGGTACAACAATGTAGGTTAGATAAAAATTTTTATCAATAATGTACTAATGTCATTATTGACCCGTTTAAATTCAGCATTTAAAGTATAAAAAGTATATAACAATTTTATTACCCATTAAGTACCGGTCATTAAAATAAACAAAAATTTTATCATCTTTTTATTAACTAATAAACTTAGATACATTTTAAATGATACTATACTAAAAAATTTGTTTATTGTTTATGGTTTTCAAAAAAAAGCTGTTTTATGACACTGATACATTGTGTATTAAATAATTGTATATATATATATATATATATATATATATATATATATTTCATATGATATGCTTCAAAGCATTCAACACATAATGCTATGTCACACTTATTATAACAAAATGTCAAAGCTTCTTTTGATAGTTTGGGGATTGACCTTTTCGTTGTTTAGCTCTTCGTCTTATCCAGGAATTCATTCCGTCATATCTTATATTAGGTACCACACTATGTAGGTTATTCTTTTTATCCCTGTATGCCTTAATTTTAAATAAAATGTTGCTATACTCCTTCGAAAGTTTAAGCAGGATAAGGAAGTTCCGTGAATTTTTCGGTAGAAAATCCATGCATTTACAATTGACATATCAATCATTCTTGTAATTAGTGGTTGATTATATGATTTAATTATCACCGGCTGTGGAATTGAAATCCTTGGTGGTTTTGACATATACCCCCTTGTTACTTTTCCTAGAGGTTTAATGCTGTCAAAGTTGGTGCCCATTATAACACACTAATTGTCATTCCATTTAGTATCAAGATTTCACCGTTTCGGTCAAACCTGTAATCAAATGTGCCACGTTCTTTCATCAGAGGACATTTATGTCTGATTTTCACGCATTGTCTCTGTAACATGCAAAATTAACTTTATCACTACCACAAACATGATAATAATGTTGCCTGTAGTAGTCACGATTTGTAAAAAATTTTTCCAAAAATACTAAATGATCGTTGGGATTCTCAATATTTTCCAAAAGGTCTAAACTAACTTTTGAACCTTGCAGTATACCTGGAGTTGCTTTCTTATCTTTGTGCGTATAAACAGAGAATTTGTAACAATATCCATCTGAGGTACAGAGTGACCATAATTTGTATCAAAATCTTATTGCTTTTGATTGTATAAACCGTTTCAGACGATTTTAACCATAGTACCTTATGATCATATCATCAATGGATATATTAGTCGAAAATACTCCCCATTGTTGAAAAGTTTATTTATGAATGGACGAATTTTATAGCACCAATACGTTGAATAAAACATATACCGTTCTTGAAGCTGAACTTCTAAATTAACAGGAACATCGTTCATATCAATTTCACACTTTTCGTCACCTTCATCAAAAACGCTTAAAACATCGGGATCCGGGGTAAAACTGCAATATCAACCCTAGCTGAATTTTCTGTCTAAAAAAAACGTCATCTTCAAATAATACTTCAATATATTTTACACTTAAGAATCGTCTGTTAATCATATTGCACTCACAAACTAAACGCTATATATACCAACTTTCGTAATCTCTCTAGTATTTATATTCATTGCATAAATACAAGTTCAGTTGTGCAAATATACGCAACCAATACAAGTACAAATATTATATGCATAAAACCAGTGTCCTATAAATATGACACCAAGTTTTAGACTGTATAGTCCTGTTTGAACTCAAGAATAGACTCACACAAATAGTGTAGTTATAACCATGCAACATTGTTTTCACTATTGACAGACAAAGGTGAAATTTAAGTTTAAAGATTTTTATTAAAAGCAGGAAAAGCTAAAAAGGTAACCAGCGACTAAAAGTGAGCTCTGCTTTACGTAGCAGATAAACCTTTGGAAACTAAGATAGTACATAGATATACGAGTAATTTATACAAAAAAATACCATTTATTCGGGGTTTAGCTCCGTTAATAGTAAGAGTTCTTAAACAACCTAATATTGCCATTGCATTCGAGTACAACAATACAATTAACAACCTATTTACTAGAATAAAAAACCCTACCCCTAAATTATTAAACAGTAACTTAATTTACAAGATCGTCTGTAGCTGTCAGGCATCCTAGATTGGTCAAACTTCCCAATGGTTGAGGAATCGTCTGACACAACATAGAAGTGACTGCAGGATCAATTCTAACAAATGTGCATTAGCTAAACATGTTTATACAACCAAACATACTACGGCATATGAAGAAATTAAAATATTAGACAAAGAATCCAATTACAAAACCAGACACTTTCTAGAATCGTACTATATAAACCAAGAAGATCAATGTTTGAATAATAAACAAGATATAGAAGACACACACAGATTTTATTCTACTCTATACAATTTAAATCACTTTAAATCTAATGCGCTTCATTAAGAGCTTTTTTTTTATAATAATCACATAAACATTAAATCTATTTCATCTACTTCAACCATATTAATCTTCCAACATATTAGTTTTTAAGGCTCAATTTGTTACTAGATCTACATCCTGTTTCCTACTAAATGAATTTTATTAATAATTTTTGATCAACGTAATCATATGTTAATTTTAAATTTTGACAATTTTGCTATTTTTCAAATTTGACAGATATTGACTTTATACAGTAAGGAACTTATCTATTATATTATGTTAGTTTTATATTACAACACTTCTAATTGTAGATGTTTTTGACAAAGGCAAAAAGTTTTGCCGAAACGTTAAGCAGAAGAAATTAAATTTTGAATTTTGCATAAACTAGTATTATTTGGACTTCATACCCAGTATACTACCATCTTGTTACCAAAATATATATATATATATATATATATATATATATATATATATATATATATATATATATATATATATATATATACACACATTTAATTAAACATTACACCTTTAGTGGTATTTGTACCTGCTTTTGAGATGTTGATGCCCCTGGCCTACGAGAAGTAATAGGTTGTTCCTTCTCTGCACCAATAGCAGTTAATTGTTTTCTAAGCTGCATTGGGAACTGCAACTATTTGTAACCTTTTTTCTTCTGCAATTCCTTATTTAGGTGACACCATATAACATATGCATTGAGAGCACTAATGTCAATCATATAGTAAAATGCTGCAACTGACCAACTTTGCGTTTGTCTTTTTACAGTATATATTTGAACAAGCTCATCAAAAGTATCTACGCCTGATTTTATTGGGTCTATTAAACTGTCTGAGCCAAATTAACAGAACACATCAAAATAAATATAGGAATTATTTACTAATTATTTGCTTTTCTTTGCTGATGAAACCAATTTTTTTGCTACAAATGTAAAAAAGTTACAAGTGGCTAGATAGCTTAATACTAAGCTATCTAGCCAACTAAAAAAAAACCTACACAAAATAAGATAAAAAAATTAACAATATATAAATTACTTGCTATTTTTTTTGCTACCATTTGCAAAAGAAAGAAATCAAAATTTCATATAATAAAAAAAGTATCAATATCTACAAGAGTAAACTACATTAAAGAAATTAATTGCTGGCATGACTAAAAGTACCTACATTTTATGAATTATTTACTCTTAAAACGTGCAACTTCCAAATTATCAGAACACATCAAAATATATATATAGGAATTATTTGTTAATTATTTGCTGATAAAGCCAATCTTGTTGCTATATCTGTAAAAAAGTTACAAGTGGCTAGATAGCTTAATATTAAGCCACCTAGCCAACTAAAAAAAGATACCTACACAAAATAAAATAAAAAATTAACAATATATAAATTATTTGCTTCTTTTGTTACCAAATAAACATCCATATCTACAAGGGAAAAGTACATTAAAGAAATTAATTGCTGGCATGACAGAATACCTAAGTTTTATGAAATATTTATATTTCGAAGTGTTCTGATAATTTGGGAGTTGCATGCTTTAAGAGTAAATAATTCATAAAACGTAGGTATTCTTTAGTCATGCCAGCAATTAATTTCTTTAATGTACTTTACTCTTGTAGATATTGATATTTATTTTATTATTTGAATATTTGATTTTTTTCTTTTACAGATGGGTAGCAAAGAAATAGCAAATAATTTATATATTATTAATTTTTTTATTTTATTTTGTGTAGGTATTTTTTCTTAGTTGGCTAGGTAGCTTAATATTAAGCTATCTAGCCACTTGCAACTTTTTTACAGATATAGCAAAAAAATGGTTTTATCAGCAAAAAAAGCAAATAATTAGCAAATAATTCCTATATATATTTTGTTGTGTTCTGATAATTTGGCTCAGACAGCTTAATAGACCTGATTTTATTTTGTTATTGTCGATTATTATTTGTGGCTTCGTTTTATCATCGTCTGAGATCTCGTTAGATTCATGTGTAGTAGATAGCAGAGTAGCAATTTTTTTTTAGGTGCAATATGACACTAGTACAATATTGTTCTAATAGCAAAATATACTCGAATATAGTTCTCTTCTTTGTGCAGTAACTAATTCCTTAGACAGCTGCGGTTTATTTTTGCGAATGGTACCAAGCAATGTTAAACCCTTCTCCTTCAATTCTTTTGCTAGTTCAAGATTAGTAAAAAAAAATAATCTAAGACGCATGTACGCCTTACAACAAACTTACGGAAATTTTATAAAAGGAAATTATATATTCATTTAAATTAAAATATCTATTAAAGTTTATATTAGTTTGTACTGTTAACATTTCTCAAATAAATTCGATTTTCTTGATGACAAAATGAGATATCGAAAAGTGTATAGCATATTTGTAATCTGCGCAAAAAACTAAACAAGGTACATATATATCATTTATTGTATCATTATGGGAATATGGCAACGGACGACGGCGGCGACGATGACGACGTAGCGATTATATTAACCTAACTTACTTCGTAAGTTTGGTTGAAAGATTATCCATATTTACATTTTTCCTCGTCAGACCAAACAGTACATTACACAAAGATTCTACCAACATATGCAACTATTAAGCCAAACAAACCAAATGTTGTATCATCAGACCATGCAATAGAACATAGCGATAATTTCAATTTTAGTCTATCCAAATTCTTAATTCAAGAACTTGTTTTAAAGAAACGACTATTACATGAAGGTGTAGAAACTAAAAAGTTATGTTTAGCAATCGACTATAGTACAGATATTGAAAACTTAGATACCAGTTATTTTAATCTATTACAAAAATAATCTCACAATACCAACAATAATATATAATAAAATACATCCACAACATAACAAAATATAAATACTCAAAAATAAATTTAGGTACGCTGCAACTGCAAACATTCTTTGAATGCTTCCCCCCTAATAATAATATAACAAGAATAGTTTGACACATCAACCTCGGACCTTAACTCTTACTGTTTACGGCAAAAGGTCACCTAAAAAACAGATACCTTACTAAAACTGGATAATCCGTTAATTTAATACTTAATTAATGTTATTACTGTTGAAGAAAATTAATTCTAAAATTATCAAACGTTGCAAAAATTGTATAGTTACTTATTTTCACCCAACACCGATGTTTACCAAAAATTTTTGAATAATCACATTTTACACTAATTGTATCTTCTATTTGAAGGTAAGTGTTTGGAGCCCTAACCATTTCACTATCCTAGTCTTTGCTTATAATTTGTCAACAATAATTATATTATTCTTTTTGGAATTTTTGACATAAAAAAATTTGTAACCTTACAACAAACACACCTTAATCTAACGATGTTTTTACATTTATGTATATATATGTAGATATATGTACATATGTGTCACAATTGAGCATCAGTCATTGACATTATAATAATGCAAAACAATATACAATCGTCAAAAGAAGCTTAGAATAAAATAAAGGGGATGTCGCATTGTATAATATGATTATTTCTTAACATATATTTGACATTTGCTGCACATTTTTTTTCTTATCGCTATTAAAGACGTGGGTTTCTCCATGATATATTTATAGAATTCTTCACCCAATTCTAATTACATGCACAATTTCTTCAAACATAATTAATAGTCGCTTAAGATAGATATATCACATTTAACTAGGATTAAGTTCATTATACGCAATTAGTAAAAAAAGTATGTAGGCAGTTCTCACTGAACAATGCATTGTTACGTACCAAAGTGGCACTAAACATTGTTTTAGTTTAATTTTGATGTGCAGAAGTTTCGCGCCATAAATTCAAAAGACTCGGGGCGCGTATTTCCGTCACGTCACAGTGCGTTTGCGCCAGATCGCGCGACGCGAGTGGAGTAGGGACAAAGTGGAGAGAAGTTTCCGTGAGTCTCTGTAACGTGGCTTTTTTGCCTGAACCTTCGAGTGGAGTGGACGTGTCAGGTATGGTATCGTGCCTTATCTTTATTTATGTAGATATCCTTGCCTGATTGTCTTTGTTTGTCGCCCTTTTACCTGTTCCCGTCTTTCCCTGCATAGGTAGAGATAATTTGTAGCCGTTGGCCGAACCGTACTGCACGACCCGGAGGACTAATAGTTGGCCATGCCCCGCTAGCATTCCACGCCGGAGCACCATCTCTAATCACTCTGGGATGGAGCCCTGAGATACCGAGAAGCCAACTTTAACTCAACCCCGCCGGACGTCGGATTACTTATGTAAGTACTCTCATTGTTAATTTGTTCGTTGTTATAAACTGTTGTCTTAAATTTATATCTTCCGATAATGGCGTATTAAATTTGTGCATTGTTGACGTCATTGACAGATGGGCGCGCCGAAATCTGTACAAGATTAGCGTTACCAACCGCCCGTGACGTAGCTTATTCCGCGCTTGCGCGATGTATTTATCGACGTTTTTAAAACGTAAGAATTTGACGCTTTTTAAGCGTAAGAATTTGGCGCCCTCAACGTGGAAAATGGCGACTACAGTTTTTTCTTTTGCTTTTATAAATATACAATGTATTACCTAATGTTATTTATAGCTTTTCAATAAAAAAAATCAATTATCTAATATCTGTTGACCTTGAAAACTTATATTCGCGTTTTAGAACACGCCACATTACATAGATGTCAAAAATAATTGTTATGGTATTAAACATATACCGCCATTTTGAAATTAAAATTTAGCTGTGTTATAAAATATTTTTTTAAATATAATGTTAGTTTAATTTTCAATGTGGGATGTGGTTGTTAACTTCAGTTGTATTGTGTGATTGGTTTGTTTTTAGATGCATATATGAACTTTTGGGAGGAATCAATCGCTTAACCCTACTTTTTGCACGTAAGTACGCATATGAATAAATAAGCATTTAACTAATTTTATGTCTTAAACACGGTTATTATGAAATTATCTACTTTATATTAAATTGAAACATAACCCTTGTCTGTTTTTTCGACTTTAAAAGACCGTTTCTGAAACCGTGAATACATTGTTTTGTGGTTATATTCTAAAATGCCTTAGTGATTTACCTATTTAATTAATAATATTTCAATTATCTTTACAAGAAAACCTTGTGTTTAAAAGCACTTAACGAAATAAATTGCCCTTTTTTAATATCTTTTTAAGAAACGTCAAACTACGGGTTATTGCATTTGATAAATAACACATTACCTACGTGTTTTTTATAATTTGGAGTGTCTTTTTGTAGTTTATCAAGGATATATTCCTTTATTAAACACTAACCTTGCCCTCGTACTGTTCTAAACGTGTTTCTTTAGTGTTTTAGTTACTTAGCGTGATTAAATTTGAATATTATTCCTTACGAATGCTTTTATAGGAAGTTTTTACCCTTAAATATCTTTACCGTATTGACTTGAAGTAGCTTTACCGTTTTTTACCTTCTGAATTACCTCAGTATTGTATATCTCATATATATCGTGTCTCAAATAGAAATTCAAAATGAATATTTCACATCTTAAGTCCCTCGAGCTGATTTACGAGATTGAGTGTAGAAATATTACTCCTGCCCCTAATCAAAATGATAGAAGATCACAACTTAGAGCCATTTTAGCCCAGAAAATGAAAGGCACCCCCATTTTAAAGAAAATCGTTTCCGATTGGCCTCATAACGTATCTGAAATTAAATTGTCTCTAGACGATATAACTGGTATAATAAATAGAATAGATCCTAGCCTCAGCGATATCGAGTTAAGGCGCTTAGTTTCGAGAATAACGCATGTCAAACAGCGTATATAATTATTGTCCTTATATGACGATGAACAAGCGAACCAAGCTAAACAAAATTTATTGTCAAAAATATTATTACTTGAAGGGATCGTTCTTGAGAGACACAATCCAAACGCAGACGCAGATATATCGTTACCATTTTCAAATCTCGTACTTTCTCAACCTCAACCAGTAGGAAAATCCATACCTGTTTACAAATGGGGTCTAACTTTTCAAGGGTTTGACGCGCAAGTCCCTTTATTGTCTTTCCTTGACCGAATTAATGATTTTAAAATTTCTCGCCAGTGTACCGACCAGGATTTATTTGCTTCAGCAAGTGAATTGTTTTCCGACTCGGCAATGATCTAGTACCGAAACATTCGAGATTAAATTTCTACCTGGGAGGAGTTAGTTGCGTGCTTAAAACGAGATTTTCTTCCGCATGGTTATATTACCGACCTTTGGAACGAAATACGAAATCGAACCCAAGGACCTGACGAAAATGTTGTTTCCTTCATTACCTCATTAGAAGCCTTATATAGCAGATTCGATATTAAACCCTCAGAATCTCAAATTATCGATCAGTTACTTAGAAATTAAAATCCTTATTTCTCTGAACGTCTGGCCTTACAACGCATCTCTTCCTTAGCCCACTTTAATGATCTATGTCGTTCTCTTCAGGAAGTGAAGTTAAGAATTGATAAATACCGCCCCCCCCCAGAAAAACAATCTGGCCTTTTAGAACCAGATTTAGCTTGTCAAGCTCGAGCTTCCCATAAAGTATCTACCCTTAATGTTCCTTCTACCGCAAAAGATAACTCACTTACCTGTTGGAACTGTAAGAGAAGTGGACATAACTATAATGTCTGCACATACCCTAAAAATATTTTTTGTTATGGTTGTGGTCGCGCAAATATCTATAAATCTAACTGCACGAAATGTAATCCTAACGTATCGGGAAACTCCCCTCGAGATATTCCAACTCACGGCGTGAATATCTCAAGAAATCAAAATCGTCCTCAACCCCAATCATTCAACGGACCCAGACGTCAATAAATTTAAACCATAAAACTACCTCTAACGCTGTACCGTTATTAAATTAAACACCGCTACTGTTAATGTTCAAAATGCCTTACCTTCATTAAAAAAATTATGTTATACTACCCCGTCTGAATGGTCTAATTGGTTACAAACCGTTAATTCCTTTTATCATAAAAAGTCTGCCGCTTTACAACTTGTTAAGAAACCATTTGATAATCGTCTACACTTGCGCATTTCGATTGGTTCCTTAAATGTAATAGCTTTATTGGACACAGGTTCCTCATGCTCCCTTATAAACAACGAAGGTTTACATCAATTATCTAAACAAAATATTAAAATTCAAATTATTCCCGAAAAAACTTCCATAAATTTAGCTGACGACAATGAAATATATGTAACGGGTTCCTTTAAGTTAAAAATTCGAGTAGAATCACTTGAACGTGACGTTTCATTTTTGATTGTTCCTGCATTAGCTTATCCTTTTCTACTAGGTGTGGATTTCTTTAAACTTTTTAATCTGTCGCTTTATTTCCAGGATTTTTCATGGAAAACCTCTCTTAAAACAAATTCCTGTGCATCTACAGGAATATCTAACAAAATTTCTCTTACTGATTTCCAAAATGTAATTCTTAACTCTACAATCGACAAATTTCGTAAACTCAATACCTTTGAACTTGGTTGCGTTACTACTGCAACACATGTCATCTCTACAGGTGATGCCCTCCCTTTTAAGCAACGTCAATATCCGTTATCGCCTGCATTACAAAAGCATTTGCATGCTGAAATAGATAAAATGTTAGAATCTGGTGTTATCTCTCCCTCAAATTCACCCTGGACGTCTCCTGTATTATTGGTTCGTAAGAAGAATGACGAATGGCGTGTTTGTTTTGATGGCAGAAAGTTGAATTCCGTGACTGTTTCTGACGCTTACCCTCTACCTAGAACTGACTCTATTTTAAGCCGGCTTCGAAACGCAAAATTTATCTCATCTATCGATCTTAGACAAGCTTTTTATCAGATACCTCTCGACCTATCTTCTCGTCAAAAAACTGCTTTTTGTGTTCCAGGCCGAAGTCTTTTCGAGTATAATTTTTTGCCATTTGGTCTCTGTAACGCACCACAAACCCTACAACGTATTATGGATCAAACGTTAGGTCCTATCTTACACTAGGAACGTGCCTTTGTATTTTTGGATGATATTTTAGTTATCTCAAGTTCCTTTGATGAACATATCGCTACATTAAATGAGGTTGCAGAACGTTTAAATGCAGCAGGTTTTAAGATAAACTGGGAAAAGGGTCAATTTTGTTGTTCGTCCCTTACATTCCTTGGTTTTATTTTCGATGGAACTGGCCTACGAGCAGATCCTGCTAAAGTCGACGCTATTACTAAATTCAAAACACCTAAAACTGTTACCGAAATCAAACGTTTAATTGGAATGATTAGCTACTATCGCATTTTTCTACACAACCTTTCAACTATATCTGCACCCATTACCGCTTTAATTAAAAATAAAAAGAAATCCCAAACTATCGAGTGGAATTTAGAATCTCAAAAGGCTTTCGAACAAATTAAAACATTAATCACTTCAGCACCTATCTTAATTTCACCCAATTTCGATGAAAAGTTTTATATACAAACCGATGCCTCACTTACTGCTTTAGGTGCAATGTTGTTCCAGGTAAGAAACGGTTTAGAACATCCAATCGCCTATGCAAGTCGCGCCTTAACTTCTGCCGAACAAAAATACTCAGCTACCGAACGAGAATTATTGGGCGTTATCTTTGGCATCGAGAAATTTAGAGGATATGTTGAAGGTACACATTTTACCGTAATCACTGATTGTGCAGCTCTCACTTGGCTTAATAACTTAAAACAACCCGCAGGTCGTTTGGCAAGATGGAACTTGCGTATCTCTCAATTCACTTTCGATGTTAAGCATAGGCCTGGCAAATTAAATATCGTACCTGATGCCGTATCTCGTGATGTTGTTTCTCTTAACCTTCCAAATTTAATTCCTGATACCTGGTATCTCAATATGTTTTAAAAAGTTTCTGACAATCCCGATAAATTTCCTACCTTTCGTATAACTAATAATAGACTATATAAATTTGTATCTTCTTCTCCACATAAAATATCTAATATTCCTGAATGGAAACTTGTCGTGCCTACTGCTAACCGCAGTGAGGTGCTCAAATTATGTCATGATGATCCCAAAGCTGCGCACTTTGGTGTTACAAAAACTCTCGCTAAAATATCTGAATTGTATTACTCGCCCACACTAAAGCAATCTGTATGTCGCTATATTAAGAACTGTAAAATTTGTGGTTCTCATAAGAGTTTGCAAGACGCTCGTCCTGGTTTAATGGGTAACTTTAAACGTGTATCTTATCCCTTTCAATTAATATCGCTTGACTTATTAGGACCTCTCCCCCGATCGAAAAAAGATAACCAATATCTTTTAGTTGTCACCGATTGGTTTTCGAAATTTGTTATGGTGCAACCCTTACGTAAAGCTACATCTGCTGCTATAATTAAATTCCTAGAACAAAATGTATTTCTTATCTTTGGTGTCCCTCAGATTATCCTTTATGACAATGGGGCACAATTTATCTCTAAAAATTTTCAGAATTTCGTTAAAAGTTACAAAGTACAAAAAATTTGGTTTAACGCAAAATACCATCCCCAAGTAAACCCTACTGAAAGAGTAAATAGAGTTTTAGTTACCGCTATTTCTTCCTATATTGATTCAGACCATACTGCATGGGATGAACATATTTTTAAAATTGCTCAAGCTTTGCGTACATCTAAACACGAAGCAACCCAATTCACTCCGTCATTTCTTGTTTTTGGAAGAAATACCACAATTGATGGGAGTTACTATGGTTTAGTGCCTGACGATACTAACGTAATTGAATTTGACGATAAAGTACGCTGGGACAAAGACCAACAATCATTACCTTCCATCTTTAACGACGTTAGAAAAAATTTGTTAAAAGCTTACGAAAAGAGTAAAGACCACTATAACTTACGTAAACGAAATATTTCCTTCGCCTTTGGCGAACAAGTTTGGAAAAGGAATTATGTCTTATCGGATGCATCTAAGAAATTTTCTTCAAAATTAGCCCCTAAATTCATTCTTTGTAAAGTCATTCGTGTCATTAGTCCCCTTATCTACGAACTTCAGGATGCTGAAGGAAAACGTCAAGGCAGGTGGCATATTAAAGACCTTAAGCCATTCTCTGCTGACCCAAATGCTAGTTAAGTTTTTCACGTTCTATTCTTCTCACTATTTACCTAATATTTTTTGTTCTCACCATCAATTAGTTAACTTTAATTACTTATTCCCTCTCTCATACAGTATATAATCTCTTACACGTTTAACTTTACTTACCTTAAATTAGCTATCTTTTTCTTTTAGTTGACTTTTCCTTGACCATACCGTTACTTATATATCTCTTCATTCTCTACACCCCCCAATATAACTCTGTTGTTTCACTTAATCAACCCTCAAACTTTTCCTACTGCATATTATTCGGTTTTTAGTATTTTTCTTACGTCATTTAATTTTGTGTGGTAATTGTCGTAACTTTGGTTGTAATAACTCATTGAATTTTTATGATTGGTTTTAGCTGATGTTAGAGTGGATGTTTTTCTTCTTTGGGCTCACATAGGACACACGTAATCTATGCCATTGAAAGAAATAGTTCATATTCGCAGTTGCAAAAAACTAGGATTGTCTATTCCATGTGTTTTTCTTCTGAATTATTGCAGTCGCCCAGATTATATTATATCATTATTTCTTTCTTTTCCTACTAAATCACCATAACTTATAAACATTTTTTTTTTTATTGTTTTTTACTGAACTTCGTGGTGAGACGCTATTGCTTCTTATTGATATCTTATTAAATTCTCGGTTGTTTTAGCATATTGGGACAGTGTACCTGTATTTAATTGCTCATAATTAGGCATCGTTCTGTGTTTAGGGTGCTACCGTTTTAAAAAACTACCTTAAAACAGTTTGTTTTTGTGGGAATGTATCCGTATTGATACTTTTAAGTTGTTGTGTCAACTTTTGTTTGATTTTCTTATCGTAGTGGATGCACTCGTTAGGAAAATGATCGTACTAGTTGTCTTAAGAGTCTAGTGAATTGTTAACGTATGATACCTTATCTTGTCGGTTTAATATCGCAGGTGGTCCTTCAGACTGCGCTGTGTTTCAATAGGGACAACTCTCTACCTTCTCTCGGACGCTTGACCAAAAACTCTAATTTTTCTTATCCCGCTGTCTCCGTTTATGCCTTATTCTTCTTTCGGTGGACCTGTTCTTGTCCCGGAACACCCGTCTGCCACATAAGAGTGATGTTCCCTCACTCCGAGCTACTGACTACATTGGCTGGTTGAGTAGCGCTTTGCTATCCACCTTTTTCTGTCTCTTTTGCTCAATGCGAGCCCTTTCTCTACTTTCTTCTACCTGGAAGTGCCTCTTATGCATTTCAAATAATCTACCTCCTTCTTTTTACCGTTCCTGTTTCTCTGCCTTTTCATTTCCGTTAGTCACCGTGTAGTTGCGCGGGAGGTTTTCAGACACCTGGACCCCGTCTCTGGGAATCTTTCGTGAGGTCATGCGGTGCCGCTGTCAGCGCATGGGCACTGGCAGTGAAGGTTTGTATGAGTGTGTGAATGTGTGAGTGGATGTGTATATATATGTCGATATATATCGTGTGTGTATCGGGTGAATATATCACCGATATCGATTAACGCCGGGTGCAGGGATGCACCCAAATGCCTTTGCCGGTCCCTCGTGCCGTTTCTTGCAAACGGGCCTGCTTCACAGGTCGCTCTTTTTAGAGGGTACGAGAAAATACCTATTTAACGGCTCCACGGAGTCATTCTATTGTTATCTTATCTATTGTCTTTGATAATAACTAAGCTAATATCTTTATCTTGTTTATTATCTTTGATAATACCCTTAGTTTTAGTATCGTTATCTTACCGACTACCATTAGTAATAACTTCGAGATAATTTCACGTTATCTTGCCGATTACCTATAATAATGATTTTAGTTAGTATCGTTGTCTTACCGACTGCTGTTAGTAATAGCTTTTGTTTAATTTCGCGTTACCTTACCTACTATCTCTAATAATAACTTTAGCTTAATATCGCGTTATCTTACCTGGTATCTCAAACAATAACTAAAGCTTAATATCGTTATCTTATCTATTACCTTTGATGATAACAATTTAAGCTTATAATCGTTATCTTATCTATTACCTTTAACAACAATTTGATATCTTGTCTTATCTTTTTATCTTCCTAACGTTTGGTATTTATGACCAGACGTGGGAATTATTTTTCTTGAAATTTAAGTGACAAAGCTAACCTGATGTAGAAATGTAATTTGTTAGGTTAGCCATATAAGGATTTAGTAGGGTGGTACTTTTGGTAAATTTGTTGATTCACAGCCATGTCATGGACAAGTTTTAATGTGTATCGTTAGTAATCCAAAGTACCAGTAATAAAAATTTGCTAGAGTGTAGAGTGATGCACTCTGTGAACATTTTTTAATTTGGGCACTTTTTGCCAACAAAGAACAGTTTTGATGCAACGCTCATGTGTGTTTGCACGTAAAAACTTTAATGTTAGCTTTAGTTTAGATAGGTTAGGCGACTTGTCGCATCCGTTTTAATTTAAGTAGTGTTTCATGCTCCCCGACAAATTTGTGCTGTCGATCATTAGTGTAGTCAAAAACAATGGGGCTACATTTTCCGTTTCCTGGTAATTCGGTAGACATGTTATCGGTCAAAAAATCAGGTGGCGCCTTATATAAACATTTTGTAGGTTTTAAGTTAGGTCTTATGTAGGGTAGTTAGGATTTAGATTTTAAGCTGTTACTGTGCTAACAGACTTTTTCTTTTTTTAAGTTTTTTCTTTTGTGGCTTTGTCGCGATTGTTACGTGCCAAAGTGGCACTAAACATTGTTTTAGGTTAATTTTGATGTGCGGAAGTTTTGCGCCATAAACTCAAAAGACTCGGGGCGCGTATTTCCGTCACGTCACAGTGCGTTTGCGCCAGATCGCACGACGCGAGTGGAGTAGGAACAAAGTGGAGAGAAGTTTCCGTGAGTCTCTGTAACGTGGCTTTTTTGCCTGAACCTTCGAGTGGAGTGGACGTGTCAGGTATCGTATCGTGCCTTATCTTTATTTATGTAGATATCCTTACCTGATTGTCTTTGTTTGTCGCCCTTATACCTGTTCCCGTCTTTCCCTGCATAGGTAGAGATAATTTGTAGCCGTTGGCCGAACCGCACTGCACGACCCGGAGGACTAATAGTTGGCCATGCCCCGCTAGCATTCCACGCCGGAGCACCATCTCTAATCACTCCGGGATGGAGCCCTGAGATACCGAGAAGCCAACTTTAACTCAACCCCGCCGGACGTCGGATTTCTTATGTAAGTACTCTCATTGTTAATTTGTTCGTTGTTATAAACTGTTGTCTTAAATTTATATCTTCCGATAATGGCGTATTAAATTTGTGCATTGGTGACGTCATTGACAGATGGGCGCGCCGAAATCTGTACAAGATTAGCGTTACCAACCGCCCGTGAAGTCGCTTATTCCGCGCTTGCGCGATGTATTTATCGACGTTTTTAAAACGTAAGAATTTGACGCTTTTTAAGCGTAAGAGCATGCTGAAGACACGAAGTGCTTCAAATCAGTTAGTTGTCAAATACTGAGACTTTAACATTGTCAAGTCTAGAAGATATTAACCAAATTTTAGTTAAGTTGCGCAACTCTAAGTGTTAGTCACAATAAGTAAAGTCGATGGGTGTAACAACAAGTTTTACCTATTATAGGTTCTGAAAATAGACGCTTTTATTTTAAAGAAAACAATTCCTGATATCTGTAAATCGATCCACCACCTTAAATTTAAGAAAAGACTTTTTACACGGAGCTCAAAAAAGAAGTGTAATAGATACAAACTAATGAAAGACGGCATTGTACCTGTACTTAACGGATTAACAGCATATTTCCTGGTTACGTCACTATCTACATGATCTTTGCTTCTATATTCAGAATGTTGAAAATTAATGTTATGAGTATCATTTAAGGTGGTTAGAGTATCTGCTAGTTGAATCGGTTATTCAAAGTGCAATGAAGTTACGCAAAAAATTGTAATCAATTCCCTTGACAGATGCCACTTTGAAGCAAAAATCACTATACCTGCAAAGAAAATATGTCATATAAAGATAAAATAACCGGACCGCAAAAGCAGCACATTCTAAACAGTGTCTTAATTGGTAATTTAACTTCAGAGGCAATAATGAGTGATATAGCATTCGTATATTAAAATATATTATGCGGCGCTCCATATCTTCATAATAGCTAAATTTTACGAATAGCACTTTTGCTTTAAACCCTTTTTCTTAATTACTCATTGAAAATGTTGTTTATGCTTTTTTGGCCGCATCATCGTCGTAAATTCCATCTTATTAGAATATAGAGCATCTAAACTTTAATTCAAGAGCATCCACAGCGGTTTTGGCTTTAAGAAGCTAAAGCGTACTTGGTCAATAAAGCTAAATTTGCAATTTCTTCCTAAAAGTCTCTAACCTTCTGAGTACGTTATAAAGCTCGTAATTTGTCTCCGAAAGTTCCTTTAGAGACATGAATAAAAAATGAGGTCTAATATAAAATATGCAGTTGCTCGATTTTGCTACAATGTGGAGAGGTGAAAATATGTGAACTAATAGAATACGTTTAGGTCGTAAAATAAACGTTAATGTCGTCAAAGTTTCCAACTTAGCGCACAAAATTTATTAAGGCCGCAGAAAATATTCGGCTATTTAGTGACGAAGTACGATATGGTTCGGAAAATACGAATATAATATTTTGCGTTAGATATTTCCAATTATCAATAAATACACTTATGCATTAGCAGTGAGTAAGCTTCTGCTATAGTGCAATTGCAGGATTTTGTATTTTATAAGCATACTAGAACGCTGGAATACTCAATAGTCAGGGTGAAGCAAAACATATTTGGGAAACATACAGGGGATGGCACCGTGGCGTGGTTCGTTCGTGTTTGAATACTAATTCCAAGGTTCAGGGTTCAATTCCCGGCACGCCTTAATTCGTATGAAAGATTAATTTTGTTCCCGAATTTAAATATTATCACATAAGAATAAAAACTTACATTGCATGGTACGATAAGGATATGCTAATTTAAAATTTCCTAGTTAAAAACTCGCCTATTGGCCAATGTAGTGGTTTCGGGTGGATCATTGAAAACTTCCCGAAACCTATATGAAATGGAAGATTCGTTAACTGAAGAAAAACTTACATAACAATAAGATCGGTTTGGAATTTGTGCCATTTTCTTGTAGTAGTAGGGCATTTTAGAAATATTTGGAACAGCGCCACCGCTACAGCGCCACTAATCGTTTTTTAATGAGTTTTCTCAATGAAAACCCATTAGCACTAATTGTTTTTCAATGGGTTTTCTCATTAGAAACCCCTTAGCACTAATCGTTTTTAAAGGATTTTCTCATTAAAAACTAATTAACACTAATCGTTTTTTAATAGGAAAACTTATTAACGATGTTATCATTTTTCCTTACGTCCACACCTGTCATTACCGCCACCGCCATATAACCTAGCTTAGAGTTTTTTCGACTATGCATATGTACCTTATCCAGAATTTCCCAGGCAATCTAATCTTGTTTGAACATTTTAAATCGGACTACCCCTTACAAAGTTACACCCTGTTAAGGCCTCATACCTTTAAATTTTTTGTTTATTTAATTCTAACTCGTTTTTGTTTATTTAACTCGATCTTTAAATCCTTTTGGTCACCAGGTTTTTGTAAATCAATTTAAACCTTTGAAAGAAAACTTAATAAAACACTTTAAACTTTTACTAAGCGTATATCATGCTATTGTCTACAGCATAGTTACTAATAAAGCAATTTGATTTTAAATAACTTCTACGTCATATTTTTGGAAATGGTAGGCTTGAATATTTTTTAAATGAATCACCAAGCGAAAGAACATGCTTAGTGTCATTAAATTATCCATTAGGTTTTCATTTTACGAGCGCGGTTAATTATTATTTATAATCTAATTTGTTTTAAATAGAGAAATTGAATACTTGACTAAAATGATTCACTCATTACCGACCCATTAGTATATCATTTGTTAAACGCAAACCACATATAGACATATTATTATTGTTTATTAACCTATGAATAATTATTCATTCGAGGTCGGTCTTTGAAAGTGAAATTTTCGTTTTCTTAATACAAATAATTTTTAATTGTATTTACCGAAATTAAAAATTGCCATTGGCCTTACTGCTCATTTTGAAAAAATTCCCGTACAACTTTCCATAGATTTTATTAACCGTGTAATCGTTCCAGGCAGCAATAATCGGCTACAGTTTCAGTATATAGTCAAAGATGGACACGTGTAGTACCAATAATTTCTGATCTTCTATATTTAACTCTATCTTTAAAACCTCCTTTGGACATTTACCTTAATCTAGATAATAAATAACTTAGGAGTGCTACCAATTTAAACCTAAAAATAAAAAACAAGATAGTTTAATACGTCTATTAATAATTTTTTGCTGATGTTGGCGATATAAATCAGTAAAACAAACTTTATCAAGAAATATTATGTTTTAATAAAATATATATATATATATATATATATATATATATATATATATATATATGTATTGATAACATTTGCGTAAGCGATCTCTTTGCAGTTGCATCTTTTAAGTACTAGATGGGGTGACATTTAATAATTTCCAACACTGTTAAGTAATATAAATTGTTGCAATCACTAAACAGAGAAATACTCGCACGGTTCTCTTCCTTTAATAATGTTTCAACCCTTTTTTCGCGCACCGTATTTCCACATACATTGTTTATATCACCGACAAATTTTTCGTAAAATTCTGGAAAGCTTCTACACTTCAATACCTCCATTTTTATAACAGATTGCTTCTCGCAAATTTAATGGTTTGATGCACTCGTACTCAGGTAACACAATAACATTCCGATCTTTCGTAATTTTCATATTATATAAATTTTCTTCTGGAAATTTATTCGCCACCGATACACTTCTATTAGATGTTTCGGCAATCAGTTTCAATTTCAATTCACAATCCAGTTGTAATTCTAAAACATCTCCACCAGAAAAACTCTTCAATCTTACGTTTGCTGCTTCTTGGGTATTTTGTATGATTCTAAACTCCAATTGAAAATTGCAAAACTCTTTCCATTTAAAGTAGTCCATTTTTATAGCATAATTTTGGCACATTCTACTATTGCAAATAATTTGTACGACTGGTTGCAGACCGCCGTATAAATCAAAACCAACTTCCACGTTATGGTGATGAAAATTTGATGTAAATTCACCTAGCGCATAGGTGGTCTCACCTACCAGTTTGTTGATACCTAATGGCACTTTTACATCACTTGTAACGTCAACACCAAAAAAATCCATCTGTAACTTGTAATTTTGATCAAGTCGACGATACTTTGACAACTAATGCTATGGAATATGACTCCATCGCCTTTTATGCTAACTGCCGAGCGTGCGCTGCTCCTTATTATGTTAATTAGCGTCATATGCAAGTCATGACTGGAAAAGTGACGCTTATAATTGTTTAATAGTGGTTTGCTTGTTTGTATTTAATCACCAACACAATTTTTAGAATTTTTATAAAAATCGTTCAGAATTTTGTCCAAATCGAACGACCCCTTATTGATTTACAGATCAACCTTTTACAAACCATACGGTGTCTATCTTTAATCTATTTCTAAACAGTATTGCTCTGTTTTTTGAGATAAACCCATTGTATAACCTATCAAATTAGTATAGAATTTCCTGGGGAATTGAAATCAATTATCACGTCTTTTAAAATTAGCTCCAACAAATACCCACATAATGTTTTAATATTCAAAAACCTAACAGCAAGCGACCTTTGCATTTTTATTTAGATTTAACTCAATAAAAAAGTTAAACTCAAAAAATATTTATTAATATCTAGGATTGTTAAAATTTTCAATTAGTGCAACCACCTTCAAATAATTAAATCAAAAGGTTAAATATATATTAATTCTGCACAGTGGGCTAGAAGGTAGGTCGGTAACCTATTTTAAATGTAGTTCAAAAGAAGACGTATTTTCTAAATAAATTTAGTAAAATGTATTATCCTCAGCCTTGCATTGTTTTGTTAATGACGTAAAAGGTACTTTCCTAAAATTCTAGTTAATATGTGGGAATACGCATTTTAATATATTTTCTGTAGGACTATTTTTGCAAGAATTTTAATCTGTGGTATTTAATTCTCGTATTTGATACTGTTATATCTGAAAGAAACAATTCCATAATGAAACGGGAAATCATGACCGTTTAATTAACTTAAATGCTTAACCCAGAGATATTTAATAATAATATACACTCAAGAAACATATTTAAAAGGGATCTAGTCGTTTGTGTTGCCTAACTTGCAGGCAAATTATACCCTTTCATTCGTTAAAATTAGGATAGCGCTTGCATGAATACGGTCACGAGGACGCGCTAAGCAGATGCGCCGTCCCGTACTTGTACGGTACGAATAACCAAGCAGCCATTTGTATTTGTTAATGTAGTTCAGACTGCATCACATACAGAATGGACTCCCAGGTTTTAAACAAATGGGGCCTCAGAATAGGCGTGTTGTGGTAGTAAAAATGGTTCGAGTCGGTATTTGTTATTTGTTAACGGTAAGACCGCATTATTCAAATAATTTATAAAATATCTTTATTTTCCTTAGCGCATGATGAAGTACACATGATGCAGTAACATACATTTGAAGTACACATGAATTAACTAGATATACGTATAAAGAGACAATGTTCGTTTGTTAAGAAGCTACAGCTGTTGTTTGGTATTTTGTTACAACCATTTAGTAAGCAGATTTCAGAAAACGTGCGTCGCAGTTTGATAACTAGGGATGACGGCTTTATTAAAAACAGGTATCAAACCTTTTTTTGTTATGTTTGTGAGACCTTGAGTGTGCTCACATAAATTGTAATCAGGGATTGCTTAGTTATACTAAATTTTGTGCATAAAAAACAGCGTGGGAGATTATTGTTACGAAATGCTATTACAATAATTTTGTAAGGTATACAGAACATTCACTTATTAAAAAAAACGAGATTCTAAAGTCCATTTCCTGTTTTCTAGAAAATTACTTGCAGATGTCAAATTCTTATAAGCTCCATTATACCTAAATAAGTTTAAATGTTATATGTCCAAGTTAACTGCACGTGAATCAAATTTTATTAAGAAATAATTTAAACTCCATGTGAAATATATGTAAGCCAATAAACAGATCTGAGTATTTGGTATCAGAAACTTGTTATAAAATATTATTAAACTTAAGGTCTTGTTATGTCAAGGCAGATGTATAAAGAATCCAATTTTATTATTTCATTTTTGTAAACATATTTAGAAAAAAAACGAAAAGAGAGAAACTATATTAAATTTCATTTTTAGACTCAAGTTTTTTATTCCATGCACAATTAATTTTACTAAATTTTTTTTAAAGAAAATAAATCTTTGAATAATGAAAGTAGACGAATGCTGAAGTAATTTAAAAAACACAGATATGCTACAACTGATTTGTTCTAGGTATTCATTTTTGATTCAAATATCTTTGGTGTGGTAATCTTAACATTATCCACCTGCAATTATTAGTATGTTTTTTTATTAGAAAGCACAAACGGTGTCTTTTTAATAGAAAGTTTGTTGTGTATTTTTTTCTTTCAGGATCATCGAGATCAAAGAGGTTGTAAGTATGTTCCAGCGGTTTCCAGATGCATTAGTTCAGTAAGTTGTAAGTTTTTTATGGTGCTTATATCCCATGAGTTTCTGTATCTTCTCATAGGAGTATAGAGGTTCTAGTATTGCCCATATAGATACAGTGGCGCTCAATTCCCCTTTTTCTTTTTATGTTAGTTTATTGTAGAGTTTAGACCATCCCCACGCCCTTTCTCATTGCTCACCCTTGGGGTAATTCCCAGACTTAGCCGCGAACCACTAAGGCTTCACTTGTATCCAACTAGTGGAGGCCATAAAAATAAAAAAAAGTTTTAATATTTGATTTAAATTAGATGAGTGTAAGGACAAATTATACTTATACGTCTCTGTGTGCATAAATACGGGGAAAGTCATACTAAAAGGTCATTTTGAATTCATTTTTATAAAACGTAATGTCGTTCAAAGGGTAATAGTGTTGCAGAATTTTTCACTTTTGAACAATTCGAGGCAAGACCACACTTTCAAACTTGCATGTTTAAAATGCGATTTTCTATTGTTATTCCGCAACTTTACCTGCAAGACACCTTTTATATTATCCGCTTGTAAACGTTGAAGAAATTAATAATTACATGTATAATTCAAAAAGTGTTAATCATTATTTTTTCAAGAATGAACATCCTAAGTATCTTACGCAGTGTGTGTAAAAGCGTTTTTACTGGAGGTAACGCCGTAAGCAAACACAACGGAAAGCACCTCGGGATGGTTAATTTCCAGGAGGTACTAAAAATTACAGACGATGATTAGGAGCAAATTAAGGATTTAGAAAAGCAGTCGAGCGCAACGCATGAAGAATGTATAAACTCATGTTCTGCTTTATTCTGAATCGATCTTACATAATGCGATATACAAATTTGACAACTTGCGTTTTTATTTAAACAAGAATTGTTTAGTGAAGATGGTGACATTTGATGAGAATTATATGTTATTTACCAAAGGAACTATAAAACACCTTTTAGGTATATCTCATATCGTTCTCAACTACGCTAATACTTTAAGAAAACTAACGGAAAACGGTACTCCTAATATAGACCTGTTTCTGTTAGATGTAGCAATAAAAATGTATAGTAGGAATGATGTTTTACAGAATCTCGCACATGATATAATTAAAAGCAAATACAGTAATAGCGATATTGGGGCCATGTTCCACGACTTTATAAGAACCTATCCAAGAATGTTTGAAAACAGTGTTTGTAGACAAGTTGAGTATATGGAAGAGTACAGCAGGTTTTCATTCCACGCATTTACGAACGATGTCTAAATTTTAAACCATAGATTCTAAAGAAATTTCTGTCACTCTAATCCTGCATATTACAGTTTATTCCTTTATGCCATTCTAAATTGTTGTATTTCAACTACAGATATTAATAGCTGTAAATAAAATTATGTTATAGTTTCAAATAAAACGATTGCGATTAATGATATTGTAAAACGTTTATAGCACCCTTTTAGTAAATACACATCCTTGTTATAATTCTTTTCATAAGAACTTATATACCCATTTCAATTATGTGAACACTTGAAGAATTAAACAATACCAATGTATACTTTCTATTTTATAACATAAACAAGCTAATCTACAAAAACAATTTTTAAATCCACATCATTCATTTCTTATGATAGTAGTTGAGGTCGTTAAATTTTTACTTTAAAACTTACAATTTCGTATATATTCCAACTGAATATCTACCAACAGTTTTATAAGCCCAATCTCCCCGATTATTTCCATAAAATCATCCAAATCCTCGGACATTACTGACACAGCAGTATAGTGCTATAGTGCTTCCTCGTATGACTGGCACATAAAACATTTTTCTTCTTCTATCGAAAACCGATGCCCGCATTTTACTTTTTTTACTCGTAGGGCATTGAGAAATCTTTGAATACCCTCCCCAGTCTTTATACATGTTTGTTTAATCGTCTCTTTAAACTGTATAATCGACAAATTAAAACTTTCGGATATACCCCGATTGTACCCGATTTGTGTGCACGCACGAAGCAACAGGTAGGTAATGTATCCCATGAACTAATTCATTACATTCCTTAGGAAAATGCCAAGGACTTTAAAAATAATTATAACTCTTGTTAGACCTCTCGTACCCGGGTATATCACAAGTTATGTCACTGTTTTCCGGATTAGTTTCCAATACACTTTTCCACAAACTCTATGTATCGGTTTCGGCATTTTTTACTCTTTACTCCATAAACCAACTTGAATATATTTTTGTCTTTATTTTTTAACCAACACGCCTGCATAATAAAGATGTACAGGCTCGTCGTCAACTGGTAACTTAATCCTTTTAAAAGTTCGCCTCTGTTTTCAATTTTAATCTACTTTATAGGTTTTGGCATTTTTCCGCTATGCCTTGTGACTAGGAAGCGGTGATTTGCAAAGGCTTAAAGAACTGTTTATGAGCTTCTTTGAATTCTTGTTGAGAAGTAGTATATTCTTGTTTGCGTTCTATAAACTTCTTTTGTACGGCATCCTGTATAAATTGACGCTTACGTTTATAAAATAAAATCTTTAACGTCTGTCATCATGAAACTTTGGATTGGGGCTAACCATTAACGTCTTCTTTTATATTTATATACTCGGCGAAATTCTTCCGATACCGTCCTCTATCGATATCAAAATCTTTCACAATAGTTATAAAATTTTGTTTTGAGTCACCCCCACCCAACAATGCAAGCACATTTATTTAAATTTAAGGTATGACAAGCCACCACTTATATGATCAAGTAGTATATGGCGAAGGTTTGTGTCATCCTGTTTCCATAATGCGATTACTTTGGCGTCATCTCTGAATCTATGTTTTAAGACACTCGCGTAAGTTTGACATAAGTAAAAGGAATCAATGATCTTATGTCGGAAACACTTTCACCTTATGAGGCAATTTTACTCTATAGGACAATTTCACCCATAAGGGTTTTCACCCTATAAGGCAATTTCACCCTATAAGGCAATCTCACCCTATAAGGCACTTTCACCCTAAAAAGCAATTTCACACTAAAAGGCACTTTCACCCTATTCTGATAGAGATAGATTCAAGGAACTTCACCACTAAAGTACTCACAACCAGACCTATATCTAATTATGCAAATAAAGGAATAGTTTAATATTATTGCAATATCACAAAAGTTATACGCAACAACTAACTTTAAATAAATTGTCTTTAAAACTTAAATGGATGTTATTATTAAGTTTTATCATTACAGTGGAACTATATCTGGTTGAACCAAAAAACAGTGCAATTAAGGTGATGACGAGAACAAAATCGATGTGAATTGGTGTAGCTCTGACTCCCAGCAGGTGGGGTTGAGCCTGTCTGCCGCAGAGTCATCATAGTAAGCCACCAACTCAAAGGTACGACTTCGTAGAAAGTAACCCAACTAGGTCGGTTCATCATCAAACCTTCAAACCTACACAGTTGCACAAAAAGAAGTATAATACTCTCATTTTATTCCTATTATATGATGAAACATGCTTACTCATAATAGAGTATCTATATATACATACATGACTGTGAATACCCAACGTAGTAGACCATTAATCAATTTGTGAAATCTATGAAAACTATATAGATGTCTTGAAATCGGTTTTAAGCATGTCAACTAAAAAAAACTAATCATTAAAATGATATGAACATAGTTAACTATTACAAATGGTATTTCCCACTTGGTCAATGTTAGCATAAGCTCTTGGAATTTACTATGCTATCTAGATCAAAGATAGTTGATTATACATATGATAATCTCATACAAATAAATACTGTAACTAAAGCAGGAGCATTGCACCTTACGAAATTTTAATATCTATAACCGTTTTTAAGTAAAAAAAAAAAAGTCAAACGGGCACTAGATAGGAATTCTAAATTTATTATATTGAATACAACACGCTCTAATTAGCAAATAACCCCCTCTTGCAAAATCTAGATATCTATTACCACTTAAGAGTCGTTTTGTGAAACGTGTATTGTATTATTTTTCACAGACCGCGTCTTTAATATTTGATTAAACGGTGAATCATTGATTATTGAATGTAGTGCTACAGCAATTTAGTTGCAATGAATTTTACTGTTAATTAACGCAGAAAGTAATCATTCTAATTGCATGGTGCTTGGTACTGCTATATGCTTCTATAATTTTAGGTAAAAACTTCAAGCCATCTGTAACTTCCTTGCAAGTGGTAAATCTTTTAGAATTTGTTTTTAATTATTCTAATCAATCCTTCTGCTATATCAACTTTGACTACTATACGTATGTGATGTATGGTTTATCTTATATTGCTATAAATAAACAATATGGCTGACTGCTGTGCCCAACTATAGAAAATAATGGAAAATGTTTGTTCATCGCTAAAATGTATTGTTTTAAAGACTTGAAATTTCTCCAAATTTTATTGCAATTATTAAAAATTCTTGTAATTATCAATGAGTGTATATAACAAAACTCAAATCTTTAGATATCATAATTTCGTATGCGAACTTGTTGTATACATCAATCCTCTATTATAACAATGGATGCAACTTTAAATGTTCAACTGGCAGCTATATTCCTGTGTCCAATCTGCTATAAAGTAGCAGTACCGCCTCTTACGCAATGTTGGATGGGGTAGGTATTGTGTAACAGATGTTTAAGAAAAGTTGTAACATATGCGGTATGTATGGAACCGCTTGGTGAGTATAAAAATCTTTATTTAAATGTATTAACAGTTTTTATATTTTAGGTGGTAGTATTAGAAATCTATTGATGGAGCAGATGGGGCGATTCTTAATTTTTAAATGTATAAATTTAAAATATGAATCCCATTATGTAGGATCAATTCAGAATAAAGCAGAACATGCGTTTATACATTCTTCATGCGTTGCGGTCGACTGCTTTTCTAAATCCTTTATTTGCTCCCACTTATCGTATGTAATTTTTAGTTCCTCCTGGAAATAAACCATCACGATGTGCTTCTCGTTGTGTTTGTTTATGGCGTCACCTCTAGTAAAAACGCTTTCACCCACACTGCATGAGATACTTAAGATGTTCATTCTAGAAAAAATAATGATTACCAGTTTTTAAATTATACATGTAAATAGTAATTGCTTTAACGTTTACAAGCGGATAATATAAAAGGTGTCTTGCAGGTAAATTTGCTGAATAACACCAGAAAATCGCAGTTTAAATATGTAAGTTTGAAAATGTTCTTACCCCGAAATTGTCAAAGGTGGAAAAATTAATACGTCAAGGCTATTAATCATACCCTTTCGAATTACAATAATTAACCAAAGTAATGGAAAGTTTTAGAAATTTTACTAGTTCTCTCCGTGAAAACATTTACCCTAAAAGTATAGCAATCTAATTACCTGGTTCAAGATCGCATTTAATTACGCGCGTCACTTAAATTCTTGAGATTCCATGTTGGTGAAACGTATGGACTTGAATATTTTTATTTAAAGTAAATTCCCTTCTAATTAAATAGACTCGTCCGCGTAGACGGGTGCATAAAAATAGTAATAACTATAAATATTTTTCAAAATTGCTGTATTATCGAGTTAAATCTAAATAAAAATGCAGAGGTGTTTTCTTGTTGGGTTTTTGAATATTGAAACACTGGTCTTTGTTGGAGCTGATTTTTAAAAACGTGATAATTGATTTTGATTCCTCAGGAAATTCTTCACTAATTTGATAGGTTACACGATGGGTTTATCTCAAAAGACAGAGCAATACTGTTTAGAAATAGATTAAAGACGAACACCGTGTAGTTTATAAACGGTTGATCTGTAAATCAGTAAGTGATCGTTCGATTTGAAAAAAATTCCGAACCTAAGGAGAACACAATAACAATTGATATCTTACACGACGAAGTTATATTAAAAATACCGCTAAGAGTAATTTTTATAAAAATTTAAAATGGTGTTGGTGGTTAAATACAAACAAGTAAAACCCACTATAAAATAACTATAATCCTCACTTTTCCAGTCAAGACCTGCATATAACGCCAATAAACATAATAAGGAGCTGCGCACGCTCGGACGTCAGCATAAAAGGCGAGGGAGCCATGTTTCAGAGCATTAGTTGTCAAAGTATCTTCGAGTTGATCAAAATGACAAGTTAAAAATGGAATTTTTTTGGTGTTGACGTTACAAATGCAGTAAGAGTGCCATTAGGTATCGACAAACTAGTAGATAGGACCACCTATGCGCTAAGTGAATTTACATCAAATTTTCACCACCATAATGTAGAAGTTGGTTTTGATCTATACTACGGTCTGCAAACAGTCGTTCAAATTATTTGCAATAGTAGAATATGCCAAAATTATGCTATAAGAATGGACTACCTTAAATGGAGAGAGTTTTGCAATTTTCATTTGAAATTTAGAACCACATAATTTATCCAAGAAGCAGCAAACGAAAAATCGAATGGTTTTTCTGGCGGAGATATTTTAGAATTACAACTGGATCGTGATCTCAGATTGAAACTGATTGGCGAAACATCTAATAGAGGTGTATGGGTGACGAATAAGTTCCAAGAAGAAAATTTATATAATATGAAATTACAAAAGATTGGAATGTTATTGTGTTACCTGAGTACGAGTGCATCAAGCTATTAAATTTGCGAGAAGTAATTTGTTATAAAATGGAGGAATTGAGATGTAGAAACTTTCCAGAATTTTACGAAAAATTTGTAGATTATATAAACAACGTATGTGGAAATACGACGGGCGAAGAAAGGATTCATACGTTATTAAAGGAAAAGAACCGTGTGAGTGTTTCTCCGTTTAATGATTGCAACAATTTAAATTACTTGACAGTGTTGGAAATTATTAAATGTCACCCCGTCCAGTATCTAAAAGATGCGACTGCGAGGAGATCGCTTACGCAAATGTTTAGAGATTTGGCTATCCCAGATTCATCAGACTCTGGTTATTATAGCGGTTTATAGATGTCATCAATACATGTATATATTTTATTAAAAACATAATATTTCTTGATAAAGTTTGTTTTACTTATTTGTACCGCTAACATCAGCAAAAATTACTAATAGACGTATTAAACTATCTTGTTGTTTATTCTTAGGTTTAAAGTGGTGTGACCGATAATTGAATTCCTTTTAGCGTCACCCTATATGCGGTTAATAGTATCAATAGAAAGTGGTACGGAAATATTTTTAAATGAGTAGTAAGTCCTGCAGCAATTTTTATTTCCGGTAAATACAATTAATCATTACTTTTGTTGGTAAAAACGAAATTTAACTTTCAAAGAAATCGACTGACCTCGTATTAATAATTATTTCGTGGATAGTGAACAATGTTAATGGGTGTATAAGTGGTTTGCATTAAACAAATAATATATAAATTGTTCAAACTTATGAGTCGGCAATGAGTGAATCATTGAATCTAGTCAAGTATTCGATTTCTTTATGTAAAATAAATTAGATTTTAAATAACAGTTAATCGCGCTTGTGAATGCGAAACTAATGGCTAATTTTAATAACACTAAGCATGTTCTTTCGCTTGGCGATTTATTTAGAAAATATTCAAACCTGCCGTTTCCAAAAATATGACTTAGAAATTATTTAAAATCTAATTGCTTTATTAGTAACTATCCTGTAGACAATAGCATGATATACCCTTACTAAAAATTTAAAGTGTTGTATTAAGGTTCCCTTCAAAAGGTTTAAATTGATTTACAAAAACCTAAAGTGGTTTTTAAGGTATGAGAGAAATGTATGTATAATTGGTTGTCGATAGAGCTTTTTAGAGTTGATTCTATTTTGAAAATTTATTAGGTTACTTAAAATTATTATGCAAAAAAGAATTTAAAATGTTTTAAGTTGTTTTCAGAGTTTTGATGTTATTCTTAAAATAATTAAATGGTTTTCATATTGCGGTTAATTTTAGACCACGTTATAACTTTTCTATAAATACATTAACTAAAAATTTGGGTGGAGGTTTGTGTTAAGGTAGGGGGTAGTCGAGAAATTCCGGGTTAAAGCGTATATCTCGGGTGACCAAAAAGGATTTAAAGATTGAGTTAAAATTAAATAAACACAAAATTTAAAGGTATGAGGCTTTAACAGGGTGTAACTTTGTAAGGGATAGTCCGATTTGAAAAATTAGAACAGGGTTAGATTGTCCAGAAAATTCTAGATCAGACTAAAGTAGTTAGTCGAAGAAAACTTTTACCTAGGTTAGATATGTATCGGGTGGATCGTGAGGATGTGGATCGGGAGGATGTGGATCGGGAGGATGTAGATCGGGAGGATTTGGATCGGGAGGACGTGAATCGGAAGGAATGTGGATCTGTTTCAGGGCAGCCTAACACATCTACTGTTTTGTCTGTCGACATTAACACGATCGGCACAGAAGTATTTTACATAATACACACAGTATATTTGGCATACACAAATTGTTTTTAGAATATGTTTAAACAATTTTCATCCAAAATTATTTCTTGTTAGACTTCGTACTACAGAATTTTACATTATTTATGTATGTGCACAGAAATAAATTCTAAACAAAACACAATACCACATTCACATTAAAACATCTTGGTGTTAATACACAATCTTACAAATTTCTAATCCAAGCTAGACATATTATTTTTTAGCATACACAAATATTCGTTACTTGCACACTTACTGATAGTATTACAACTTTTTTTATAATACTTAGGTAAGTAGTATTCAATTGAAGACTGCTTGAACAACATAACAAGTAACAAAATAAGGTTTTTGAAATGATCGCATTTTTTAATTTTATAACTTCAATAAAATTGGAGGTATAGAAAATAATAAATAATTATTATCTTCTTTTCTCAAAGTCATTGTACATGCCTATGAATATTGCTCTAATATTCTTGCTACTGTTTAAATATAGAATATGAGATTATAGGTACATATAGGTACATATAGGTACATATTATTGATGTAAATTTAAGAATATTCAGATTTAAATTGTAAAAAAATTAAAAATCTTTAATTGTTAACCTTAATCTGTGCAGAAGTGTTGCATATATTTATATGACTTGTATATTCAATTTGTACAAACTTTGAATGTGTTTAGAAGTGTACAACAAACTATATAACAATAATAATGTCTTTATTACAATAGAATTCTTAAATCAGAATAATGTATATAAGATGAAACTTAATCTATTGGGTGATTCTCAACTCAACATGAATTCAACTCTCGAATACAATATTGTTCGCCTGCGCCATGTAATGCGGATCCTCATGCACAAACGATGACGTATTTGTTTTATGTCTAAGAGCCACTCGTCGCGCGATGTAAAAATCAAGTTAGTCCGGAAGAACCTTCAGCAATTCCGTTACTATTAAAACCTCCCTTCCATCCTGCCCAAGAGCAAGGCTTATCCCTTTTCCTAAGGGATCCGCTGCTTCTTGCTCTTTACATTCAAACTTAATGTACACATTTCGTCTAGCGCTCGCAACGTAAAAGGTTTAAGAATTAAAAAGGCTACAAGGAATATAGCACACTATTTCAGTGTACAACAATCTATTTTATATTTACAGGATTAAACTTCTTTTTTTGGATGGTTTAGCTGGTTATTTTAATTGTCACGCTTGTAAGGTTTGATTGGCCAGAAAATCGTTAACAGTTAATCTATTAAAAGTCAGAGTATTTCGAACTCTGAACACAAGTTTTCCCGGTAAAATCATTTACAAAAAAATAATATATGATTAACATTTATTATTCTACCTTACATTAAATACGAATCCGTTAGAAATAAATCTAAAAATAATACTTGCAAATTCCACAAAAATGCTCCTCGTAATTAAAGTATCTTCTTATTTTAAATTGATGTCCAATCAGCTTACAAGGTTTTCCATATTAAAAACAGCAATCACCAAAGTACATTTCTGGTTAAATCTTCCTTTCGATTATTTAATAAAATCTTTAAAACAGCGTTATATTGAAAAAAAATTTATTATCCATTGTAATTAATAATTCCATTTCTGTATGTATTTTGAGTTTAAAAACATCACTTCTATATTGTTTGTATCATATTAATTATTAAACTGGAGCATGCTCACTGCATACTTCAAATATAATTTTCGCGAAGCAACAGCTCGCCCTTCAATCAAAATAATATTTTACAATCTAATTTAAAAATCGAAAACAATCTAATGAATGAGTGAATTGGAAAGAATCAAATGAATCCCGTTTTTAATAAACGTTTCTTTATATACTCTAAATTAGCAATATTCAGTAGGTTGTAGAAAAGTGTGGAACATTATGATGCAAGGGTTCTCGGAAAAACTAACTAGTGTCTAAAATTGCTGCGTTTATTCCATGTAATATTGTTCTAGTTATTCGTGTTATTGTGGCGTCGCATACTAATGTTAATGGTAATCAGTTTTATCTGACATTTCTTGGATTTTTGTGGGTTTCCCGTGTTCCGGCCGCTTCTTGGTATAAACGATTATTTATTAATGAGTTATTTAGGTAATTCTAAATACCAATGAACCATCCTTTTGTATTCTAGATAATTCTTTATTTACGACAAATTGCTGTAATCCACGGGGCAATAATTTTAAACTTTAATTGCTTTTTATTGCAAAAGGTGGTGCATTTATAGAAAATATTTGCTTTCGTGTTTCAGTTCACAAAATTAATATAAAAATTTAGGTTTTTAAATACACGTTGATTGTAGTTTCTTAAGTTAAATGCGTAAAGCTAGTACTAATCTGTTATTTACAGCACACGAAAGAAATCTTTCTTTATGCATTGATTTGCGTTCGCTTTGTAATGCGTACAATTAATTATTTTTACAGACACAACTTACGTTACTTGCTATTTATTTACAATATGTTTATATGATACAGGGTGATTATTTATACATGCGCAATTTGATTTTCCGTCTGTACTTCAATGAATAAAAGTACGCTTGTATTATAAAAGACATCCATGAATTTACTTAAATTTTCATTTTTTCAGATTCTATTATATTTTAGTGGGATTTATTTGTAGAATTTGGGTTTCAATGACTTCTCGTGACCATTTTTCAATATATATATATATATATATATATATATATATATATATTAATTGCTGTGATAAAGGGTTGCTTAAGGGTGCACGTTATACTAAAGGTCGTTCGGGAATGAGTAATTAGAATAGTCAGCAGAAAACTGCACTTATTTAAGGAAATAATTAAGAAATAGACATAGTTTGTAGATAGTAAGTAGTCAACACCCTGTATATAGAGTAGAGATAGTTTTGGGCGACGCAGGTAAACATAGGAAGACGCATAGTTGGCGTAGGAATGAGAAGTACATGTATTAAGTAGATAGTAAATATTAAATACCCTGTAGATAAAGTTTAGTTAATTTAGGTAAAACAAATAAGGATATTTTTCAGCGGAAGCACGCGTATATTGGGAAATGAATGATAAAGTGTAATTAGACACGCATTTAGAAGAAGAGTTCCAGACGATTAAATTAATACGGATATAGAAATAGAGTTTCAGGTAGTTAATATAAATGCGTACAAAGACCTAACCATTTTGATAAGAGAAATGATTAAAAATTGCGTGAATCGCATGTAAACATGGAAATTTAAAGTCGGGTCGCATCAGTTGTTTATAGTAAAGCAAGTAATCTATCAAAATACAGCATGTTGATAATAAAACACAGCTGCGGGCAGGTTGTGATTATGGGAAAACGTGGAGCATTACATCAGAAACTTATCCAAATAAAATTATTTGATTGGTCAGAGACAAGCGACGAGTTCTAGATCAAACCCACGGATGGAGTGGGAATTCAAGATTATATTAGCAAGCACCTTGATAAGAAAGTCAGTTTTTGAACTCAATGAAGGCCGAAGTGCATTGCCAGTAAACAAAGTATTACGTAATAAGTATAAAAGTGAAAAATAAAATGAGTGCGAATATGAAGATTACAATTACCGTTTAAACGTAAGTACGTTTTTAAAGAATTTATTGTAAACTAAGACATAAAAATAATAGGGTTTCGAGGTCTGAGGGAAATAGACTAGGATTCTGATGTTAAGAAAAAAATACAGTAATGCAATTTAAATGTCAAGGGGAAAAGAAGAATAATACAATCTTGAAGTACAGGGATGAAACAAACTACAATTTTAAGTCTGGGGCAAGAATGATAAGTTTGAAGAATTGAAATAAATTGGGGTATATAATTTAATGGTGGTGATCCATAGTGTAATAATTTGAATGGAATCCAGAATTGGGGAAGATCATTTTTATTGGAAGCGTCGATGTGAAAAAGATAAAACCAGGTCAGATTTTTAGTTATAAGACATTTGTTTTTCTATATGAATTTTTATTTTATTTTAATATTGAATTTGCTAAATGTGATATGCTTGTGAAGAAGTCAACAAAAGAGGTTGCATACGCATTGAATGAGTAATATGAAAACAGGTTTAGAATATTTTACACTTTGTTGGTAAAGGTAATAAATTTTCTTTGGTGACTTTGGGTTTTTGAGTACATACTAAATGGTTGTTAATAAATAAAATTTATAAGAAATGTATTACAAATAATTTCAAAAGCTGTACATAACATATTGGTTTCATTATATAGAATCTAAATTTACTGAATTTTATAATTGCAAATAAATGCTAGCCGAGCTCATAAGATTTAAATAGTACAAAGGCGGAGCCACAAGTTGAATAGGAAAGTGATAACCCGCAAGGCGGTAACGTATCGAATTTTGCCATTGGTAGATAGAGTTGTTTAAAGATAAAGTCCAGTTGATAGTAATATTAAGAAACAGCTGGAGAAGGAGATAATTACACTTAATCGTGAATATTAAAATGGTGGTCCAATAATTTAGAATTCATAGCAAAATAAATAATGCAGCCCAAAGTAGGGGCAAGATAATTCTTCTAATACCATAGCAAATAAATATGTCGCCCAAAGTAGGGGCACGATAATTTAGATAGATATTCATAGCAAATAAATATAACGGCCCAACGTCGGGGCTCGATAATCCGTCAGTATTATAGCAATAAATATGGCTACCCAAGTTGGGGCATGAATTAAACCACAATAAAATAACCTGAGATTAGGAGGCGCGAATTAAATTAAAATAAATTTTAAAATACGATTGCGAGATTGCAGATAAATTAATTAAACTAAACCGGGGATTTGAAAAGTTTCAATTAAAGGAAAAATAGAGAAATTTGTACAGTATTTAAAGTTAGGTAGATTTATTTAGTATTTAAAAGTTTAGAGTAAAAATAGTAATTTCAAAATGGAGAAAGGATCCCAAGAAAATATAACGTTGGAGAGAAGTGTGAGTGAAGAAAGGCTAATTTCACAAGAAACCAAAATGTTGGATATCTTAATGGCATTAAATGATAAAATGGATAAGAGTGAACAAGCCATAAATACAGTTAAAACAAAAATGGAGGAATACAGCGAGAAATTGGAGAGTGAAATTAAGATTCTTAGTAATGATTTGAAGGAAACAAAACACACTATCGCTGAGATTAAAGCACAGTTGAATGACAGAATTGGGAGAGTTTCTGAGGAAATAGACGGTTTATGGGATCATATTTCTTTAATCAAAACGAAACGAGAAGAGTACGAAAGCGAGTCCAACAATAAAATCACGAATTTAAATATTAAATTAGGAGAAATGGAAGAAAATTGCGAAACGGAATTCAGAACAATAAATCAAGAAATAAATAATTTAAAAGGTAATCCAATAAATTTTAATAGAGAATCAAATAGGTTAATTCAAACGAATCTTTTAATTGAACAGTTTACGAAATTTTACGGGGACGGAAAATTAAATCCTAAGATATTTCTGTAAAATTTTAAAATGTTGATACAGGGATCTACAGATGAATTATTGAAATTAAATTTAATTAGGGCAATATTAAGAGGGAATGCTGCAAGATGGTACAATTTAGTTGAGAGTGAAATAGAAACGTTTGAACAGTTTGAAAGCAAATTTTTACGTCAATTCTGGAATGACAATCAGCAAAATCGAATTCGAAGTAACTTAATTATGGGAAGATACGATTCGGCGAAAGGGATAACGCGAGAATCATATGCGATTGAGAAATTTACTGTAGCGAAGCAATTGGATCCTCCTTTAGAAGATAAAATTATTATAAGGTATTTAGCAAGTCATTTTAACGCTGAAGTAAAGCGATACATAACGACGCAAAATATAGTGGATAGAGATACGTTTATTGATTATTTGCAGAGATATGATGATTTGGAAAATGATTATGAAATTGAAAATAATGTTAGGGATCGACGCACGAATTTTATAAGGAATACGGAGACTCGGAATAATTATCGAAGGAACAATTATAATTATGATCGAGGAAGAAATTTTAATAGGGGGAACTATGGAAACTTTAATGATGATTTTAGGCAAAACAGGAATAATGGTCAGATACCAAGGCAACGAATGGAGAGAACGAATCATGAGGGAAATAATAGAGGAATAAATAGGCAGGAAAATGATGATCGACGAACACAAGCTAGAAATATTAATAGTATGGAAATAAGAAATACGAATTGCACAGATACAGGGATAATGAGTCAGGCAGGACCTTCGACGCGAAATCAGGATTTTTGAGTACGGACGAACCAAGGAAAATTCTACAAATTAACGGATATAAACACCAGCGCGAGTTTATTAAATATGAAATGGATAATGAATTAGGAAGATTTGAAAGAAACTTATTACCAATAATTAATTTAAAGGTGGAAGATAGAATAGTTAAAGTGTTAATTGATACTGGAGCAGAGGCATCACTTGTTGCGGAAGAGATTGTTAAACGAGAAAAATTGGGGGATAAAGCGATAGCTATAGCGAGGTGTAATTTACTGGCACCAAATAATAAGAGATTTAGTGTAATAAATGAAATGGTAATTCTGAGATGTGAAATGGGGGATAAAATATGGGAAAATGAGTTTATGGTAGTACCTGGACTGAAGATAGATGTTATATTTGGGATGAATATGATAGATAAGTTGGGGTTGAAGATAAATGCGGAATGCAAAGAAATTGAGTGTAATGGGAAATATATTAAATGGTATGAAGAGGGGAATATAGTAATAGAAGACGACTGCGTAAATATTAATCAGTTTAGTGATGAGATAAATAATGGGGTAATAAAATGAAGATATTAAGTGTCCAGATGATTTAAGAAATAGGGTGAATATATTATTGAATAAGCATTCAGAATTAATTGGGTCGAAGTCGAGAATTGCCACGGGTTATGTGCACAAGTTGGAAGTAACGAATACAGAGCCGTTTAACAATAAAATATATCCTATTCCAGTAGCATATAGGAATAGAGTGAAGGAAGAAATTGAGGAAATGTTACGTGAAGGTATTATAGAAAACTCCAGTACACATTTTGTGAATCCATTAGTCGTCGTGAAGAAAAATGATGATAGCACTAGGTTATGTTTGGATGCAAGAAAGATAAATAAGCGAACGAAGCCGCAATACAATTGTCCACCAACGATGGAGAGCATATTAGCAAGAATAGGTAATAAGAAAATCTATAGCAAATTAGACTTAAAGAATTCATTTTGGTTGATTCCATTAGCGCGAGAATCAAGGAAATATACGGGTTTTTCTGTAGAAGGAAGAATATATCAATTTAGGGTGGCCAGTTGGGTTTGTCCTCGAGTACGGCTGCATTGGTGAAGGCGATGCAGAATATTTTGGGACCGTATGAGGAATTTTGTATCCACTAAGTGGATGACGTGTTAATATTTAGTGATAGTGTGGAACAACACTTTGTTCATTTAGAAAGAATATTATTAGAATTAAATATAGCAGGTTTAAGGTTAAATTTGAAGAAGTGCGAATTCTTTCAAGATAAAGTTAAATTTCTGGGATATCAAATCAGCACGAAGGGCATATTTATAGATAAAAATATGATTGAGAAATATAGATTGAAAGGACCCAGATTTAAGAATAGAAAAAGGGAGGCTAGAAATAAATAAGCTTAATGGACACATGCAAAGACAGATGAATAGATAAAAGGAAATGTAAAATAAATTATGAATAGGTATACATAGAAAACTAGAATAGGATTTGAATATAAGAATAGGTATTGAAAATGAAATTTTATATTTTAATTTGGGGGAATTATGCTGTGATAAGGGGTTGCTTAAGGGTGCACGTTATAGTAAAGGTCGTTCGGGAATGAGTAATTAGAATAGTCAGCAGAAAACTGCACTTATTTAAGGAAATAATTAAGAAATAGACATAGTTTGTAGATAGTAAGTAGTCAACACCCTGTATATAGAGTAGAGATAGTTTTGGGCGACGCAGGTAAACATATGAAAACGCATAGTTGGCGTTGGAATGAGAAGTACATGTATTAAGTAGATAGTAAATATTAAATACCCTGTAGATAAAGTTTAGTTAATTTAGGTAAAACAAATAAGGATATTTTTCAGCGAAAGCACGCGTATATTGGGAAATGAATGATAAAGTGTAATTAGACACGCATTTAGAAGAAGAGTTCCAGACGATTAAATTAATACGGATATAGAAATAGAGTTTCAGGTAGTTAATATAAATGCGTACAAAGATCTAACCATTTTTATAAGAGAAATGATTAAAAATTGCGTGAATCGCATGTAAACATGGAAATTTAAAGTCGAGTTGCATCAGTTGTTTATAGTAAAGCAAGTAATCTATCAAAATACAGCATGTTGATAATAAAACACAGCTGCGGGCAGGTTGTGATTATGGGAAAACGTGGAGCATTACATCAGAAACTGATCCAAATAAAATTATTTGATTGGTCAGAGACAAGCGACGAGTTCTAGACCAAACCCACGGATGGAGTGGGAATTCGAGATTATATTAGCAAGCACCTTGATAAGAAAGTCAGTTTTTGAACTCAATGAAGGCCGAAGTGCATTGCCAGTAAACAAAGTATTACGTAATAAGTATAAAAGTGAAAAATAAAATGAGTGCGAATATGAAGATTACAATTACTGTTTAAACGTAAGTACGTTTTTAAAGAATTTATTGTAAACTAAGACATAAAAATAATAGGGTTTCGAGGTCTGATGGAAATAGACTAGGATTCTGATGTTAAGAAAAAAATACAGTAATGCAATTTAAATGCCAAGGAGAAAAGAAGAATAATATAATCTTGAAGTACAGGGGTGAAACAAACTACAATTTTAAGTCTGGGGCAAGAATGATAAGTTTGAAGAATTGAAATAAATTGGGGTATATAATTTAATGGTGGTGATCCATAGTGTAATAATTTGAATGGAATCCAGAATTGGGGAAGATCATTTTTATTGGAAGCGTCGATGTGAAAAAGATAAAACCAGATCAGATTTTTAGTTATAAGACATTTGCTTTTCTATATGAATTTTTATTTTATTTTAATATTGAATTTGCTAAATATGATATGCTTGTGAAGAAGTCAACAAAAGAGGTTGCATACGCATTGAATGAGTAATATGAAAACAGGTTTAGAATATTCTACACTTTGTTGGTAAAGGTAATAAATTTTCTTTGGTGACTTTGGGTTTTTGAGTACATACTAAATGGTTGTTAATAAATGAAATTTATAAGAAATGTATTACAAATAATTTCAAAAGCTGTACATAACATATTGGTTTCATTATATAGAATCTAAATTTACTGAATTTTATAATTGCAAATAAATGCTAGCCGAGGTCATAAGATTTAAATAGTACAAAGGCGAAGCCACAAATTGAATAGGAAAGTGATAACCCGCAAGGCGGTAACGTATCGAATTTTGCCATTGGTAGATAGAGTTGTTTAAAGATAAAGTCCAGTTGATAGTAATATTAAGAAACGGCTGGAGGAGGAGATAATTACACTTAATTGTGAATATTAAAATGGTGGTCCAATAATTTAGAATTCATAGCAAAATAAATAATGCAGCCCAAAGTAGGGGCAAGATAATTCTAATACCATAGCAAATAAATATGTCGCCCAAAGTAGGGGCACGATAATTTAGAGAGGTATTCATAGCAAATAAATATAACGGCCCAACGTCGGGGCTCGATAATCCGTCAGTATTATAGCAATATATATATATATATATATATATATATATATAAAGTAAGATGTATATGTAAACAAACTCTTATGAAAATAATAAGAGCCATTCACAAATACAAATCGGGCTGGTAGTTATATAGCCATTAACAAAACATTAGCTTTATTAATTCATAGGGGAGGAAACATCCACTGACCAATGGTTTCGGCTTGTTAGCCTCATCAGAGTGGACTGTTCCCAAGAACCCTATAAAGTAATCGAAGCTATTATAATGATATAATTTCGAAACAATCACTGTACTATGGCAAAAGTAAATAAAACCGCCATCAGGTGATAAAACACCAACACTACTAAAGTGTGGAAGTACAGAATTGAACCGAAACTACATAATAAATTTTGAAAATGACTATAAAAGTACGTTGGGCCTTTGAGATTTGCGGAATGTTACAGCAAAATTTATTTGCTAACGTAACAAACCTTCTCGTGGCGACACCCGGGTTCATGCCCCAAAGGCAATGTCCATTAAAAATACCAAGTTTGCACTCGATAACTAACAGTAATTCTACAATAGAGCTTATCTTTACACATTTCTGACTCGCTACAAATATTCAAACTCCCTACACTAATAATATTATGCTTAGATTTAAACAAAACTATTTGCATCGCTATTTCGACATCCAATAGAACAACTAGAGAACGGAATATTAATTTCCACTAGGTACATACAAGCCATTTTTATTTAAAATCCACATACATATAATTATACACCATAAACAAAAAAAACTTATGGTACTCGAGGTTTTAATTTCAGTTTTCAATTTCTATGACGTATTATGATTCTCCATTCTGAACGGACCTGCACCTTGAAGCAGTTCTAAAATATTAGAACAGGTAGAATGGCTTGCGTGTTTCAGTGAGCTAAAGGGCCGAACTTTAGGTTTAACCAAATTAGAGGGGTCTCTAGTGAGGAACCAGACTAAGACAGGTCCCTGAAAGAGGACAGCAGCTTTTCCGGTACTTAGAGTGGCAGAGACCATAGGGGTCTGTATGACATTCTAAGACATACTAGTGCGATGTTGTAGGCAACGGGAAACCACCACATTACCTTCCAAGTACACTGTGTACAGAAATAGTTTCTCATTCGGATCTCCGGGAGGGGACTACTTAAGGGGATGTGATCCGAAAGTAGAAAAAAAAATCGAGAACAATCCGCGAGTCGGAGCGTGGAATGTCAGAAGTAAGTAAGCTAGAGAATCTGAAAATCGAAATGGATAGGTTAGCACCAGACCACAGGCGAGAGATTTTTGACGTAGGGACTTCAGGGTAATTCATACAGGATCAGAGGAAGGAAATTTGGGTTTGGGGATAGTTATGCCAAAAAAAGATAGGACGACGTGTAGAAAACTACCTACAAAAGAAAGAAAGAGTTCTCATGGTTAGATTAGAATCTAAACCGGTAAATACAGTAACAATACAGGTATACATGCCCACATCTAGCTACAGTGAGGAAGATGAAGAGGCGATCTACAAAGATATCGAAGACATACTAAGATACGTAAAAGGACATGAAAATTTTATAATAACGGGGGATTTTAATACAGTGGTAGGTGAGGGTAAGGTAGTAGTAGTAGTAGGTTTATTTGGTGTAGACACATGAAATGACAGGGGCTGGTAGAATTTTTAGACAAGAACAATTTAACCATCACAAAAACATTATTTTAACATCATGCTGGAAGACGATACACGTAGAAGATGTCAGGAGATATAGGAAGATATCAAATACAATACATTATTGTTAGACAACGGTTTATGAATCAAGTAAAAGACTGTAGAAGCTACCCAGAGGCAGATATAGATACTGACTACAACATCGTAATTATAAAGACCGCTCTTAAATTTAAAAATTTGAAAAATGAAACGGAAAAAGGCAGTTCGACTTTGAGAAGCTTAAAGATAAAAATATCCACAAAAGATTTAAAACAAGTCAAATGAATTGCTGAAAGACATCGGAAAAATTTCTAATGCTAAGGAAGTAGAAACAGAATGGAATAACATTATATCTGGCTTAGACACGGCTACCAGAGATATTCTAGGATATACACAAACAGAAAATAAGAAACCGCAGATAACAACGGATATCCTGAATATAATAGAAGAAAGACGAAAATACAAAAATAGATCAGACGAAACAGGAAAACAGAGACACAAAACCATAAAATGGGAAATTATTCGTAAATGCAGGAAAGCTAAAGAACAATGGGTTGATGAAAAGTGCAAAGAGGAACAAACTACGATGGAAATAGGAAAGACAGGCGAAAAACACAAACTAATTAGAATTAATTTTATAGATATAAAACCATATAGCAAAAATATAAAGAACGCGGGAGGAAACGTTATTATAGGAACCGTAAAGAAAGCGATTAGATGGCAAGAATATGTAGGTAATTTATATGCAGGAGAGGAACTAGCAGCATTAGAACAGGAATCAGATATTGAAAATGATGTTTTTGGATGTTTTGGATGTTTTTGTGTTTGGATAGATGAGTTTGAATTAGCATCAAAGGGTATGAATAATGGAAAAGCGCCGGGTACAGATATGGTGCAAACAGAAACTTTAAAAGTCGTTGGACAAGCAGTAACAGAACGTTTCTTCCAACTTGTAAGCTATATGTATGAAACAGGCGAGATACCCAACGATTTCAGGCGTAACATCATAGTTACTACAAAAAAAAAGAGGCGCGGATAGATGTGAAAATTTTCGAACAATAAGTTTGACAGAACACGTGTCAAATATATTAACTAGAATTGTACAAAGACGAATGAAAAAACGAGCTGAAGAAATACTAGGAGAAGATCAATTTGAGTTTAGGCGAAGCAGGGTAACACGGGAGGTTATTTGAACTCTGAGGGTGATAGTGCAGAAGATAATAAAAAAAGGAGAAAGCGTGTATATAAAGCTTGTATATGTGGAATAAACATTCGACCATGTAAAATGAAAAAAAAATGTTTCAAATAGTCAAAAAGATTGGAATGAATTTTAGTTAAAGACGGATAGTACATAGCTTATACAAGCGGTAATAGAATTATAACAGGAAAGTAGAGAAGTAAATATTAGGAAAGTGGTGAGAGAGGGATGTGCTTTATTCCCATTAATTTTTAACTTGTGCATTGAAGAGGCAATGAATACTGTCAAACGTAGGAAGACATTTGGAATTACTATGCAGGGACAAAAGATAGCATTTGATATAGCGGTATTAACATCTAAGAAATGTGTAGGCTAGCTCAGAAAAGAAATCAATGAAGGTATGCATCCAACCAGTCCTAAGATGGAAAAACTAATGCAAAAAAAAGAACTCGAACTATTTTGGAAGTACCAAAGCGGGTTCCAAAAGATCTCATTCTATTTATTCTTAAAAACGATAATACTCCGAACCTATTTTAAGCTTTCCCAATTGAACATTTTTGAGTTTTGTTCTCGCGATAAGTTTATCATTGAGGAGTGGGATGTATAAAATAAGTAACAACTAAGACGATGAATACAAGATAAACTAAGAAAAGTTTATTTGGGATACTTCCTTTGTAAGGGACGGCCAGACAAACTTGTTCGAAGTGCATGGGCATCTTTATTTAGTCTTAAGGCGTAGTTTAGTTAAGTATGAATACGAATTTTATGATAAGTAATAAATATTGCACAAATTTGTTCGTTTTAAAGAGATTCTATTTTGTGCCAAATCTTTTAGGACTAACATTAATACAGGCTTTAAGAATGAAAAGCTCAATAAAAGTAAATGAGCTGTTCATAAAAAATGTTTATTAAGCAATAGAATGCTTATCTAAATAGTGTCAAGTACAGGGCTCGTCAAACAGAACACCCCTATTTGCTAGAGGTGTAACTGTAGATGGGGTGGGTGTGCTGCTGAATACGTCATCGAGTAAGGGCGTGCGTGCTCAGTGTACACAATGGCATGATTGGGAGTGTCTGGTACGTTTGTTATGGGGAAGTATATCAAAAACAGAGGGTCATCGATAGCAGCGTAGCGTGTTACTTGCGTGCAGTTGGCGCTTCGACGACAGGATCTCCTTCTTAACGTGAATGGCCCAAAGAATGTTTGGTTTCATGCCATGGCAGACACATCTTGTCGTTCTCTTGAAGTACTAGTAGAAATGCTTCGCGGACATCATATCTCCCTTGCACGATGATAACGCGTGTCCGCCGGGTTCCGTGGATTGGACACCCTGCGATTTCTTTCTCTGAGGTCACCCGAAATCCAAGGTATACCAACGTCGTCTTTTTGGCAGCCCGGACAAAGACAGTTCAACAAGAAACTGCTGTCATTTTACGCAAAACTACTCCTTGAGTTATGGACATTTACCGTCAAAGGCTTAATCTGTGCATCAACAATGGTGGCATAGACTTATATGATGTATTGTTCAAAACCCAATGAATTAAAAAGAATTATTGTATGCTCTATTATAATACAATAATTTGTTTTTTATCTCAATTGGTTTAAATTTTATTATCTTCTAATTAAGGGGCGTTTTTTTGCGGTACCCTGCACATTAAGAAAATTGAAAATCTTCATTTAGCACAAAGACAGTTAAGCCATTGAAAATAACTTCAGTAGTATTCTTTGAAACGGTCATCTGCTTGTGGTAGACACTGCATAAGATTCTTTACACTGCCGAGTTCATGTGAATTTGTTGATACTTTTACTTCTACATATTCAAGAATGAGTCTTTCAAGAAAATGAGCACTATCAGATTTGGTACCTACTTGGCGTAATGGTAATTTAAACGTATATTTTACTAATTCTTTTATATAAGGCTTTGTTTCTATTACTACTGAACCCTTGTATGTAAATTCCTGAAAAGCTGCAGAAATAGACGGTTATTTTAAATTACGAATATTTATTCCGCTAGATTTTACAGATAATCACATGTTTTACTATCCGGATCGTTGCCAATAGGTTAAAGTTTTAATATCTTTTTCACAGATTGTTTTAGTAGTGACATTTGTTTTAAAATTTACTAAATTTTAAAGGATAGGATAGTCCATCAGCGTTTTTAATAGCGCCTTTAAAGTTTGTAAACGAACGATCAAATCTAAAGATGAGTAATGTCTTAAGGGGAATCTATAGATTAAGTTTTCATTTTCAAGTAGTATGGATTTTACTATATTTAGCGAATAGGTGTATTGTTCCTCTTTTGTAGAAAAACAAATCTGAAAACAACAGCAACGTAATTGTAAGGTCCGAAACACATATTTTATTGTAAACGTACAGGAAACTACACTTCATTGGCCCCTTTTTAACCTCTCTTCAAATATTCCTAAAATCTAAATAAACCATCTTTTAAATTTGTTACACACAATGCATGCACGCATATTTGCCCCAGATAAAAGATTTCCTGAACAGGAATGGCTGGTAATGATCACCACAAACTCTCCTATCTGTGATTTGATAATTATCTACAAGTTTTTAATTTGGCATACAACTTTTTCTTTTTTATGAACTTCTGACTTTGTGTGGTAAGCTTCACGTTTCGTATCGGCTTTTCTTTTCAAGCGCAATTGACCAAACTGTCGGTGTATTGTGAAATAAAAACCGATCTAAATATTACACAGGACATCAGCGTGAGTTTGATAGCTTAATAAACGACTTAATATGGTTATAAGTTCAGATATTGCACCTGGTATTCCATATGATTTTAAATTAAAACCACGTTTAGCCTTTGATGTAACTCCGTGTTGGTAAAGTACGGAAACGGAAAAAACTTTTTAGAGCAATCGCATGGAAATTGATAAAGAGTTTTCTGTATATACGGAATCGCTCAATTCTATGAAAAGCAGAATATTTAAAATTTGCTTTCCTTTTTCACACTTTCCTTCGCGTCGCTTTATTGGAAAACTCTATTACTTGTTGGCGATGTATATCTTGCTCATTTTTGGAAGCCAATTTAAAGAAATTTGACAATACTAGCTTTAGTTACCTTCTTGGCGTAACAATATTTTTTTATTACAGCTAAAGGAAAATACAACACGTAAAATATTGTTTATAAGAAAATATTTTGGCTACTAGCAGATAGGAAGTGCGAAACACTTTTTGTGTAAAAGTATTCCCTTGTAGTTAGTATATCACCTGCCACTCAATTTTCTGGATATACGTACATTTTAATGCTAGATCTCCAGATATCTCGTACATCCATAGTAACCAGATTTATGGGGCTTACTAATAAAATTATTAAAACAGTAAACGAATTTGCAATAAGCTGCCTTTCGTATAACTTTCAAATGTGCTTGTATTCCGGACTATAATTATAATATAAAGCAGCGCTGCTAACATTAATTGCAGGATTGCACCATTTTAACTCTGAACCTCAACCAAAAACATGTAGCACGTATAATGCCATACTCTTCTATTTGCAGCGTTTTCGATATAAAGTTTCGTAATTGATTACTTTATATCTTCTAAGGTACTATTATTAGTATTGGATAAGTAAAAAAAGCCTTCAAGCTGTACTAGCAAGTATTGTTGGTTGTGTCATATTTAGGCGTTAAAACGTCTTTATTTTAAATATCGGTGTGTCGTTTTAAACAGTCGTACCGGTGTTCCTTACACTTGCGCCAGTAACAAACGTTTTCCAGAAACGAACATTAATGAGCATTTTGTGTCCTACCAGGGCATTGAGAAAATGCTTAAAACTCTTTGGAGGATGTACGATGTGAGGATTACCTTCTAAATCTAGTGGCAGAAATCTTGATTAGTTTTCTTCGCTGATGGTTCCTAAAAAGTTTGCTTTTTATTATTAGTAATACCCTTTATTTACAGTGTCAATTTAGGAACAAAATAAAATAATCTGTTAATGTTGGAATAGCTGTTGGTTGTAATGGCGTTTTAAATACTTGTGGAACGTCAAGTCCACGTCTAATTATTATACAGAAGCCTGAAAATATTGGTTGTAAATAACATACGTCACAGAGGATTTGAATGTTGTCTTTCGTTATTATTGTTTGGTAAAATAGTTTTAATGCTTATTGTTTATTCCGATTAATAAAGTAAGCGGTTTATATATGTTTTTTTATTGTCTTGTTTATAATCCGAAATGTAACAAATATATTGGCGAAGCTTTAGTACGTCATTTAGTTGAAGCAATGTATAAATAGAGATACAAAACTAACGTATCAAAGTTTTGGAATTTCATACAGAGTTGCTTAAGTGTTTAATGAATTAGTCTATTAATCCTTGGAAAATTTTCTTTTAAAGGACGTATAGTATAACGCAGTGCCAGCTGTTCTCTTGGAAAGTATTTTTGATAGCTACATTGTCGTTCTCCACTAAATAGTTGTTTGATTTAAAAATACGTAAAATTATTTTTGCACGCATATGTTGGGAACGATTATTTTTGATACGAGATTTATACCAAATGAAAAGTTAACACAAGCAATATATTAATTCTTATAGGTTGAGCTTAAGTGTTTTAGAAATTTTATTAACCATCTGTAAGGCACTCAGATCTGAAAGCTGATAGTGCTAGTAAGTTTAATGAATTTTAATGGCAAAACAATATTAAACTGCCAGTTTATAAACAAACAAATCTGAATTTTTTCATTCTTCACGTGATAATATTGAATATGAATTATATCCAAGTAACAATTGTATGTATTGAAACATTCGTACACCTTACCATAACATATAATTTAATAAATGTCATCGTGACACAACTCACAATTAGTTAGCGGTCTTGCATGTTGGCAGCGATTCGTTGCTTAAGCTTTACCATAATTTATAATTTAACACGTTTCCTTTTTTGGAAGAGATAACCAGGTAATATTTCATTTCCTTATAAATGGGAATCATGTAAACATGTTGGAGTTCTTTAAAAATCATCAGGTTGCTAATACCTATGTAGAGCCAGGAAGATAGGAAAAAGATAGAAAGGTATAGGAAGACCTAGGCCAAGCTATATTAGTCAAATTATTAGAAATTTGGGTTGTGAAGGGTATGTAGAACTTTTTAGATTAGCACAGAATAGAAAAGGAGTTATAATAGTTGCGTCAAGCTAACCTTAAGTAAGATAGAAAGCAAAATGATGATGAACAATCGTACTCAAAAAGGGTGTTTTGCAAATAAAAGAACTACAACATTATATGCCTCTTAAATAGCAATTTCAACTTCTAAATACATTAATATGCCTAAATAGTTATAAAAGTAGATATTGTCTAAACCTTACATACTTACTAGATTGAGGCTGAATTAGCCCAGTCCAGCTAAAGACTACTAAAACATATAGACTCAAAGAACATACTTGCAATTGTACATTTAGGTATTATCACCAAACTAGCACTAAATAATCAACAATAGTTACTTATCACGCTCTTAATATTTCTAGAATATGAGCTGTCTACTTACCATACAGGAGTAAAGTAAATATCAGCCGTTAGTCACCATATTTGATCATACAGGCTATGAAAGGTTTTGGTAACTTTTCATAAAGTAGCGAACTGTTACACCAAAAAGAAATACGACGCATTAATACTGATACATCATGATCCTGTGATAAAGAATGTCCACGCGCTAAATTAGGCCGATTCATGAAATGGTAAAATCACTTCTTTGGATAAGTCAATGTTTTATCAAAATAATTTTAATATCTTGGATAGAGGAAAACACCAAAAGTAGCTTTGATATTCAGTTTTAATTCATTGTCGGAGTTCTTTGAAGGATAGTCTTGCCGCTTCTTTGAAAAGATGCATTTTTACTCGGGGTACTTTTTCGAGAGTATTAAAAGAGATAACATGAAGAATTGAGTAGTTATAGTTAACCTTTGAATAAATAGGTATAAAACTTGATTAATGTCGATAGAGTTCGAAATTATACCCTACAAGTGTTTAGAAAGAATTAGTTCCTTAAGTAGTGACAACTTCTGTTGGAAATGCATGTTTATCGAGAAACGTTCAACTTATTAACGAAGTCCCAAAATTTCAAGTAGGGATTGGTTAAAATGACAAGATTAAGTACAGGAGATAATTGATTTTAGTTGTTTTCAAGATATCTAGTTTACGTTATTCCTCAGGTATTTATTAATACAAATTTTGATATTACGATCTATAGTCACCTTCAATTAATGAACATTTTTAACTGTATATATTTACACATGTACCAACAGCACATTATTGTTCTTAATTTTCAAGAAATTAGAAAGCAAATTTGTTTTCCAAAACATTTTCCATTAGATAGTATTTTTGTGATATTTTATATCTGCTTAGAGATGTTTTGTTGCGCTTAAATTTCGTTATTATTATTATTATTATTAAATGTCTTTATTCAAAAAAAAAAAGTATTTGTTAACAAAACATAAAGTAACAAAATAATAGAATATGGGCGAAGTTCAACTTGATGGGCATAACCATCAGTTGCTCTACCACTTAACCCACAGTGAATTGCGCAAAATAACTTAATATTCTAGTTAGTAACATCGAAGCAAAATAATTGTTACTTACGCTAACGTTCTACTCAACATCTCTAAACCTTATGTAAAAATTAAATATTAATATGACTAAACTCCACTAGCATTTAAAGTTCAGACAATTCTTAAGTAAATTAGAGCTACATTCCAGCAAGCATTTGAAACATAGCTTTTTTAAAAGACGTTACTGACAATGTCCTCATGTTTAGCGAAACATTATTATAGTGTTTGGCGATGCAATAAGTAAATGAGCGTTCATATATAGCACTAACATGTGATGGAGGAGTTAAAGCACCCTTAAATCTAAGGTTCACATTATGGACGTCAGTGCGGAAAGTAATTTTATTATACAAGTACCGCGGTGTTTTTGTTAACATAATTTTATGAAAGAGAGACAGCGCATGTAGTGTCCGTCTATTAATCATACTGAGCCATTGCGCTTCCACTCTTTTAGAGCTAATATGTTCATATTTTCTTACCCCGTATATCATACGGAGACAAGAATTTTGAACCTTTTGAATATTATTTTGGTCTACTACAGTGAGACAAGGACCATACATTGTATCCGCAAAATCTAAATGAGAGAGCACGAGTGAATTACATAAAAGTTTTTTAGTTTGAACAGAAAACAAATGCCTATTTGGGTAGATACTTTACCATATGCCTTCTGCATGCATTTAGATACGTGTTTGGAAAACCGCAGTCCTGCATCAATATGTACTCCAAGGCATTTAAGATCATTTTTACCACTTAATACAGTATCACCAATATTGAGACAAAAATCTACTGCTTTAAGTTTGTTAACACGACTGCCAAATATAGCCATATCCGTTTTGCTAGTATTAAGACACAGGCTGTGCTTTTTAGAGAAATTCATTATTTGAGATAAATCATAATTCAGCGCAGCATTAGCTTGTACAATTTCATCGACTTCAAAAGACATGTTATACTAAATTTTTCTGCGGAATTGTAAATAAATTGTATATGAGTGCACAAGAGTTTGCTGATACATTTAACAAGAAGAAGATAGACGTATTTACCACAACTTTTACTTGAAGTTTCACTTCCAGATTCATTTTTCATTTCAACAAAAAATTTCGGACTTAAATAGTTTCTATAAAGATCTAAACTTAACATTGATTTTTAATTCAAAATAAATCTTATAGCGCCTTCCATATTCTACGTTTCACATTTTATCTTCCACACTTTTCTTCTGTACTCTATCTTTTCGCCTTACACATATTTAAATCTTACCCTCTACCTCTCACCGTAAATAAATTAAGTTTTACTCTTACATTTGTTATCAACGGAAAAAGTAAGTTTAAGAGAATGTCGACTGTGTTTAATGTCCTACAGAAGCTGTAAAATATGAGTAGAATTTTAAATATTTAAGAAATTGAAACAGTTGCTTTATTTTTTTAATCGTATACAATCCATGTTAATTAATCATAAAACGTTCTAAAAAAACTTGAATGATTTGGTAACAGTATGAAGGGTAAAAGTTCTAACAATATTTGAGAAACACGATGAATCAGATGCATGATATACAATAGATAAAGAAGAGCATCAATATTTAAAGGACTCTTTAAAAATGATAACTAATAAATGGGGTATGAAAAATTATTACTAAAAGTAATGTTACAAAATCTTTAGAAAAGTATATAAGAATATATGGAAGCTGATGTGGAGGAAAATATAGAAGACAATGTGAATGAAAATTCAGTAGAAAATATGAATGACAATGTAGAGAAGAATAGCGATGAAAGCGGTAATAACTATAATAAGTTAGAAATAGAGTTTGACGAATGGTTACCAGATGTTCTATAAATAATAGACGTTACAGAATATGTGTATGAAAACCTACGTCCCAAAATAGTGGGTAAGACAAGCTATACGTTGGGTGATTTTAAACCAACTTCTCACCATCACGTCCTTGAAATTGGGTTTGCTTTATACGAAGGTTTCCAACCCGTCATCCAAGTTTTTTGCTGCACTGGAATGTGTGCACGCAGTGCTGTAAAAATGGGATACTCTGAATGGAAATATTTCTGCAATTTTCGGTTGGTATTTAAAATTAGACAATTTGCTCTAAACACATCGGATTAAAAGGACTAAAAATTGTAAAAGCTGTTGTTGACAAAATCTAAATCTAGGATTCTCAATACAGCTGATTGCTGAAACACGAAATAGGAGGTAAATAAATTTCAAGATGAGGATTGGTTTTATTTAAAAATTGAGAAATGCCGAAATAATATTGTTTCGAATGAGTATGAGTACTTCAAGATATTGAACTTGCCAGAACTAATATGTTGTAAACGGAAGCATTAAATTGTATAGGCTTCCCACGTTTTTATGAAAAATTTGTAGATGACGTAACAAATGTAGCTTGACCTAAAACAGATGAAGAGCAGGTAATCATAGTTTTGGAAAGCGAGAGCCATTTGAGTAATTATATATTTAATCATAGCAGCAATGCGAAATATTTGACGTTACTGAAAATAATTTTTTGCGACCACAACCAATATTTAGAAGAGGTGGGTTTAGAAGATTTGATATTACCAATTCCGGATCTCACAGTGGATGCTAGTGTATATCTAATAGAATTTATAATAAAATTTGTTTTACCTGTTGTCAAAGATGTACATGATATATTTAAGAAATTCAAATGTCTTTATTGCGTTTTTATTGTTAGGTGGTACTACATTAAAAAAAATAAAAATACTCGAAAAATAGCATAGTTAAAAAATGGTGTCTGCAATGTATTGACAGAAAATGATGTCCGCAATTATATTAAAAAAAAAGTATAATTAAAAGAATATTAAACCTCAAATTGTTCGGTCTAAAAGTCTATACTGACTAATGCAAATCGTAAAAAAGAACGGCGCGGAAAGAAAGAAGTGGAAGGTAAGTTGTGAATGGTATTGATGCAAGGTAAAATGTAGAATACTCCCTGTATGTTTGTTGTGGTTTGTTTACTATTCTTTTTAAACTTTCTAGGGAATAAAACCACTTATATTTGTTAAAATGACCTTTATTTGCGTTTCGATCCATGACCTAGGATCGTTGTCAAAATAATAAAAAATTTTAAGTTTGATATTTATGACACAAATTGAAGGTGATCTTGATTTATTAATCTTTGATTTGAATACATTAGATGAAAATTTTAAAGTTTAGAAGAATGAGTACTTTCAATTTGTGTTGCGCACTGGGATCGCATTTTAAGGTAGCTAATACCCTTAACGTGAAATCAGCTGATTAATTTTTATATAGTTAAATTTCATATAAGTTCAATAACTTGATGATTGGAACATTTTCTAACATGTTTCTATTTATATGATTGAGGGGGTGGTTATTAAAAAAATGTGCGATTATGTTATCGTAAGGTTTAAGCAGACTTTTTTTTATATTTATCTAGAGGAGAAAAATTACCTAATTGTCATGATATTTAGTGGTATGTGAAGGGAATTAAGTATCCTTGCGACTACCAAGATCCCCCAACCCTCGAACATTTGCCGAGTTAATATGCCTACTGCTATGTAATTAATTATTGTATGTATAAATAGAAATCATGTATGTAGGCTGTATTTCATGTTAATATCGCAAGGAAAACCCAGGAAAAGCTTGCAATCCTACCTAGATATTAGGGGCATTTGATTTTCATTTGCTATTTCTTTTAGTATTAGAATCCATTGTCTACTGAAAGTCACGGATTTGTTTGCTATGCAGTTACTTTTATGTAGGGTTATAGAAGCAGCTCCTTTGATTTTGCGTTTTGGCGGTTTTGTTCTTAGTCAATAATTTTTGCGTGCTCCAATTTTATTTTATAACTGGGGTCCTATGCATGTGGGCAAATCATGAATTTTTCAAATTTTCTATTTTTTATATATGATTTATGTTATTTTAATCAAACTTCAAATAGTCTGGAACTTTCCCGTATATAAAACTTGTTACATTCGCACGGTATTTTGTAGATGCAATTTTTTAAACTTTGTATTGCGTTTTGAGTCTTGTTTTTGTTAATCGTGTTCTTAGTGTATTGTTGGTTCTAAGTACTGGTTTAATTATTAATTTGTTTCCTATTCTTTGGATTTTTCGGAGAATCCTTTTATGTATGGTATTGAGAGTATTCTTTGGTGCGTATCGTTGATTTTGTTTTCTTCTTCTTTATTTTTTGGGACTTTATTCATTCCTCTCTCTATAATTATTTTAGAATCCTTGTTTTTTATTAATGTACATCTGATTAGGTCTTTCTCTTTTTTTAAAATTTTTTCGGTTGATAATGTTAATTTTGCTCTATCATACATTGTTTTGATAATTCCTCGTTTGACACAGTGTGGATGGTTTGATTCCAAATTTAAATATCTGTTTGTGTGCGTTGGTTTTCTGTATACTGATGTATTGATTGTTGTATCGTTTTTGCGCTGATAGCAAACTAGCTATCCTAGGTCTGGCATGGCCAAAGAGCCTAGAGGAAGTCGGGGAAGTGGTTAACCAGAAGGCGTTCTGGACAGCCTTAAAAGAATTCGCGGGAAGGGTCGCGAGATTAGACAATCAATGACGACCGCGTGTAAAAATTCGGTGGGGTTGGTGGGAGGATTGAAAAATTTTAGATTGACTTGGCGTGAGTAAGGATACGAGCATAACCAAAACCTGATATTAAAAAAAAAAAAAAAAAAAAAGATAATTATACCAAAATGTCCAATATGCACGAGAAACCCCACTCCATTAATACAGTCACTGCCTATCTTCATAATTATGTGCGGAAAATCGGGAATAAATAATACCAAATAAACAATAACAAATAAATCATAAACCCTCATTAAATTAAATCAATAAAGTAAACAAGGATAATAAAACAGAGTGCAACCGCGCATCCCCCAGGACTTGAAAGTGAAGTGACAGTGATAGTGATTGTGATCCCCAAAACATTTAGTGCATACCCACCAGGACTTTAGCAGTGCACCCCGTCCCACCTTTAGAAGTAAGTTACAGACGACCAGATCTTCGGATGCTGGAGAATTTTATTATCGAGGTAAGACTTAAATTGTGGCGGCTGTACTCGCACAAGCATTGATTTACATTAATTAGTAGTTTTGAAATAATTTAAGAAGCACGTTTGGTGTGTAAAAGCGCTAGCCGACATAATGCTTGTGCGAGTGCACCTGATAAATAGGGTGATGCTTTCGCTATTTTGTGCACTGCTATATGCTTAACGCTTATTAAACATTTATTTATATATTTACATAATTATATTTATTTATATTTTATATTTACACTTTATATTTATTTATATATAGCATGTATTATGTGGCTTATTTGTTTTGTTTGACGTTCTGTCGCCATTTTGGTTGCAGTATATATTTGGGAAGGACGAGCAGAATTGCGAAGATTGTAATCATAATGTAAATCAGTTAGGGAACGATAGGAAAGCTAGGGATGGATTTAAATTAGTTAGCTAGATTTGGATAGTTTTAAGACGACCCTTCAGGTCGCACTGGTAAGCAGAACCGGCGTCTGCTATCCGGTATTACGGATCCCTCCCCTCTCATTTTGCTTGTTGATCGGGTACACTCGAAAGTCAGCGCTAGGGATACCATTATTTACAACCCTGTTTTTAGTTTTTGTTTTGTTTTGTTCCAGTTTTTGTTAGATTTTAGGTTTGTTAGATTTTTATTTAGTTTTTATTTAGGGTGAATCAATTATGAAGTAAGAATAAATTAGGAGCACGACTATTTTTCGCGTTTAAACCCAATGTAGTACCTCCGGGTGGAGCATTGGGGACGTGGCCGCAAGTATAGCGGCCCTAATTCAAATTATAATGTATCGTTTTTGCTAACTAGAATATCTAAAAATGGAAGTTTTTCATGTTGCTCTAATTCTTATGTGAATTTAATAGTTGACTCTATTTTATTAATTGACTCTACAAAGTATATAATTAGTTCTGTATTATGAGGCCAAATAGCGTAGACATCATATACGTATCTCCACCAGATTGGTGGTTTCAATTCTTGTGTGAATATTACATCTTTTTCAAATTCCTCCATGAATATATTACTAAAGATTGGCGATAGTCGACATCTCATCGCTATTCTGAAGCCCTATTTGTAGAAATAACAAAACAAACAACAAATGAAGATCAAATGCCCCCAATATCTAAGTAGCATTGCAAGTTTTTCCTGGGTTTTCCTTGTTATATTAACATGAAGTTCAGCCTGTATACATGGTTTCTATTTATACATACAATAATACAATAACTAATTACACAACAGTAGGCGTATTAACTCGGTAAATGCTTGAGTGTGGGGGATCTTGGGTGTCGCAAGGCTACTTAACCCCTTCACATACCACAAATATCATGACCATAAAATAATTTTTCTCCTCAAGATAAATGTAAAAAAAACGGCTGCTTAAACCTTACGATAACGTAATCGCACACTTTTTTAATAACCATCCCCTCAACCGTATAAATAGAAACATGTTAAAAAATGTTCCAATTATCAAATTATTGAATTTATATGAAATTTAACTATATAAAAATTAATCAGCAGTTTTCTCGTTAAGCACACTGGCTACCTTAAAAAGTCGCTCCCGGGGCGCAACACAAATTGAAAGTACTCATTTTTCTAAACTTTAAAATTCTCATCTATTGTATTCAAATCAAATATTAAGAAATCAAAGTCGCCTTCAGTTTCTGTCATAAATGTCAAACTTAACATTTTTTATTATTTTGACAACGATCCTAGGTCATGGATCGAAACGTAAATAAAGATCATTTTAACAAATATAAGTGGTTTTATTTCCAAGAAAGATTAAAGGATAAAATGTAGAAGGTAAAAAATGGAATTAAAAATGCAGAAGGCGTCAGGTGGAAGTTAAAAGTGAAAAGCAAAATGTGAAAATAAAGATGCCGAAGGCGTTGCGCGCAAAGTATATTGTGGAAGGTAAATCCTGGAAGGCGTTGGGAGAAACGTAGAAGGTGGAAGGTAAAATGTCGAAGATTGACGGTGAGATGTGGAATATGAAAGGTGGAAGGTGTACGTTAGTAGGTGTAATATGGAAGGAAGGAGGTGGAAGGTAAAAGGGTAGTTGTTGGAAGGAGGGAGGAAGGCGAAGGTGAATCAGATACGCTGTTTTTTACCTACTGATAGAATTTATTAGTTTTCTCGCATAGGAACGGAATTGTGTTTTTATGCATCCCATAAGTTTTATTTATTGGCTTAGAACTTTCAAATAAAAATTAAGCCATGCCCCTTAATAAACCTTTGCCGATTTGCTCACACAAAGTCGCAGAATTGGTTCCAGAAAATTTTGTTGTCCAAATAGCATGCCCATTTTTCGTTCTTGGAGGCGAATTTATTCATGTATATCGCTCCAGGTCCACATACCAAGTTTTGCGCCAATCAGCGCATTATTTCCTAAAATTTTAGTAATCATAAGTTCCACCCACATATATTTAATTGACTATCATTCGAAAATATAATTTAAATAGCAGTCAAACGAGATAGCTCTTTATTCAGGATCAACGTAGGGTGGATTTAGATTTCAGAGCAGTTTTTATAAACATTGCAGTTTGCAATTGGAAATACATGGTTTTACAAAAAATACAAGAATCAAACAAGTGTTGCAATTTGTTTTTATTTTAATTTGCACTTACGAAAAACATCCGTTATAGGAATTTTAATAGTATTATTGCTGCACATTGCAATTGCAGTCTACTGAGTGCTACATAGATTTATATATTCATTTGCAAAACTGTGTACATTGATACATTCTGCGTCTTATTTAAAATTGTTGATTTTGTCAAGTGTAGCTGTTCTGTATTAAAATTTACGGAAAAAAGCTGCTTATTTTAGTTATAGTTTGTTTTAAACACTTTTATTCTTAATCCCACTTTTGAAAATGCCACATATGCTTGATACCGTCAGCGTAGCGACAAATTCCATTTTATACAAACTGAGCTCATACGATTATAATTCAGGAGCATTGACATCGGCATTGGGCTTAAGAGCCTAACACGTAATTGGAATATAGAGGTAAATTTGCAATTCCTTCTATACGTTTCTTACCTCCAGAGTATGCTATAAAGCTGGCAATTTGTTTTCGAAAGTACCTTTAAAGACATGAATAAGTGATTAGGTCTGATATAAAATATGCAGCTGCCCGATTTTACTATTATGCTGGGAAGTGAAAATATGAGAAATTATTGAATAATCCCAAGTGTAAATTAGCTTTTGTTTGTAAGTGTGCAAGCCAAAACGCTAAATTTATATAAATCGGAAAGCATGTTCATGATCTTCAGTTGGGGACGTGACCGTGGTCTAGTTTTATTAACTTTATGGGCAATTAAATTACAGTAATTTGTAATACACCAATTCAGCTTGCATATATATTTTATTATCGTCTATTTATAGCAGTAGTAATAGAGTGTATGTTACGGGCAAAATAAGCACCACGATATAAAGTGAGATTTGCCCTAGGATTGGTTACCCCCTAAAAATTTTAAGTTTGCACAGGCTAACTACAGTGAACGAGAGGAGTTCTAATAGAAAAAATAATAAAGGCAAACATTTGAAGTGGCTGAAATACAAAAACGACGTTGCAATAACCACATACATTGAAAGCCTTTTCCTGTTGTCATAATAAACGGGCACCAAACCGACCTAATTTAATGTGGTATCCTAATTCACGAAATAATCTTTCCTTTACAACATCCTGTATCCTGGTCTGCATCTGTCTTAAATTACCTTCAACGCCATCCAACTGCGCCTCTATCCGGCTTCCCAGAATTGTAGTGCTTCCTCGTAAATTATCTGCATCATCTTTGTATGTCTGTGATTGTCCTAAAATATCATCCCTGGCACACCGGTTCTCCTTCTGGTTAATATTTATGACTTCCCCCAGGTTCTGCTAATTTTCCATCTGTTGGCGATCGACATCGTTTTATTCACCACATATATCGTTACTCCCGGTGTTAAGTTTCCTTTGACTACTTTTATCCGGGTCTTTATCTCTTGTTGAGCCTCAACCCTAAGTAGACCAAAGCTTTCCTGCAGATTTGCTTCTGTCTCTTCGATCCGTACCTCTATCTTCTCGAACCTATAATTTTTGCCGGCGAAGATATAACTTCTGCTTGAAAATTCATCAGAAACCTCAAACATACTTGTTTCCTCCTTCTGGAACTTTTACCATCCTGCTTTTCCTCTCCATCACCATAACTTTTGGTTCAGGAACTACACCTGGGCCTCCCCCCTATCCTGCAGTTGACGTCCCTGCTGGAATCCCCGTCTCTGGACGGTATACCCTTCCAGACTTAGTTACAAAACCGCAACCTTCTGTCATGCTTTTGGCTTTACAAATATACTAAACTCGCCCTGTGAGCCCCACCTAAACACAAATTTCTAGGAAATTCCAATTAATTCGACAATACATAATTTCCAATAAATACCACGTTACGTCCAACAAATACAGTCTTAATATATAAAAAAACAATCTATTTTATGTCGATGCTCTCCGTTAGTTGTGCCACATGTGATACATATTACATACACATATACTGCCCTCCACTCCCTAAAACTCTTGCAGTTTTGCTTTTTATGTAGTTCTGTATTGCGCGCCCGTAAATGTTTTCTGCCCACTTCCTTACTTTTAAAAATTAGCGTTCCGTGTGTTGAAATGGAACACGCCCACATTTCCAAGCAACAACTTAATTAATATATTTTATTTACAAAACATCAGCTTTGTCAACTCTTAAATGGTAAAAGATAACTTTTAATTTCGTAAACCGCTATTTTATTGGCTGAGGTTTCAGTAACCAACAAAATACCTTCTCAACTTTGAACAAAATCGCGCCCTCTCTTGTAAATTTTGGATACTCTACAAATAATGTCAAATAAGTAGTGTGTTTACAGAATTTCAACGTACTTGACTTTTAACCTTACTTTTAATGTTATTAAATAACGCAAGCCTTGATAAAATCAAATGCCTAAACCCCATTTTCGTTCTACTGTATAATATTGATTATCAAATATATACTTGGACTTCCTGTGGTAGATGTAGTCGTTCTTATACCTCGGAAATTAGGATTTTAAGCTCGGATTAAGGTAAACTCTGTACAGAAAAAAGGTTTGTCTTACTCTCTTATGTGTTTAGCTAACAAATTCAAATAAAATTATATACAATAATGATTATGATTGTGGATAAACGATACTTATGCCTTGATGCTTTTGTAAGTTACAACCAATCTTCAATCTGTCAATTCTAACGATACCTGTTGGTGCCTTTTGTACCTCCAACGGCGTTTACACCTACTTGTGTTCCTCCTGCTAACTGAAAACTTCCTGCACTAATATGAGACTTCATTTCAACTGTTATATTTAATAGCCGATACGGTGGATAAACCTCTTTATTTATTTCTTGAAAAACATATTTTACAGACTTTTAACACCTCATACGTTAAATAAACAAGAGAACATTAAAACATATCTGTGTTTTTTTACTATAAAAAAGAATAGTCACTCCTCAAACAATAACAATCACCTTGGTAGTTACTATGATATATTATTCAACGAATGAGTTAAGATAGCCATTACTCATTCCGGCGTAACCCAAATGAGTATTGACCATGTCTCGCGAGTAGAATACTATAATTTCCCATGATTACACAAATTTTCATTATAAGATATTTTCTAAACGTGTTAACTAATATCGCAATCGCTGACAAGCAACAATTTATTTGTCAAAGTGTAACAGTCTACTTTGCATGATAACGAAAACTACACCTCGCGGATTATGAAAATTAAGGTTTATGAATTCATATACACCTACAGAGTAATGAGTACAATTATTAACCCATTCCTAAATGCGTAACAAATGCATTACTGGATAGCCGTGGGAAATAGAATATTATTCAACAAGCGAGTTATGATAGACATTACTCATTCGGAAGTTTTACGCCACAAGCCCGTTAAGGCGAGCGGCATAACCCAAATGAGTAATGGCCATAACTCGCTAGTAGAATACTATAATTTCCCATAATTACACAAATCTTCATTATAAGGTATTTTCTAAACGTGTTAACTAATATCGCAAACGCTAACAAGCAACGATTTATTTGTCAAAATGTAACAGCCTATTTTGCATGATAATGAAAACTACACCTCGCGGATTATGAAAATTAAGGTTTACAATGATTGGTCAGAGGTGTCGGATTATGATCATGATCAACGATCCGGATGCACCTGATTGGCTAAAAGTGTTGGATTATGAATTCATATACACCTGCAGAATAATGAGTACAATTATTAATTTATTCCTAAATGCGTAACAAATGCATTACTGGATAGTCGTGGAAAATAGTATATTATTCAACGAGCTAGTTATGATAGACATTACTCATTCTGAAGATTTGCGCCGTTCGCCCTAACGGGCCCGCGGCGTAATCCGAATGAGTAATGGCCATAACTTGCGAGTAGACTATTATAATTTTGCCACCCCGACTACACAAATCTCATTATCAGGTATTTTCTAAAAGTTTTAACCAATATCACAAACAAACGCAAAAATTTATTTGTCAAAGCGTAACAACCTACTTTGCATGATATGAAAATTATACCTCACAAATTAACAAAAATGAAAGCGTGTACTGATTGTTCAGAGGTGTTGGATAATAATCACAATCCATGACCTGCATGTTCCCGATTGGTTAAAGGTGTTGGATTAGGAATTCATTTGCAGCTATACAGAATGATGAGTACTATTATTAACCCATTCTTAAATGCGTAAGAAATGCATTACTGGATAGTCGTGGGAAAAATATTTGTATATTTAGTACAAAGCTCAAACCGTAATTTTTAAAGTTACTTCTTGTCTATAAGTGACGTAAGTCAAAAACTTAACAATGTCAAATATTATTAATAAAAATGCCAAACGCAATTGAAAGTTAGGTTGATGTAAGATTGTGTACACGATTTAAATTTGTAAATTTTCCAATTATTGTCATCGGTCTCGATGGCGCAATTGGTAAACACATGGTCCTAGAGAGACTAAGATACAGGTTCCAGTCCTGTCCAAGACCTTATATTTTCCATCTTTCAACTACTAGCTCTAACTGAAATGATCATTTGAGCTTTGCATAAAAGTCTAAGTTATTATTTCATCTTATTAACTGTAATATATATATATATATATATATATATATATATATATAAATAGTTTTAAGATGAAATGAAAACCGGAAAATCAGAGGTTGCAGGTTCAAGTCCTGCTGTAGACGTTCTTTTAGTGGTTTTCAATTGCTAGTTCGATTTGAAATGGTAATTCAACTTTAAATACAAAGTTGGGTTTTCATTTCATCTTAATAACTATATATATATATATATATATATATATATATATATATATGTATATATTGTTGTGGATTTAGAGAGAAATTAGGTGTAGACAATAAAATTTTAGCAACCGTGTATATAGAAATAGGAGTCAATTATTTACGCGCCGAATTAATTAATGTATATAGTGAAAACGGACGAGTATTAAGGTATTTTTCTATATTTAAATTGGAATGTTAAAATTACATAAGGGAAGAAAAGTTTACAGTACATAAACAACTAAAGGATACGCATAACAAATTATAATAATTTAATCAAACGCATGGAAGCAAAAAGAAAGCGTGCTTGCATAGAAAATCAATAATTTCAAACGCAAATGTTGTTCATTTTGAAAGCCAATGGTCGTTTATACTAAGAATGGGTAAACCGAGAATTGTTATTTCAAACGGTCAATTGATTCAAGAAACACCTGTTGTTAAATGTCAGGTTCGTAGAACTGTATTATACGTTAAGATAGAATTCCTATGAAGTTTGTTGCAATGGTCGAATTGTAAACTGTTTTAAATATTAAATGCCTTAACGAGTGAGTGGAATAAATGATCGATAATATAAAACAGACTGAGAAATTGTAACGGGCATTTTTCATAACTTAACATTTTTACGCTCCCTTTCTGTTAGCGTACTTAAAAATACATCGTTTTTTGGGATCGCCGTTTGTATCAAGTAAATACCTCAGAATAATTCAAAATTGTATGCAATTTAACTGGTGTGTATTAATTCAAGATAGATAAATTGAAGATTGATTCTCATTAATAAATGCATTTCAAGGAATGAATGTTAAACAGCTTGTAATTAATTATAGATTGCATCGTTCTTGTCTTGCCGTAAATACAAATTTTGTTCCTTATGTGTCTAAATAAGAGACGATAAGCGGTTATAATAACGACGAATTGATATAAACAGACGAGGAGGAGAGTTCTGTTCTGTGTTCCAATATATTAAGTACGTGAAAAATACGGCTTCTTTCTGCTTTTGACAATAGTGAGAATTAATGCGGGATTAATTTTCTTATTGTTCATGTACGAGCACGGCACGATTTTTAGTTTTTTTTCTTGTGAAGTAAACGTTGTATAGTAACTGTAGAAAGTGTAGTTCTTATGACATTGAAGGAAAGATGCTTTTATAGGCGAACGTGTTTGACGTGCTTGTTTACGGAACATTGACTTAGTGATACGCGTTGTTTTACTGATTATGTTTTTTTAGTTGATTTGTCTTTTTGTACTTAAACTGTGTGTGCGATCTAGTTTCGCGGTCCTTTTGTTATCGGAGTAGTGCATACTTTGGATTATCCAAACACAGTTTTAAGCTTGAGTGCTTCAAAAACAAATGATGATACAGTTGTAGCAGGTTTAGTAGAAAAAAGGTTGCTTCTTATAAACAGGTATCTCATTCACATGTAAAGACAGTTGATACTGTAGTTTCTGAATTTTCTAACCCCAACGAATCTAAAATAGATTGTTGTTTGCGCAAATTTTCGTTATTCAAAAGCATTAGATTTTTCTTTGTTACCATAGGTAGCAAATAAAACACCTCGCGTTACTGTTAGTTTAATGCATTACATCGTGCTTTGAAAGCGTGATTCTAAATTTTTATTACCATTTTTTTCTTACGATTTGTGTTATAAAATATTTCGAAATTATTGTCTCAGGAAATAGAATTAACAAGAAATTTATCAATGCTACATAGTTCCATTAGCATGATAATGTCTGCTGCTAACACCAGTGAAATACGTAGGTGTGATTAGTGTAAAGTGTAAGAAATTCCATCAACACCCTCACAGTCAAGGGTGAACTGCTTCGTTAGTGCAGGGCATCGTGAATCTCACACTTTCGTTGCAAGGAAGCGTTGCTGAAGGACTTTTGTAAGTTGAACTATTTCCTACTTGTTATTACTTTAAATATCTATCCGTTGCTTTACCATATCTCTGTCGTTCTGATACCTTTTACAAAAGACTTGCATGATATTTTAAAACATATGAAAAAAAAAGAAAGAAAGAAAGAAAGATCAATACTACTGAATTACTCATATCTATTGTGTCTTACCTATTTATCTTTTGTTAACATTTTGTCTGATTTATGTTTAATTGGTGTGTGAGGAAACGTTTCTGCTACTCCCCAATATTACCTCACTTTGTGATAAAAAATTTTGTAATGCTTTTATCGTGATTATATTATATAGTTTATCTAAACAGTTTTATTTACATTCTACAAAGTACTGAATAACTTAGACGTTTCATTGATGCTATGCTTATTCTTTTTGGTTTGCTTAACTAATTTTCTTGCAGGTATTGTCACTAACTCCTTACCGCCGCATACATTATATGTCAGTCTGCTTTCTACAACCCCCTACTCTCCGATTGAGCCCGGTCATTTGTTTGACTTTCTTTGAGTTACGCACGGCAACGTAGCATAACATAACTTTTTGGCGCCCAACGCGGCTGCCACGAATAACGTAACATAAAAATTTGGCGCCCAACGTGGCTGCCATAAATTAACATAACATAAATTTGGCGCCCAACGTGGGGCTCGAAATTATTTTTTTTCCTTCTCGTCTGAACTGGATTTTGTTTAGTATTTAGTTATTTCGTTAATTTAGTTTCTCTATCGAACCAGCCTAATAATTCGTTTTTGTGTCTTTAAATATTTGGGTGTTTGTTGATTCTGTAGTAATGGGGGCCTGATTTTTTTATTTGCTCTTAATTTTTTTTTCTAAATTTTTTTTGTATGACCTTGATAAAGCGTTGGGGTAGAAGTCACGTAAGATATACACGGGTAATTGTGATGGACGACTACAATATCAATTTTCTGTAACTTAAGAGGGGTTCTAAAGGAGACAACAAATATGCATAGAACGGAGATGAATAGCTGATAGGTGGAGCACTGTGACGAAGGAAAATTTTATCATTGGTGGATGGCCAGCAGTTTTCAGAAAGAGCGCGTCCGTTACGGTGGTAAACTAAATTCTTTGTAACAGCACTAAAAAAGTGGGATTTTTTGAGAACTCAGTGTTCGTTACGTTCAAAATTTTAGAAAGCAGCTTGCAAATTAAGCATTTCATGTAAAACAGGTTCCACTAGGGGGGTTTGAAATTGATATAAATGCTCGAACCAAGATATTAAAGCTCTCTTTTTTCCATTTAGATCTGAATACGGGTTTAGATCTACAACATTATAGTAAAAGCTTTCGGTTATCAATTACTGTCTGTTCAGTAAAGTTGCTTTAAACATCCTGTTTAGAAATTATGAAAGCTCTAGTAGCGGACCGCAAGTTGTAAGGTGATATTGCACGAGTTGGTGCTTGTTTAGTTAAGAAGTGCCGTTACAACAACAAGGCTATTAAATAAAAGGATGCTATTTAGGGTGAGCGAAGCTGAAAATGTAATTTGTATGCATGAAATATTTGGTATGGAATGTTACTTTTGAGAGGAAGCTAATATCTGGGAAGAAAAACAGTAGTGGTAGCGGAGAATTGCAGGGTGGGGATATGGGGATCCAGGCATCAGCGTAGTAGATGGACACAACGACGAGGGTTTCTGGTAACCATCTTCAGCGGTGACGAGGAACATAGGTGACTCTAGGTAACGAACTGTAAATTTCTGTTTTTGTATAAACAATTGTGTTGATATTTTGTGTTTTGTGTGTTTGACTTATTGGTGGCGTATTTATTACCTTTAAAACGTGTTTAAAAAGGTACATGTGCAGGACAATTAATTTTGATTATTAAAAAGAGGTATATATGAAGGTTTATTCAGGCTATTAGTTGTGGTTGTAAGGAGTAAAGGGGTCTTTAAAATTTGTTTTCAATAAAATGCAAAGTTAAAAAGCATTTACAAAAAAAACTTGGTTATAATGGGCTCGCAATAGACCAGTATGAAGTCAAATTAGGGTTGCATGTGGGACCCATCTACTCGTATCATGTAGACTTTGTTAAAATATATTAAAAATTAAGGACTTTAGAGCATTTAATAATTGAGCTGGTAACAATTGTACCAAACCGTTTGTACCCAAGTGTAAATATTTTATCTGTTAATATGTGTAAATAAAAGGTTGTATGGTTGTTGTATTATTTTGGTAATTTCATTTGACGGTGTGTGTGTGTGTGTGTGTGTGTGTGTGTGTGTGTGTGTGTGTGTGTGTGTGTGTGTGTGTGTGTGTGTGTGTGTGTGAGATATGTACTTAAAATGATAGGTATTCAAGAAGAAGTCGATTGCTCAGCTAGCCAGGGTGAGCAAAAAAATACGAAGGGGTCAAAAATAAAGGGTAAGAACGCTTATTGCCACCACCGCTAAGATATTGCCTCTATTAGAATTAATAAATAAATGTTCAAGTTTTAGTAAATTGCAAAGAAGTATTGCTTTTGTATTGAGATTTTGTTTTAATTCACGATGTAAAATATTACAACTTCCACGACGTACTGGTACGCTTTCTCCGACTGAATTACAAAATGCTAGGTATCTATGCATAAAAGAAGTACAGGCATTCTATTATTCTAATGAAATACACCAAGTAAAAACGAATCAGTTGTGTTCTCCTTCGTTACAAAAGTTAACTCCATTTCTAGATAATCAAAACTTGCTCAGGGTGGGCGGTCGTCTTGTGAATACGACTCTCCCCTATGACGCCAAGCTTCCCATATTAATTCCCAGAGATTCCCATCTGGCGGTCTTAATATGCGATTATACACATAAAATAACGTTGCACGGAGGTCCGCGTCTAATGCAATCTCTCATTCAATGTCAATATTGGATTCCCGGAATTCGTCAATTCATACGTCATCGTATTTATAAATGCATGCGCTGTTATAGATTAAAGGCTCAATCCTGTGAACCGCAAATGGCAAATTTGCCAAAAGCTAAAGTTCAGCATCGCGTCCGTTCTGGAATACGGGGATTGATTTTGCTAGACCTTGGACAATCAAAGAAAGTCACAGAAGAAATGCTCCGCAATCAAAAGGTTATTTGGCCATATTCGTTTGTCTAGCTACCAAGGCGGTACATCTAGAATTCGTATCGGGTCCATCCACCCCTGCATTTCTTGCTGCCTTAGATAGATTTGTCGCTCGCAAAGGTTTGTGCCACGAAATATTTTGTGATTGCGGCACTAATTTTAAGGGCGCGTCCAATTCTTTCGCCGATGTTTATAAAATGTTAAAGGACTAATACCGCTATCGCTGATCACGTTTCTACTATCAGAATTAAATGGAACTTTAACCCACCATTTGCTCCGCATTTTGGGGGGTTATGGGAATCGGGTGTCAAATCCGCTAAGCATCATTTGCACAGTCTTAGATCCTAAGATCCTTACTTTTGAAGAAATGACTACTATTATTACCCGCGTAGAGGCAATAATGAACAGTCGTCCGCTAGGTTCTATTTTATCAGATCCAAATGAAGGTACGGATTACCTCACTCCCGGTCATTTTTTAATTGGATCCCCTTTGTTAGCACCCCCAGAAATGGATTTTGAAAGGGTTAAATTAAGCGGTATGGATCGCTACCATTTACTTCAACAAGCTACCCAGTCATTCTGGCGCCAATGGTCAAGCGAGTATTTACACACGCTAATGCCGCGACTAAAATGGTATGCAAATCAACCAAATATAAAAGTTGGTGATAATGTTCTATTGAAGGTTAGTGACACGCTCCCGTTGTCCTGGCCACTTGGCAAAATTCTTGAGATCTATTCTAGCAAGGATGGCAGAGTTAGAGTTGCCAAAATTAAAACTAGCACAGGAGTTTATGTCAGACCTCTATGTAAAATGACAACCCTACCGCTGTTAGATTCTGAATAATAATTTTTTATTCTTTCATCACTAAAAGTTAATTTACTTATTTTGTTTGGAGTCATTATATTATAGTTAAGTTATTTAATTTGTGTTTTTTGCTTTTATATTTTTTTATCAAAACATTGTTTTGGGTGGGCGGTATGTTGGCGCCATTAAGGTTTGCATAAATCTATATATGAAAAAACTTCAACTATTCCAACCAGCCATTCCAACCGTTAAAGCAGATGAGATTTTAACACAATTTAACAATTATATACACAATCGAAATAGAAAACAACTACTCAATTCCATTTTTAGATACTCGTTTAATCAAAAAAGACAATAAAATAGTCACAGATTGGTATATCAAACCAACCACCTCCGACAAGCACTTAAATTACAATTCTTATTATTCACTTGATATAAAAATTAATTTTATCTTAAGAATAAAAAATAAAATACAAAAAATTTTAAAAAAACCTATACTGCCTGCTATTTAATAATAATTACCCAAAAACTCTAATTATTAAATTAGTATTTAGCCAAAGAAATAATTATGACTTGGATATTAATCAAAATAAAGAAGAAAAAACAAATCCCAGTGCAAACATAAAATATGCATCACTTCCCTGCATACAAGATTTGACACCTAAATTTATCAAAATATTTCTGCTGTATAATGTAAATATTTCAAAAAAGAATTTAATCATTATTCGTGATTTATTTACAAAAATTAAAGACCAAAATCCTCCTTTGCTGACAAGAAGTGTTATGTATGAAATAAATTGTTTAAAGTGCGATCTTTAATACATGTAAAACTTCACAAAATTAAATCAAAAGGGTCACACAGCATGAAAATGATGTAACAAGAAAACCTAATGCCTGTCCCTTGGCAACTCATGCTCTTGATTACTACCATAATTTAGGTTTTAAATATCTAAAAATTTTTAAAAATTGAAATGAACGATTTAAAAAGATCTTTTATTGAAATGTGCTATATTCACAAAAACTCATATCTATGAATAAAAAAAGCAATATAAGTAATCTTAGCTGTAAATACACGTATCTGTTAAATTCTAAAGTAAGATATAAAACCAAAGTTAAAATAAAACAAAAAAATTTGATAAAAATACAAAGAGGAACACCCAGTTCGGCATTCCCAAAAACATAGTAAATATAGAAAAAAGCTATATCTTTTATATTATTATTTGGAAACAACCATGAACATATACACAACCATATGCACATGCTCACTACTGCTACACAAATATTATATACAACTATTATACACAAAATAAGTGAAGAATGACACATTAATCAAGAAATGACACCCATCAAGTCAATATTTTTGCACATGAATGTAAACATATTTTCAGATTTTGTTTTTAATATCATGTACTACATAATATCCCACTAATCTCAATTTAAGTGGTTTTATTTTTACTTTACTTTATTTGTACCATCCAAATGTTGCATTTAAAATTATGTCTTTGACAAAACCTAGAAGAGTATGCGAAAATTTAGGTATTAAAAAATAGTAATCTTACCCGAACCTGACCTATAACTCAAAGAAGCTATATCCTATATATATATATATATATATATATATATATATATATATATATATTGCTGTGATAAGGGCTTGTTTAGGGGTGTATTGAGTAGTAAGGGTCCAGTAGTAACTGTAAATAGCAATAGGAATCAGAAAACTGCATTTATTTAGCAGGAAAATAAGTAATTTGCACATTATGTAAATAGCAAGCATTTAACACCCTGTATCTAGACCGTAATTAACTTTGAACCAATGTCAATAAGCATATCTTTCAACAATAGAACGCGTATTCAGCAGAGAAATAATCATGCATGTAATTAAACTACGTTGAGGAGTGTTCAACAAGCTATAAAACAAATACGCAGAAGATAAGAGAAAACCTAATAAATCCTCATGCAATTAAGCTTGTAATAAAGAAGGAACAATAAACGCTTTGATAAAAAACGCACTTTCAAAGATCAGTTTAAATAAAAACGAAAACAGCATCCGTGTTACATCATTTATGTTGTACAATTCTCCAAAAGCTTTATCTATACAAAACAACAGACGTAGGTTAAAGTCCGGTTACCATAACAATAGCAAATAACAGCATGATATGAGAATCAAAAAGAGTTTCATCAGAAAACAGCTTGAAAATATTGGGAACATTAAAGACAAACGTGGTTGGTTGCAACAATCTGTAAAACTGCTTGGAAAACCAATCCAAAGGTAGTGGGAGAAAGCTATATAACACCCTCCGGTGATTAGGCAGCTCAGTCTCAACTTGAAGCACGTCGAATCAACAACACTTTTAATCAGAAATCTACGCGTCAGATAAATAAAATTGATATTATAGTGAAATAGTGCTATGCAACAATTGCGTTAAGAATATATGAAGAGTTTTTGCCGTTTTTTCTAGAAAACGTAAGTAGAAATTGGGTAATTAATTTAAATTAAATATTTATAACGATATAGGGCTTCCAATCCGCGTCGAAAACAATTCTGTTTCTAATTCTGATCTGGAATTCTGGGACAATTCTAATCTGCGTAAAAACAATTCTAATCTGCGTCGAATGAAATTCTAATTTTAATTCTGGTTCTAATTGGAATTCACGAATATAAGAAATTCATAATTGAAAGAAACACACGAATTCCAATTGGTATTTAAAGCGTATACAGAGAAATATTGAATAAAGGACGAGGTGATTTTGGAAACAAGGGGTAACCGTACTGAAATATTGGTTCAATGTATGTTAAGGAGTACAAAGCAGGGCATTGGTTTCGATTAAAGATAATGGGGGTGGGGGGGGGTGTTGATCCACATCACGAAACAAATCAGGTCAGACCTACCTAGTTTTAAAAAATCTTTTCTAATTTAAATTTTTATACTAAATATATTAATTTTCTCACTAACTTGTAAGCAGTCAACAGGAACATTGCATACGTTGAAACTTACGTAATAATCATAAAAAAGTCTCGAACATTCCAGATTTTTTTTTGTAAAAGGATGTTGTTTTTGGTGACTTTATTGTGAGTTAAAAGGATATAAATTTTGGGATGAATAATCCATATAATATTAATTGATTGAAGAGTGTATTTAAAGAATTACTAAAATTGTGAAGTGTGTATATTATTTCCTTTCATTATATTAATGTTGATTGACTTCGTTTATCAGGTAATCATAAAGGGGTAAAAGGAAAATTTATCATCGTAACGTTGTGCACTCTGTGTAAGTTAAAAAGAGCTAGCCCTGGCATAATAAAATTAAAGGATATAAAACAAAACATAGAGAGGTGGCGTTCAGTAGAACGTTTATTACACCGAATACGGCGTTATAATCTATATTTAAATGACACAACAACGGGGGTAAGTACATAGTAATATATACATATATATATATATACATTTTAGGTAGTTTTTTACACAAGGTAAGTTGATAAATACTACCGTATTGCAATTTTAAGATGAAATAATAACTTAGACTTTTATTCAAAGTCCAAATGATCATATATATATATATATATATATATATATATATATATATATTCTTATGCAGCCCCCCACACTCTTTCTTTGTTGCGCGCCTTTTTTAATTAATTTTATGATTTTATATGATGTGCAAATACTTATTTCACTCCACGTATTTTAGCAACGTTTGGTTGGTTAATTAAATCAAAATTGTTTTTAATATGCCTCGACTGTATGAACTCTTTCCTCTCAGGGTATCCACCTACTTACCGTGGGTTCAGTGGTAAGTAGATGTGCAATGCCCAATCAAACTGCACTATCTTTTGTTTTAGTACCTTTTTTAGAATTTACTTGTGTATATGCCAAATTTTATGTGATCCACGTAGCCTTGTGCCAAATTAATTAATACCACAAAATTACTGACTTTGACGTTATAATACACCGTACTCACCTGGATTATACGTCGTTACTGGCCTCTCTTAATGCTGGCTCAAAATCCTTTTCGCCGTATGCGCCTTCACAAGGTTTCACTATCACTTTGAACTGCCGTCTAGCCTCCAGGTAACTTTTCTGTAATTTTGTTGCGCCCAAATCTAAAATAAATATAACCCGAATTTAGAATTTAAAATACCCTTTTTATCTACTTCCCCTGCGCTAATTCTTCCGTAGTAATTTCTTGTTTGAATTGTACACTTCCACTTGCTGTTCTTACGCTGCTTTCTAATTCTGCTCATCTCGTTCACTCGTTCCAAATCTATGCTCGTTCCTATTAACCCCTCAATCCAAATCTATCTTCGTACCTATTTACCACTCAATCCAAATCTATCTTCGTTCCTGTTTACCACTCAATGCCCCGCTACATATAAATCCATATCCAAATCAATCCTTATATTCTTCACTCTTATGTTTCTCACTCGATGCCTTCTACCTATATAATCTCGTTCCAATCCAATCTTATTATCCGCCGGTTCGCTGTCGCACTAATTCCAATATTTACTTTTATTCGTCGCCGCTATTAATTCTTTATACACTGATGCTTCTCTTTACTCCTTCTTTATAAATCAAACTCTTGCAATTCAAACACATTTATTTACTCTTCCAAAAATAATTATACAATTTAGCGCAGTTTCATAAAACACGTCTTTTCACAAAAATAATTCGAAATCAACTCTCTTTGTTTACTATCCTAGGTGATAATTACAACATTTTCAGCCTACTCTATTACATATTATATAAAATAAAACCATCCAATAACATTTTATCACTGAGTTTGTGTCACAAATACCTTAAATCTTGTCTTTAGCACTTTCCTATTTTATACATAATATTCTATCATTGGTGCTAAATATTTCACAACCCTTCAATCACATTTGACACTGCTATTACTTATAATTTTGAGATTACATTTTTGTCCAAAAGTTGATTCTAGTAAAATAAAAGCCAAAATAATTCACACATGAACCTGGATCTGCGTGGCTAATAGTGGACAACCATAGACGCATCCGGTTTTCGGTTGGCAAATGTACGTTCAATGGCCTATTAAATTATAACTCAGTATAAAACCTTGAGCACTGTGTATTTTATCACGTCATCAAGTCATTATAATTTACGTCTTGGCACTTACATTTCAACTAACATTTTAAATACTTTAACGTATGTAAAGTACGGCAAACATACATTTTAAAATTACGGGATCTGATATATGGATTATTTTATTTGGCATACACTACCTTCTACACAAAACCACCCTTAGAACCCTTGTAGCTCCCACTGACATTACAATATATATATATATATATATATATATATATATATATATATTAGGTAGTCAATTACACAAGGTAAGTTGATAAATACCTTCGTATTACAGTGAACAAAATGAAATAATAGCTTAGACTTTTATGCAAAGCCCAAATGATCATTTCAAATCGAGCTAGTAATTGAAAGATAGAAAATATAAAGTCTTGGACAGGACTTGAACCTGTATCCTGGTTTTGCCGGAACCATGCGTTTACCAATTACGCCACCGAGACCGATGACGACAATTGGGAAATTTACAAATTTAAATCGTGTACACGTCTATACATAAACCTAACTTTTAATTACGTTTGGCATTTTTGTCAATCATATCTGACATTGTTAGGTTTTTTACATAGGTCAGTTATAGACAGGAAGCTACACTCAGAATTACAGCTATAAGCCAAGTATTAAATATATAAATATTTTAGATAGTTAATTACACAAGGTAAGTTGATAAATACTTTTGTATTACAGGGATTAAGAGAAAATAATAACATAGACTTTTAGGGTCACCTTCAAATTCTGACAAAACATTTACAATCGATACAATGCTGTTTTTGATTTTTTCACTCTTTACTGAAAATTCAGCATTCCGAAAGATCTATAAGACAATCTGGTTTACTTAACTCTTTCGCTAGTAAACGACCTAATATCTTTTGTTTATCAACAACTGGCTTACTGCTCTCAATTTCACGTATTCAAAGTTCATAATCTAGTTCCTCTTTATGCAAATACACAACCTGAAAGGTATCAGCCATATCTATATTTTTCTAAGATTTATTTTAAAAAAAACTATTTAAAATCATGGGATTTAAGAATTTTATAAGATTGCCTTTAAACCAAATCCAAATTTATCTTAACTGTTTATACCTAATAAAATTTCTTCAGTAGGGGAACAACAATTAGATCCAGAATTCACAACTATGCCCTACTAATAACTGAATTACTAAAACAAATTATTATCTACTTCAAATTAATATTTTAAAGTCTGTAATCCAAAATTTCAGAACATAATGCCGCAATATCACTAAGATGACAATATTTCAACTACTACTTCTTAGCAATTTCAAAAAAAAGTCAGAGGCCTCAACGCGGTGTCGACGCTAAGGTCAACGTTTCGTCCACTTTTGTAAGGGGCTTCATCAGGACAAGAAAAGAAATAAGTAATGAAATAAAAATATAAAAATAATAAAGATAAGAAAGATAATATTAAGTAGACAAGTTAAAGTGTAAAGAGAAGAGTTACTCCTGAACTAGGAGACTTACTAGCCCATTCAAAGCCAAAAGATGTCTTGTGACGAAGTAACTGGTGAAAGTAGCGAAAGTGGTAGTTTATATAGGGCTAGAACTTGATGCATGAGCAATCATGAATAGAGAGGAGTGTCGTGGCGGATCAGTGAACGTCGCGGTTCCGCTGTTGTGAACATAGGCTTGTTTTGCAAATGGGGGAAAGGTAGTAGCCATAGTCTTTGTTTAGATTATTAGACTTTTTATTGATTTCTATGGATTTTCTAATTTCTCTATTGTAGAAAAATGGAATTCTGGCAATTAGTTTCGTCGTGTCAAAGTTAATGGTATGGCCTGTTTCATGTTGGTGTTCAGCCACCGCTGAGCGATTAAACTGGCTTGTTCTTAAGCATCGCTTATGCTCGTGAAAAGAAATTGACAGTCTTCCGACTAAACGAGAGATCTATTCTTCGTGGGTTTTACAACAAAAACATTTTCTACTTGACTGACTTTAAAATACTAAATAGGGGGTACAAAGAGGGCGCCACTAAGTCCTAGAATTTTTAAACATGGGTTTGCCCTAAGGAAGAACTTGGAAATCCTTAGAGGAAAAAATCGTTTTTACTGTTAAAACAAGAGCTGTAAAAAAGTGTTAATATAATAAAAAAGGACACAAGAGATGCACTCTTGTCACCCTATACTATAAAAAAGTTGTAGCTATTAATACCAATAATTTAAACATTATTATAAAGGTAAATTTAGATATTAAACTTCCCCAAAGCACTGCTTAGTGCTTCTTTATTAAGTCACAGTAAAAAACTTTTTTTATAAAAGGGATATATATATATATATATATATATATATATATATCTTTTACCTTCCCTACGTTTGGACTCGCTTGTCCAAAATAAAACGGTTGTTCAATTAAATTATATGATAAGTCTTTAATTAAATTTAGCTTTCGTAGTGATAAAATTTTATATACAAAATATACATCAATAATGTGGTCTATTCTTTTAGACGCAGATATTTAAATATGAAAGTTATGATTGTATTTACTATGAATCAAAATATTAATAATGTATTAAACAGGACTGTGAAGCTTTTTTAAATTAATTACCCGAAATACACATATCTGGTACCTTGGTTTACAAATATGTGTCAAATATTCAAAGATAAATAATATTAGTTCTCATAATTACTTTGTAAAACAAAAGTCGTAAAATGCTAGAATGTTATTTTCAATTATTCGCCTCGCTGTCAAGTTATACGAACAGCTGTTGTCAGGTCAAGTTGTTAGAAAAACCCTTACTTTGGTCATTGGTACTTCGAACTCTATTGAAACAAATACCTTGTCGAAACCACATGTGTTAGCCTACAATTCTTCGACAAACAAGTGGCGTCATCGGACTTTCCATAGCTACGCTTACAAAGCGTAAAATTAATCTTCTTCTTCTGGACTAATTATGAATTAAATGCATAACTGTGTATTATATTGGATCATTATAAGGAACAATTAAAATCAAGTAGTTGTACAATTTACTGAAGTAAATCGAAGGAAAAACTCAATCTATGTGACGGGCTAACCAAAGCACACCATTTTCGACTCCTCTTCAATTTATATTAAAGCAAAATTATTTATAGGTGAACTCTGAAATTTGGACATTGTATCTGAACCATAAATTCCTAAGCTTATCAATCCTGTACTAATCAAATTAAAAATCAATAATTTGTACACTCGTGGTATTAAAAATCGGTAATTTGAGTGAGATTAAAAATTAATAATATGTAAGTTCGTGAGCTTAAGAAAAATCAATAATTTCTTGAGCGCTACAACAAGATCATTTAGTCTACCATGATAATAATTTAAATTGTTTACCATTATTAGAAACAGAATAAAAGACACGTACTTTCCAGCACCTGATGACGTTGCCATGCCTATGGCGATTCGCAAGTCACTCGCTGGAACTAGATTCTGAGCCATGGTACGTGTCACCAAAGTGAAAGCTCGAGCTTGACTGACCTTAGTGGACGGGATGCGCACAAGACACAAGAATCGTCTGACATTTGGAATATTATTCAAACAACCAACGTTTACGCATAAAGCCTAAGCTATTATTACTAATTAATATACGCCTCGTGATTGGGCTATACTGTACTGATCTGAACATTTATTAACATTGCAAAAGGTGCTCAAAAGCAGAAAATCAAGTATGCTACCAAATTGTTTTCGCACATAGTAGCAAGAGCTGTTTCACGCATGGGGAGCTTAGGATTATATGAAAACGACAACAATTGGTTGGAATGCTCACAATTACTAAAGACTGTTAACGACTGCTTTGACGTTTTAATTCTAAGGTTACACAATGTGATAAACGAAACAGGTGCAAAGCTTATGGTTTGGCATTAACCGAACAAAATCAAATTCTTGACGATATATTAGAGCTAATAAGTAATATTAGAAAAGTGAACAGTAAAAATATATTGCTTTTCCAAAAAGGAACTATTATTAGCATTTGTTCATTAAAAAGCGTATTTAGTGACCTCGAAGATGATTTTAAAATTCAGTATATATTAACCTATAACCTAAATCAAGATCAGTTGGAACGATTCTTTTCAATCATTCGATCAATTGGTGAACTATATGACCATCCTACTGCCCTGCAATTTAAATACAGACTAAGAAATTACCTGATAGGACAAAAAGGCGACATAGTCTCTGAATCATCAAATGTTGAGATCCCAGCGGAGTATATTATTCCAAATATTGCAATTGAACCTATTCACTCGCTATCGCAACATACCGAGAATAATGACACAGACAACGCAAAACTTGTCACTGGTGAAATTTTTGCTACTTTAGAAATAACTCAGGCATCCAATACCTTTATAACGGACAAAATAAGTGAAATTCAATAGGATGGTTTAGAAAATCTTGTAGGATTTGTTGCTTATAAATTAAGACACCAGGAAACGCTTGGATATTTTCCTAATTGCAATGATACTTCACGTTCATGGATAAATCATGTGTCTGAAAGTGGGTTAATGAAACTGATGTGCGTGAAGCGGTAGTACAAACTGATTTTAATAAATAATTTTAGCGGAAGTTCCAAATACATAAATAAAGCAAGTGCAAGACAAAAGTACTTACCAATTCAGCATCGACTGCAGAAGATCAACAGGAAACCACTCTTCTACTAGATTCAAAAAGGGCACCCTTCATCAATATAGCTATTGGTGGCGGCGGACGAATTCGACTGACGGCTGTTGATATTGGAACGGCGACACAAGTTTTATATTATATATTGGAAACAACACCTTTCAAAGCAAAGTCCGCATAGCAACTAAATATGTACCTTGACTTTCAACATCTGCAAGTTATCAACTAGATAAATAAACTATATACAAATGTTAGCATTTCTACTTTTAATATTTAAGGTATGAGGCGGTGTACGTAACCAGGCAAGTACAACTGACGAATCCGTAAATAAATGAACGGAGCATGGTTCGATTTGTTTTATAAAACATTCGACGGAATTTAATAGACGACTTAAAAGAACTACAGCAGATAATTCCAAGCAAGGAATACTTAAAGTTTTAAGCGGGGCTATACGACTTTTTGCTTTAAGCAAATAAATATTAATATAATTTTGAAATTCGCAGCGGATATATATGACCGCTCTTTATCCCTTTGACGAACCATCACAAAATCCGATCACTTGACGAGAAAGTGCTAACTTAAAATCGATATGACGAGAAATTCTAATTTCAGTTAACAAGGGTAAATCAATAACGAATTGTTTCCATTCTTCTTGAATTTTAGTTGGAAGCGGTTCATCCCAGTTTAATCCTAATAACCATACCTTTTGAATTAGTAATTTTGCGTAAAAGATAACTGCCGTAAGCCACCCTAAAGGGTCATAAAATTTTGCAATTTCAGATAGCATACTTCTTTTAGTCATAACACTCGAATTCGAATTTATACGATACGAAAAGCAATCTTCGCGTGGTTCATATTGAACACCGAGGATCTTAACAGAATTATCTTCTGTATTTAAAATTAAAGCATGATTGCGATAATCAATGGGTACACCCTCAAGAACAGATTGATGATTGCTAATCCATTTTCGTAAACTAAAACCTCCTAGTTTAAAAATGTCTATTAACTGCGTTTATAATTGTAATGCTTCTTGAATGGTATTTACACTTGCGCAGATATCATCCACATAAGTTTGTTGCATTATTGCTTTTGAAGCTAAAGGAAATTGTTGACCTTCATCTTCAACCAATTGATGAAGCACCCTTTGCGCTAAATAGGGTGCGGTTGACACGCCGAAGGTGACCGTATTTAATTCGTATTCTTGAATGTCACAGTCGGGTTCAGTGCGGTAGTAAATGTGTTGAAATTTACGTTGATCTTTGTTTATTAATATTTGGCGGTACATTTGTTGAACATCACAACAAACGACTACAGCGTGAAGTCGAAAATTGCAAATGATGTCTGTTATATCACGTTGCAATTTAGGACCTGGTAAAAGAAAATCATTAAGAGATTTACTGTTTAAGGTGGGGCGAAACGACGCGTCGAAAACCGTTCTAATTTTGGTGGTACTACTAGCCTGCTTTTCTACGCAGTGATGTGGAATAATATAATTAGAATGTGAGGAAGAGATATTCATATGACCTAAGTTTATGTATTGATCCATAAAATTACGATATTCAATATAAAGTGAGGGTTCGCGTTGTAAGCGTTTCTCCAAATTAATTAAGCGTTTCTGAGCGTACATCCTAGTATCAGGTAGAATGGGATTTTCCTCAAGAAAAGGAAGACTAACAGTATATCGTCCTGAAGGATCACGTGAACAATTCTTTATAAACTGCGATTCAATTATAGAATCTTCAGGATTAACCGGCAGAGGGCGGTCGACCTCTTCAACTTCCCAAAATTTGCGAAGAGAAGTGTCTAATGATTCACAACATAAAAAAAGCGAAGTATGATCAGATTTGTTACTAAGTGACAGTGAGAGGGGTTGAGGCACTTTGCCACACAGAACCCATCCAAAAATTGTAGAAATAGCACTTGGTTGTCCCTTAATAATTGAATGACAGTCTGCCATAATTTCAGTATATAAATCAGCGCCCAATCAACAATCAATAGGAGCCCTTTTATCGAAATAAGGATCAGCTAGACTGATATCAGAAAAGCGTTTAATTACTTCTGAAACTAAGGGTACATTAGGTTGGTCGCTACAAATTTGATCAACTATTAAAGCATTTGTATAAAGTTTGATATTTGAATTATTTAATGGTGTAATCGTACAATTAACAAAACCTCTATTTTTCTCAATAGCGATATAAGACACCCCCTTCAACGCGATATGATTTCTGTATTGTACCAAACCTAGTTTTTGTACACAAGAATTTGTAATCAGACTAACTTGGGAACCACTATCGATTACGGCACGAATAGGAATTACATAACCACTTGCATCATACATCCCAATAATAGCGGTACTTAACAATATTGAACAATTGTTCATCGAAACATTTTCGGTAACAGAGCAGGACAATGTCTGCAGTGCAGAATTTGATTCATCCACTACTATATTATTCTCATCTTTCAGTGAAACACTATTTTGGCAATCTCGTATAGTATTTATTGAGGAACGATTTTTATTATCATTAATCATGTGCAATAAACTATGATGCCTGGGATTTCCACAATGTACACATTTTGACCGAGATCTACATACAGACAATCTATGAAAACCTAAACAATTAAAACATAATACAAATTTCTTTACAACATCATGACGTTGAGAAATGGGAAACTCCTTAAACTTTTCACATGCGTAGATTTTATGTGATGAATTGCATAAGGGGCATCTAGGATGTCCTCCTGTAATGTCAGATTTATTGGAAGCGCTAGACAACAATGAATTGCGTGGATTGCTAAAATGTCCCTTATTTGATTTTGTAATTGCAAGAACAGGCTTACATGATTGCGGAGGCGCGGACCTGGCGTTTGAATGCGTTAATTCAACAACTTTAATCCTATCTTCTACAAATTTGATCAAGTCGTTACATTTAGGAATATCAATATCAGAACATTTGAATTCAAATTCTTTGCGGAGGTAGGCGACAGTGATCGTAAACCAGCGTATAAAATAGTAAAGTCAAATAAATCAGGAATTTGAAGTGCCTTTAAAGCGTTTAAATTCGTACTAAAAACTTCAACAAACGAATTTAATGATCTTGAGCAGTCTTCAAACAGTGTACGAAATGACAATATTTTATCTAAATAATTTGAAGCTAGTAAACCTTTATTTTGAAAGCGTTTTATTAAAGTTTGCATTGCAATATCGTAATTCTGATCTGATATTGATAAGGATTCAATAAGTGATAATGCGTGTTGTTTTAATAAGCTTCTTAAATACGTTAATTTTTCCACCTTTGAAAGTGATTTATTTTTATGAATCAGTGACGTAAAGAGAGAGTAGAAGTTCGGCCAATCGCTTATTTTTACCCCATCAAACGGTTCAATTTCTATTTTCGGTAATTTTGCCGATCGAGATTCAATATTTACTAAATTAGACGAAGTGGCGGCGGAGGTTTGCCCTTCAATTGTCGATCGCATTTGAACGTTTAATTTACGAGCTTGCGTTTTTATACTAAAGTAAAGTTCATCATAGGCTACTGAAGGTTGATTAACGTCAATGCGTTCCCTTTCTTCTACCTTAAAATTTAAAATTCCTATTTTATCATTTATGCGTTCAAAAGCATCTAAATTATCTTCCATTCTATTGAAACGCGAAATGAAACTATCTAATCCTGGTGCGTATGATTGTTCCTTTTCTAATAACAAAATACATCTGTTTCCTATGTCATAAAGTGCTTGAATTCTAGCAAAATATTTCTCCCTTTTAGTTACCCAAGAACTAAGTTCTAAATGACTCATAATATAATGTTTTATTAATTAAATATCAAACCTAAACAAATTAGTTTAAAGATTACGTCTAATCTCAATAGTTTACTTATCGCAAATTTAAGGCGTTTTCACAACAACTCAACAAGACTCGCAGATGTTGAAATTCAACAAAATTGTATCATATATTATATCATAGAATAATTATTTTTATCACAAATAAAAACTGAACAACCGACTCGACTAGGACCAATGGTGTGCGTGAAGCGGTAGTACAAACTGATTTTAATAAATAATTTAAGCGGAAGTTCCAAATACATAAATAAAGCAAGTGCAAGACAAAAGTAATTACCAATTTAGCATCGACTGCAGAAGATCAACAGGAAACCACTCTTCTACTAGATTCAAAAAGGGCACCCTTCATCAATATAGCTATTGGTGGCGGCGGACGAATTCGACAGACGGCTGCTGATATTGGAACGGCGACACAAGTTTTATATTATATATTGGAAACAACACCTTTCAAAGCAAAGTCCGAATAGCAACTAAATATGTACCTTGACTTTCAACATCTGCGCGTTATCAACTAGATAATTAAACTATATACAAATGTTAGCATTTCTACTTTTAATAAAATTACCTTAATGGCGCCAACAGAAACCTACAGATGAATTATTAAAAAAGTGTAGAGAATTAGATCGTCTCTTTGATAAAGTTAATGGTTCTTCTTTAATAATAGAAAAGAAATTTTTAACTAATTTCCTAAATCAATCTACTATAGATTTAAGTGAAGACGCCATTTTAGATGTAAGATGTATTTTAGAATAAGGATTTTAAATAAAAATACTAAGAAACAAGTTAACGTTAGGAAAAGGAAGCTTGTAAAAATCACTTCTTAAGAAGCAAACCTTTTATTTTTAACTTATATTATTATTATAGTTAATATTATAGTTATTACAATATTATTATCATTGGAAATTGAAAATGTTTTAAGATTACAACAGTTTTGTACAAAAACAAGCAAAATTATTTGACCAACGGGGTGGTGTAGGTAAAAGTCTGTGCTGCAAAACACACCCCGCCCCGCCACGTGTTAACTTTTTCAGTCATAATGGCTAGTAATCGTTAAACGTCTGCTTAACCGCATACTACAGAAGCTTGACGCGACGCTCTCAGCGTCGTTGTAGTGCCTTGTAACTCTAGAGTTTTCGGCTTGTAGATATTATTTCTTGAGTTGTTGTGGTGTTTCTATCGGTGGATCTTCTTAATTAAATAAATAAAATATATAAATTTGTAGGACTGGATCCCAAAAGACCTGCTCCTGGAATCCTCTTTTTTCGGTGCAGTAAGCAGTTTCCCGGATCTTTCCCTTGGTTGTCCTCCAACTACACAGTATTCCGGATCCTGGGTCCGCTGGCCTGTGGTTTTCGACTGACAGGACTGGCTACTCGATACAGGCCGCTCCATCGTCAGGTAGCTCGTCTAAACAGGACTGATGGATGTGCATCCCCGACGACTTCGCTTGTGTACCCATTTCTCGGCACCCCGCATAGCTGGAGAACTTCCTCAGGACGTCACCGTTCCGCTGCTCACCTTTGATCGCCCGAAGGCGGTGGTAGGAATACACGAGTTGCTGCCTCGTCGGCGTCTGAGCAGCAACTGGTTAACCGCCTAATCCTAGTTCAATATAAACTACATAGCTTGTCACGCAATGACGTCATGCACCAACGACTACAAAATAGTCATACCAATTGAGCTTATCTATTATAGTTAAAGTATCATCATCATCATTAGGTTTTCAGTCCTGGAACTTGTTAAACGCGTACCTTCATTGTTTCCTTTTCTAAACTAACCTACAGATTTCCCTAAAATTTGCACAGTCAGCATCTATCACTATTTGATATAGGTCTACATCTACCTCTTTTTTCCTATCTCTGCTTGTAACATATCCCGTACTATTCCCCAAAAATGCCTTAGAACGTATTTTGCCCTTCTATTTCTCCTATTTTTTTCCACAGATGTCCTTGTTCCCCTATTATTTCTATAACCTAATTGTTATTAACTTTGTCTGTCCATGCTATCATTCTCATACATCTGTAGCACAGCATTTCAAGAGGCTGCTACCATTTTTCTCAGCTTTAGACTGTCCGTAATTCATAGACATACTGTGCTGTGCTCCACACATATGCTTTCAGCAATTTTCTTTTTCTTCTATGTTTATTGTCTTTCATAATAGGCGCTGTTCTTTCATGTTAGATCCCCTTTTATTGTTTTACAATTATATACCCTATTTCTCCGACATTCAGTGGTCGTGAAGGGGGGGTAAGCAGCATGTGGCTGCCAAGTTCCCCCAGCACTTAACCATTTACCGATTAATATTTTTTCCAATATATCTTTTCGCACAGTCGACATTAGTTGCAGATACTTCACAACAAAAACCTGTAGTTGTTTATAATAATCATCAGATTAATGTGCGCTTATCTTTTCATCATTAGATTTTCTGTCTCAAAACTGGTTGAACACGTACCTGCACTTATTTATATTCTGAGCTAGCCTGAACAGTTCCCTGAAATTCTCACACAGCATGTATACAGCTCGGTACCCTTATATAGTTTTCTAATTTTTTGCCCTACTTCTACGAGATTCAGTGAAGGGGGTTAAGCAGCTTGTGACAGCTAAGATCCCCCAACACTTAGACATTTGCCAAAATAGTAGTTTTCCAGTAAATTCTTTCACACAATTAACATTATTCAAGAATATTGCCCCAACCAATACTTGTAGTTGCTTATAATAATCATCATGTTTAAGTACAGTTACTTTCTTCGTCATTAATTTATCCATCTTGGGACTGGTTGGATGCGTACCTACATTGATTTCTATTCTGAGCTAGCCTACACATTTCCCTGAAACTCCTACAGCCTACATCTTTCACTATCTGTGTACAGTAGTCTTACCTAGATCTACCCCTTCTTCTCTTTTTTCCTATCTCTGCTTCTAATATATTCTGCACTACTCCCTCATGCCGTACTATGTGGCCTATCATCCTATCTCTCCTATTTTTTACCGTTTTCCACATAGTTCCATTTTCCCCTACCATTTTTAGTACCTCTTCGTTCTTAACTTTGTCTGTCCATGATATCTTCATAATACGTCTGTAGCACCACATTTCAAAGGCTTCCACCTTTTTCTTGTCCGCTTCTCCTATTGTCTAGGCTTCACAGTCGTACAGTGCTGTGCTCCACACATATGTTTTAAGCAATCTTTTCCTTGTTTCTATGTTTGTTGTCTTTGAACATAGTAGTTGTTTTTTTTTTTATTAAATGTAGCACGACCTTGTGCTAAACTTTGTTTTATATTTTTTGTGCTTTTTCCATCTTGCGTTATTTGGCTTCCTAGGTAACAGAAATCATTAACCATTTGTAAGTCCGTGTTACATATTTGTATTCTTGTTTTTGATTTTTTTCCCTCCTTTGCATACTAGTACTTTAGTTTTAGTTTTGTTAATTTTCATACCGTATCTCTCTGTTAGAACCGTTTCCATTTCATTAAGAGCAGCTTCTAAATCTTCTTTGCTAGACGCTAATACCGCTATATCATCTGCAAATCTAAGCATATCAGTTTTTGGTCCCTGCATAGTAATTCCAAATGTCGTCCTGCATTTGACAGTATTCATTTCCTCTTCAATGTGCAAGTTAAAAATTAATGGAGATAGGGCACATCTTTGTCTCACTCCTTTCCTAATGTTTACTTCTCTACGTTCCTGCTCTAATTCTATTACTGCTGTTTGCTCTTTGTATAAGCTATGTACTATTTGTCTATCCCTATACCTCATTCCAATCTTTTTGCGTATTTAGAACATTTTTTTCCATTTTACATTGTTGAATGGTTTTTCCAGATCTACAAACCCTATATACACGCTTTCCCCTTTTTCTATTGTTTTCTCCATTATCACTCTCAGAGCTAAAATAGCCTCCCGTGTTCCCCTGTTTCGCCTAAACCCAAATTGATCTTCTCCTAGTACTTCTTCGGCCTGTTTTTCCATTCGTTTTTGTAAAATTCTAGTTAATATTTTTGACACGTGTGCTGTCAAACTTATCGTTAGAAAATTTTCATATCTATGCGCGTCTTTCTTTTTTGGTATAGTTATTATGATGTTATGTTTGAAATCTCTGGGTATCTCACCTGTCTCATACATGTGACTTACAAGTTGGGAGAGACGTTCTGCTACTGTTTGTCCAGCGGCTTTTAGAGTTTTTGCTTGCACCATATCTGTACCCGGCGCCTTACCATTTTTATACTCTTTAATGCTAATTCAAACTCATCTCTAAGTATAGGATATCCCAAGTCATCATTTTCAATGTCTGACTCCAGTTAGTTCCTCCCCTGCATATAAAATCCCTATATATTCTTGCCATCAACCCACTTTCTCTACATTTTCTATAATGACGTTTCCTCCCGCCTCCCTTATATTTTTGCAATACGGTTTCATATCCCTAAAATTGAATCTAATTAGTTTGTATGCTTCATCTGTCTTTCCTACTTTCATCTTAGTTTGTATCTGTTTGCACTTTTCATCAATCCATTGCTCTTTAGCTTTCCTGCATTTGCGAATAATTTTCATTTTATGGCTTTGCATCTCTGTTTTCCTGTTTCGTCTGATTTATTTTTGTATATTCGTCTTTCTTTTATTAAATTCAGGATATCCTTTGTTATCCATGGTTTCCTATTTTCTTTTTGGGTATACCCCAGAATATCTCTGGCCGACATTTCTAGGCTGGATTTAATGTTATTCCATTCTGTTTCTACTTCCTTAGTATCTTAGATATTATCCAGATATCTTTGAGCAATTCGTTTGCCTTTTTTCGAATCTTTCTAGAATATCTTTACCTTTCAGTCAAAGTGCCTTTTTCCGTTTCTTTTTTCAAATTTTTAAATTTAAGTGCGGCCTTTATAATTTTGATGTTGTGGTCAATGTCTATATCTGCTTCTGGGTAGCTTCTGCAGTCTTTTATTTGATTCCTAAACCGTTGTCTAACAAAAATGTAATCTATTTTATATCTTCCTATATCTCCTGGCATCCTCCAAGTATATCCGCTGCCAGCATGATGTTGAAATAATGTGTTTGTGATGATTAAATTGTTCTTGTCGCAAAATTCTATCAGCCTATTTTCCACGTCGTTTCTCGTGCCTATATCAAACTAACCTACTACTGCTCCTTCGCTACCCTCACCTACCACTGCATTAAAATCCCCCGTAATTATTAAATTTTTATGTCCTTTTACGTATCTTAATATGTCTTCGATATCTTTGTAGATCGCTTCTACCTCTTCTCCACTGTAGCTAGAGGTGGGCATGTATACGTGTATTATTACTGTGTTTACTGGTTTAGATTCTAATTTAACCATGAGTACTTTTTCGTTCTTTTGTAAGTAATTTTCTACACAGCATCCTGTCTTTTTCCGGTTAACTATCCCCACACCCAAATTTCCTTCCTCTGCTCCTGTATGAATTACCCTGAAGTCTCCACTTCAAAAGTCCCCCGCTTCTGGCCACCGAACTTCGCTGATTCCTACTATATCTAGTGATAACCTATTTATTTTGATTTTTAGGTTCTCTAGCTTACCTACTTGCTTCATACTTCTAACATTCCACGCTCCGACTGGCATCCTAGCATCCTCCGAAGTAGTCCCCTCCCGGAGATCCGAATGGGGGATTGTTTTAACTCCGGAGCCTTTTACCCCAGAGAATGCCATCATTTTATTATAATTTAGGTACGCTGTGTACTTGGGAGATAATGTGGTGGTTTCCCGTTGCCTTCCACATCGCAGTAGTGTGTCTTAGACTGCCATACCGACCCCTATGGTCTCTGCCAATCTAAGTACCGAAAGAGCCGCTGCCCTCTTTCGGGGACCTGTCTTCGTCTGGTTCCTCACTAACGACCCTACTGCTTTGGTTGGACCTGTAGTTTGGCTCTTTAGCTCATTAGAACACGCAAGCCATTTCACCTGTTCTAGTAATCTAGAACTTCGGCAAGGTGCAGGTCCATTCGAAATGGAGTTAAAGTATCATGATGTTAAATAAACTGATATCATCAAGAGCTTCAGGTGTAACACGTTTAATTAAAAATGTAGCATGTTATTAATGGTAACTTGCTTGAAACGTACAGCGCTCTTTCTAAATAAATACTCTAGTGTGTAGTAAGAATCTACTTTAACTTGGTGGTAGGATATTCTTACTCAATATTTGGAAACATACATATAAAAAGCTAGAAAAGCAATATGAAACATGTAAAGCAATAACAATGTATCGGTTTGTTACAAAACACAGACCCCAGTTAAGGTTGCGCTTAGTGAAAAACTTTTAGACACAAGTTTTCATATGGATCTATTATCTATTATGGGTGTCTTCAACTTTACCTTTTCAGTTCCTGACTGATAGTAATGGACTCCAATTTTACATCAAAATCTGAAGGTGCTCCAAATTTAAATGCATATTCGGAAACCCTTGCTATACAACCTTCCGTAGGTATACATGTTCACATTGTAACAGCATAAAAAGGGACAGATAAACCTATTGCTTCTTATAAACAGACACACAGCAGTGTTGTTCCAAATAGTTGTAATTCGATTTTTATCGCTTTTTCTTTGGTTTAGCACCGCTCAAGTATCTACTTGGAGCGAAAATCAATAATGTAAATACGCCGAAGTTTACATGCCAAAGATCGCGTATTTACAAACGGAAGTTGCATAAATTTTTCGGGTTCGTAAAGCTTAAGCAAAAATTGTAGAAGTGGAGCTTTTGTACAGATAAGCAGATCATCTAATATTCAGAATTTAAATTCTAAGTGCCCCATAAAAAACTTTTCGTATACAGTGTGGATTGCCTGAATAATAAATTCCTTCTATAATACAATTTTAGCGTAAACTACAAAACTGAGTTAGACTAAAATGGAAAGTTTCTACTACCCATTAAATTAATATTAACTCTCATGACGTAGATATGTTAAATACCTACAACACGGAGAAGAGAAATTTGTTGTTTCAATTGAAAATAAGTTTATTGAATTAGAATTTTGGTTTGTGTATATACAATGACCTACATGCATTAAACAGAATATTTAACATGTTGGAAACTAGTTTTGACGTAAGCACATTGAATTTTGAGACACCGGAATTCACTTAAAGGGAGTTTTCTGATCGATCAATACTTTTCAGTACTACTCGAACATTCCTTCAAAGGCATATTGGATCAAATTTAATTTTTAGTATTATTAACAAGCAAACTATCAAGTGAAATCACTCAACTATTTAAAGATTGCATTTTTGAAGCATGATCGTTAGAGAAAATCACCATTAGTTTCTTCAAACACCAAGTTAAGTGCTTAAAAAAATTGAAGCACTTAAACAAAATATTATAGTTTTCAAATAACCAAAAACTAACATCACTTTTAATTCAACAATCATTGATATAGTTAAACTATATGTTTAACTGCGTTAGTAACTGTTTAACCAATAACAAGTAAGGATTGAAGAAGTCGGAGTTTTGTTGTAATTAAAAGTTTATTGTTTCAATTGAAACATGTGGCTCTCAAATAAGCGATTTTGTTGAATTGTATATCGCTTACAAAAAGGATTACTCTGGCATTCGAAATAGTTTTATTAAATATCCAGCTATTCAAGTCTAACTAAATGACATTATTGTGGTCCATTTCTCTTTTTAATTCAACCTTCAACTAACAAAAGAGTGGGATACAGTAAAATGCAACGCCAGACTAAAGTAGTCATATTTGGACAGGCTCTGCAATGTTGAACATTAAATAAAATCACTTTAAATGTTACAGTACGTGCAGTTCCATAACCAGACTTGAAATTATTTGAGTGGGGGGCAAATAAAATTAAAGGTAAAACAAACTTTACTAGATTCTTCAATAACGCCCAGGAAGTTTCTTTTAGTGGAGTGTGCTACGTGAGTTATATATCCCCCATCTATGTATGTATAACGATATAGGATTTAATAGAAATTATTAGAAATTGTTAAAGAAACTTAAGTAAGTGCAACAATGTACCTCAAGGATAAATACAGAAAGGTTATTAACAGTTCACAAGTAAGTTGTGAGAACGGATGCAATACATTGTATTCCAGACGATAGTGATACTGCAGGTGGCAGGTCACAGACGATTAAGAAACCGCAATTACTTAGAATTTAAGATTGTTACTTTGAATAATGGATAGAATCAAGAAATACGCAAACATGAGCTCTGCAAGTTCTCACAGATATGTGAGGGGCAGGGATAGCATAAATACCCCGGAAGCCCCAAGAAACTCAGTCAGTTTTAAGTACTTCAGCTTTAACATTGCAGTTTGCTTAGGTTACTCACTCATATTAGTTCAATTATTAATTAATTTTCAACTTAGAATATTTTAAATTTAAATGCCCGAAACGCAACTGGCGCGCGGTACGGATCCAGAAAGGCACTACGAATCCAAAAATCGTAAAACTGGCGACCAAGAATTTCAATTCACGATCAGGAAGAACCCAAACAAAGTTGGAAGAGGTATCAAAACCAATCAGTCAAATTTGAAAGAGGTACAAGCATCGGCCGAATCCAAACCAACCAAACGTGGACGAAGTACAAGAACCGACCGAGTCCATAGAAGCGACGAGTAAAATAATGTAAGTTCATTTATCCTTAAAACCAATTGATTTCTTTTACAAATTATTTGATATTTGCTAGTAAAGAGATTTCTTTGATTATTATTTTATGTATGTAGAGATTTTTCTTATTGCAATTTATGTCATTCTTTGAAAATAATTTACACAACTATTACGAGAAATTATTTTCAGATACGAGAACTTATTTTAAGAAAATTTATTTTTAAAGCAAAAAATTTACATTAAACAAGAAAACTGAAAAGTACAATTTTTGAAAACCTTTTACAAACCAGAAGATAATGAAAGAATTTTTTTTTACTTTTACGCCTGATAATAAGTAAACTGACCAGACGGGCACTAACGCTAATAGCCAGCCGAGATAACTTTGAACAGTAGGAGGACTTTAAACGCATATTAATTGCGTATTTTGTAGACCAAAGAAACAAAATGTCTTATCCGCGCCCTGATAAACCTAAGAATTGAAAGTAACCAATCCCGTATCAATTTGGAATGAAATGCCAAGACGTAAAAAGTTTAATATTAACAAAATTAAAAATCAAAAAACCCGACCAAAATATCCGCCTAATAAAAACAAAAATGTATCACGAAATGGCACTGGACACCTACATAAATGCATTACCAGAACGACTATCAGATAAAATAAGATTCCAACATTCTCAAAACTTAGAAGAAACAATGAACATAATCATAAAAGGAGAAAACGTCATGTATTATCGAAACAGACCATATAACCCTAACGCGAATAAAAGTTATTCACCAATAAAAACCATACAAGCCGCAAGACAAACATCCACGCAACAAAAATTCACTCCATCCTACGCACAAATGAACCAACCGCGAAGTAATAACTCAAATTTTAATAACCCAAATTTTAATAATCAATTCAAACAATTTCCAAGACCAATGTTCAACTGAAATTTTACGAAGCCCACATTCACACCAAGATTCAATCAAAATTTGAACCAACAAAGACCAGCAATCAGCGCGTACCCTATTAGAAATACGCCATTAATAAATAATAATAATAAACCTAAAAACTATTTCCAACCAACCCCTATGGACACCTCATCTGGTAACATAAAACAAAATACAAAAATAACGAAAATCCCACCAAGCCGTAACCAAAAATGAAACTTTACCTCGAAAGAATTATTTCACCAAGAAATAGAAGAAAATAACGTTGAATCAAACCAAGTAGAAAACTATGAACTACGAACATAACGAGCCATGTGAAAACTATGAAGAGGACGGCGAAGAAAAGCGCGTACTCAAATTTTCAGATAGACAGATTTATAAATGACCAAACGTAATCAATTTAAATAATATCAATCAACAAGTATTGTCATATATAGAAGTACCTCACGCAGAACTAATTAGCCCTCGAACGGTAAAAAAAACAATAATTAGATTTTGTAGAAAAAGAACCCTTTAAACTTAAAGAATTCCATCAAAACGACCCTACACCAATTCATAGCTAATATACCCTTACCAAAAACCTTCAATATAAAAATGAAACATAAATTTTGTACTTTTGAATTCAACGATAAATACGACAGACTAATAGGAATGGACCTTCTAAGAAAATTAAGAGCTAAGATTGATATAAAAACCGTTTATTAAGAACAAAATACGGGCAGATCCGCATTAAATTTCAAAATACCCAAACCGAGCACGATAGAACCCCGAACAGAGAAAAAAATTAAAATCCCAGTAAACTCAATAAACAAAGTAGGAATTATAAATCACATAACATTTCAAGAAGGAGTAGAACCCCTACAACTCTAGTACAAATAAAAAACAATTACGCCACTACAACAATTCTAAACTCAACTAACTACCCCGTAGAACTATCATTAACAAACACAATTAACGTAGAAGAATTAAATTTTAACGAAATGGAAATAGACGAAAATTTAGAAAACAATTACAACCCCGTAGAACATGACAAAATGTTAAAAGAAAATTTAAGTAGCACTCGCTTCAACACCGATATTAACAAAGAAGAGCAGAGAGCAATTAAAAACTTATGTTTTGAATACCGCAATATATTCCACTTACCAATACAATTAAACACAACATCGAACTAACAGACAACAAGCCAATTTTTACAAAAGTATACAGACTACCTCAGGCAAGCCGGAAGAAGGCGACAGACAAGTAGCAGACTTATTAAAACAGGATATCATACAACCTTCCAACTCACCATGAAGCCGCCCCGTATTAATAGTACCTAAGAAATTAGACGCCTCAGGCAAGAGAAAATATCGAATGGTAATAGATTACAGAAAACTAAACGAAGAAACTGTAGATGACAAATATCCACTACCCAATATCACCGAAATTTTAGACAAATTAGGAAAGTGTCAATATTTTTCAACATTAGACCTCGCATCATGATACCACCAAATAGAAATGGACGAGAAACACTCATCAAACACCGTATTCAGCACACCTAGAGGACACTATGAATATAAACTAATGTCATTTGGAAAAGAAAACACACCCGCTACTTTTCAACGAGTCATGGACAATTGTTTACGAGGAATACACAACGAAAAATGTCTTGTGTACCTAGACGACATCATAGTTTATTCAGCATCACTGATAGAACAAATAGAAAGATTAAGAGAAGTATTTGAAAGACTACAAAAAGTACATTTTAAAGCTAGATAAGAGCGAACTTTACAGAAAGAAGTAACATTTTTAGGATATATAATAACACCCCAAGGAGTCATGTCAAACTCCGATAAAACGAACGCAGTAATAAATTACCCCCTACCAAAAACGAACAAAGAAGTTATGGGATTTTTAGGACTTAGTGGCTATTACCGCAAATTCATTAAAGGTGACGCACAAATAACCAAGCCCCTGACAAATTGTTTAAAAAAGGAAATAAAATTGAACACACCCCAGAAATTCATTAAAACCGAAGACAAAATTAAATGTATACTCACGAATCACCCTATATTAGAATACCCAGACTTTTCAAAACCATTCATATTAAAAACAGTCGTATCAAATGCAGCACTAGGTGCAGTATTAAGCCAAGGAAAAGTAGGTAGCGATAAACCAATCAGCTACGCATCCAGGACCCTAAATGAGACTGAACAGAAATTAAGTACAATAGAGAAAGAGTTTTTAGCCCTAATTTGAACAACAAAATATTTTAGATCATACCTTTACGGACAAAAATTCTATATATACACCGACCATAGACCATTAGTATGGCTATGCAAACTCAAAGAACCAAACTTAAAATTACAACGACGGAAAATCAGACTAGAAGACTACAATTACGAAATTATATACAAAAAAGGAATTTATAACAATAACACAGACGCCCTAAGTAGAATATAGCTCAACGCACTAGAAACGGAATCAATTATAGGAAACGTAGACGAGACGCAAGTAAGAGAAGATCCAGAAAAGATAGACGCAATACATTCGACACAAAATGAAGAGCCAAAAACCGCGATTAAAATTTTAAACAAAGCAATCGATATAAAACCAAATCAATTTATTATTACCGAAGTTTTAATTAACCCCAATCCCGTAAAATATTCAAAAATGGACAACAAGAAAATATACCAAATTCAAATAACCAAGGATGATAACGAGGAACAAATAATTAAAATTCTAACTGAATACACCCTCGAGAAGAAACTTTTATTTCAACACCGAACGCTGACGTAAACGATTATAAGAATTATACATTAAATTATTCAATAACTCCGGCCCTGGACTTATTCGATGCACCAGAAAATTAATAACCTTAGACAACCCTGACAAAAAAAAACGACGTAATAAGAAATCAACACGAAGACAAAACCAACCATCGTGAAATTAATGAAACATTTAAGCAACTTATAAGACGATATTATTTTAAAGATAAGAAAGAGTTAACCACAGACTTTATCAACCAATGTGAACTATGCGACAAGGCAAAATACGACAGAACACCCTCAAAAATACCGTTAATGTTAACCAAAACACCCGACAAACCTTTTCAAAAATTACATGCCGATACTCTAGTAGTAGAAGCACAAAATTTTTAATCATTGTAGATGCATTCACCAAAATAGGCTAAGCAATACCCATCACCTCTAAAAATAGCTTTGAGGTAACACAATACTTTATATTTTATGACACACCAAAAACATAACTTTAGATAACGGCAGCGAATTTAAAAATGAAACGATACAAAACACTTTAGAACTCTACAAAATAAAAATCTATTTTATAACCGAAAATCACCCTGAATCGAACGGATTAATTGAAAGATTACATTCAACCCTGTCAGAACAAATCAGATTATAAGATTAACTTACAAGAAGGAACGCATCACCAACTTAATGTCATACGCACTAATCGCCGAAAATAACACAATCCACTCATCAACAAATTTTACACCCCTAAAATTAACGTTAGAACATTCAGTTTCCCGCAACTTTTACGACATACATTATAACAAGGAAGTATATCAGCAATATGCTATAGATCACAAAGAGAAACTAAAAATAACTATGATAAAGTAAAAGATAAATTAGATAACGACAAAGAACGTATCACCATAACCCGCAAGAAGAATCCTACGCAAATAAATTTTCAATAAGACAAAGTGTACAAGAAAAATTTCCAAAGCAACACAAAACGGAACCCAGAAAGTTAGGCCCGTTTAAAGTTAAGAGAATATCGGTCAAAAATATAGCCGTAGTAGATAACGGCAAGATAATAAAATACATTCATTTAAAAACTTAAGACACCCTGTAATTTCAGATGGACAATCATTACCCTTACCGTCAACTTCCGCCCAGGTAGAACAGATAACGAAATATTAATTGAAAATCAAAACGATATAAAAACCATTGATAGCAACCAAATATCTCTACCCAATCAACTATAATGAAATTGACGAAACGTTAAGAAAGCTAGTAAGAAATCAACATAGTATAGCCAATAGAATACAAACCCTAGAAACTAACATGCAAACTACCATGTTAGGAATGCGAGACTTAATTAGATTCAATACAATATTCACTCGAATAATATCAACCCTTACTTTAATCCAACAAATTTTAATCACATTAGAAAATGCCGTAACGTTTGCAAAACTAAATACATTACACTCTAGTATCATAGAACCAACTGATTTATTAAAAGACTTATTAAGAATTAGATCATTTATAATTAACATTAAATTACCCTTTGACTCAATAGAATCAAACTTTCTCATATTTGAAAAAATAGCTATAGTAAAAGGCTATGTAAAGAATAACGAAATAACATTTTTAATAGAATTCCCAATAGTAGAAAGTGACATTTATAATTATTATCATTTGTTTGTTTTTCAAATGAAAATTACTAGCATGTACCAAGTTGTCCTATCCAAAACCAAGTTAATATCCTTAAATGAACTAAGATATGGTTATACAAATTAAAAATGTAACGAAGTAATACCAAATCAATATTTATGTCGATCATTAACAACAACAACTATTTAAGAAGACAACCCTTGCGAAGTACAATTACTAAGATTTTCAAACCATTACGAGAACAGTGAAGCCAAACCCGTATAAATCACGAATATAAAAATCCAAAAGTAACAGAAAACAAATGTATTGCCATATTTCTAACAGAAGTAATAGCAACCGTCCACTGCAATCAAGAATCTAGCACTAACCGGAAGCAAATTAATCACCGTTAAAGAAGAGTGTTATTTAAAATTGAAAAACGAAATCATGAGAGTTTATCAAGACCCCACAGCAACCAAGAAACTCGCAAATTTACCAGAGCTACAATTCAGGACAACGCAAACCAAAGACGAAGGAATAATCAAGAAATCCATGCAACTAGAACATCTAGACTTAGACGAACTCAACCACGCCAGAAAATAATGGACAATGTAAAGAACACTTAAGTGAATTAAGAGTGCCAAAGTTACATTACGGCAATATAAGCGTTTGGACAATTTATTAATCATTTTACTAATTTTTTTAATTTTATATGTATTTTACAAAATGTATCTTAGATATAAGAACAAAGAGAAAAATTTTAGAAATAAGGAAACAAAGAGAAATAAAGAAGTAATAGATGTTCCCTTAGGGACAATGAATGTTAAATAATGAATTTTAAAAATTAAGCAAAGAAAACCTTAATTTTTCGTTTACGTCGGGAAGAGTTATGTATCTCCCAACTTATGTATGTATAATAAAATAGAATTCAATAGAAATTATTAGAAATTGTTAAAGAAACTTAAGTATATGCAACAATGTATCTCAAGGATAAATACAGAAAGGTTATTAACATTTCACAAGCAAGTTGTGAGAACGAATGCAATACATTGTATTCTAGACGATAGTAATACTGCAGGTGGCAGGCCACAGACGGTTATGAAACCGCAATTACTTAGAAATTAAGATTGTTGCATTGTGTAATGGACAGAATTAAGAAATAAGCAGACATAAGCTCTGCAAGTTCCCACAGCCATAAATATGAATATTATATAATTTAACTTCTCTTTAGTTTACTGTAGATTTTACATACCGATTATATGTTTGTTTGCTGGGCGGGTATTGTTTTGAATGATTTTTTTATATTTTAGATGTAATACGGTTTTCCCATTATTTCCTTGGAAAGATTCTTATCCTACAGATAATGTGTATTAAATTCAAAACAATTTTATTAATTATATTGTTAAAAGCAAATATGGTAATAACTGCAGATTAATTCGTTCCCATAAGGTTCATAGAAAAACAGTTTTCTGTTTACAGATAAGTTTCAATAAGAAAACCTAATGCGCAAGTCAAGTTCTACGTACACCCTTGTACGTACACCATTAAAAGATTTCTGCACTTTGGTTTTTCGAACATGCTGGCAGACCGTTCTTTTCTTTAAGTTGAAGCGTCGAAGAATAAATATAAGCAATGACTGACAGTATACAAATGAGTTTAATTTTTTTGTTTTTTTGAAATTTGTTACATCTAGGCAGACTAGTTAGGTTCCACTTTTAAGATAGCAGACCTTTTTTAGTATCAAACATTAAGTTATATAAAACGAGCATACAAAGTTTCATATGCATACACATAAGAAAAATTTATTGATCGCTAGCAATTTGTTGCATCTCGGCAGAATAGTTTAGTCCCACTTTTAAAATGACAGATCATTTTAGTATGTTACATTCTCTTATAAACAAACAGTATACAAAATTTCGTATGTATACGCATTAGAAAAATTTATTTATTTATAGCAATGCTTATTGCAATGTAAACATATCTCAGTTCCAGGACTTTCTTGACAGACTAGCGCTATGAGTTTTATTGCCATAAATACTATCCATTAAAATACGTTTTAAAAGTAAACACAAGAGTACCTATTTTGTGACGCTAGCTCATGTACTAAAAGTACTCCTCTATAAAGCAACAAACATTTTTCAGTACAAGGAACCAGTGTTATGAATTTCTTGAACTATGACAACTTTGTTTACCATAAACGTTAAAATTAAAAAAGATTTTGGCATAAATGCGGTTTCGTTTGGAGCGGTAAAGACGGTAAATTATATTCCTTACAGAGTGTCAAAATAACTATACTTACGTACTTACTCAATAAGCAGCAGCAAAGTTGGCAGCAGTTGTTGTTCGTTGCAAACAAAGTTGAAAACAAGGTGAGAGAGATAGTTGATTTGCAAGCATATGTAGAAGTGGAAAAGATATAACACGTGTTGGTGATAGGTGTAATTTAAACGTTAGCTTTGGGATGAATAGATAAGGTTATTGGATTGGGGTAGTTAAAAATAGGCGAAACCATTTAGTATGTTAGCTTTAATTTGAGTTTCGAAGAAATGTTATAAAAATAAATTTCGGTTAAAAGGAATACGTAGAATTTTGTGTACGTTAGAGTGTTGTTTTTAAAGAATTGTAAGCGTGGCAAAGTTTTAAGAATTGTGTACGTGAAAATGTTTGTATTGTAGAAATTTTGAGAATTGTGGAGGCCTTTAGGTGCGGGGGCTTAGATATAAGCCCCAAGATGTTGATGGCGAGCTCTCTCATTTTTCGACAAGCTGACAACTCCAATACTCAAATATCCTTTTACATTTGCATAAAGTTTTAATATAATTTACGTTAAATATTATAAGTAAACCAGTTTGATTGTAATTTGCACTGATTGTACAAAGTATGCAATGTAATCTGAAGTAAATGTCGGTGTTTAATTGGTTGGGTTGATTACCAACAATTAAATGGTACTAGAAGAAGAGGTTTGAGGAGCACTAGAAGTTTGAAGTCCACTGTCGAGAGGACAACGATAGATGACCTCTTGGTAAATTTGTTGCAACAATTCAGATTGGAGTGGTTCCTGAAGGCAGCAGTCCTTGATAGAATGGTAGCAGACCCGTGTGTAAATATGTAATTCAGGTAACTGCAGTTTTTGTTGTTATAGTTGTGTAAATTTGCGGTTTAATGACTTTGTAGATGAGGTGTATGATTTATGAACAAAAAGGATAAACTGGGGGAAAAGTTTCTAATCGAATATTTAATTTGAGTTATTGTTATTTTATTTGATGTGGGAATTTATGTTTAGGAATGTTCTATGGCATTTGTTATTATGTACAAGGTAAGAGGGTCTTTTTGATCATTGGTGTGCAAAATTCAGCACGTTGCTCCATTAGTCACTTACTCCTTCATGGATACCAAGATACATCAATGCTCAACTTTTGATAACCGGTATAGAAATTATTTTTAAAGTAGTATTTTAGACGCACTATTAGTTTGTTTCAATGTTTTTCTTGTGATTGTTGTGACTCCATGCTTAATTCTTTTCACTAATAATTTTACTAAGAACCGCACTCTCCACTTAATTTAAGCTGGATTTTCAGCGGTGTCCCATTTGTTCTTGTAATCTCCATCTAGTGCTGTTTAGTTATTAATTACTGAAGATTTTCACTGTCTGTTCATTTTGCATAAAAACTTCGCCACTCGAAGTTAACTAGAGAGGGTTTTATAAAGTTTTCAACTATCCGCAAACAGTGTTCGGCTGGAGTATTCTCCATAGAATACAACGCATACCAATACCTATACACCCGGATCTTGCGAAAGTTTCATAACTGTAAGGCGTATGGGTGTCGTCATTGGCACTGAATGCGTTAAGCGATTTTACACAAATATTACTGCAAACTTTGGCAAAGTCATGTACGTACATATTGCTGACAAATACATGTTTTTAGTCGTAAATGATATAGCGGGTTTAATATCCTGGGAATAAGAGTGATGTTAGTAAAAACAGTAAAGCTCTAAAGTTACCGTAAAATAATTTCTGATAGCTTTGTGAAACAAGTGCACAAATTATATCTCTATATGCTTTAATAACATTTTTAATGGTTTTTGCAGTATTAACTCACAATCGTCCATAAGGAAGGGTACCGTAATGTACAACGTGTTTAGATAGCTTAGTAAATTTCATTTTATATCCTTAAGTCAATAAATAAGTCCAAACACATGATCTCCTTGCTCCATGTGTGATTATAAATAATTAACAACACGTGAAAAAAATATAACAATTTATTCAATTGAGCAACTCCTGGTGGATCGATGTTTTTAACGGCGATTATAAACTGTTATGGTGAGTTCCCTCGAATATATAATAGGCACCGAAATGTTTCTATCCCTACATAATGTGTTAGTTTGGTCAAACTAGGATCATTTCCTACTACACCCGCTTAAATATTCTCTCGAACAGTAACAGATGTAGAAGTCTTTCTGCCAATGCATTGGCGTCACCGCTAAATCGCCGTCTATTAAGCGAACCCCTCGTAACATTCTCCATCAGCTAATATCTCTTCAAAACTTATTCCCATTTATAAAAGTATATTACTAAAAGCTAATAGAGCTAAAGCGTTTTCTGTAGAACATAATAATGTCGTTCTACGTCCTTTGACAAAACTGTTTTCAGAGGTACATACAAACAACTTTAGAATAATTGAGTTCCTCATTTGACTTTAGTATAAGACTAAGATCACCAGCTTAAATTATAGATACACCTATTTTTTAGAAAATATTGCTCTTAGAGTAAATTACATGCTAACGGGTGATTAAAAGAGGACGTAACTCTAAGTTAAGACGATAGAAGTTACACAGAGCCAGGGCCGTAGATAGGCTGGGGCAGCCGGGGCACCGCCCCGGGGCTCGGGCCCTAAAACCTTTTAAATTAAATCACCTCATTTTCTTTTCCCCAAAAACATATGTTAGAGCCAAAAAATATTTAAAAATATATAATTATACTATAAAGGGTGGCCGCTTAATTCCTCTTGTTCTTTGAGTGCAGCAGTTAAAAATTAAATATAACATTGCTTTGCATGCATAAGATACATTGTTACCCACCATATTTTGTTTTATTACTATATTGATATTTCTACGTGAATAAAATTGTGCATATCTCATAAGTTCGTTTAAAACCCAATAAAATTTATATTGATCGAACACTTGTACATTAATGCCCTCCGTTTAAAGCAAGGTAGGAGCTTTTTGTGTGGTCTGTATTTGTTCAACGGAACCAAGTGTTGTAAAAAGCATTTAATTCTTTTGAGTTCGATGCGTTAACTACCAGTGTTTTAGTTTAGACAAATTAATCTGCTCCTCAGTTGTAGTAACAGCAAGATATTAATAAATAATAACTCACAGTTACCTCCCCTATTCCCGAAAATAATACACCCTATCTCACGATGTCCTTACATATGATTTTTCCAATGCTCCATCCGAAGGTACTACATTGGCCAGGAAGCGAGTTTTTTTACCTCGAAAATTTGGAATTTTGCCGAACCCTTGCTATTCCAAGCAAGGTAGGGATCTTTAACGTGCGTGACAACACTCACACATGGGACCTCCATTTTACCGCTCATCCGAGCGAGGGTGTATTTTTGTGAAAAATGCTCGCCTAACATTTTTCAAAAGGTTTCGAACCCGGGACCTAGGGCGTAGTAGTCACACACATACCACTACACCACGGAGCCGCCAGTATCACACGATATCCGCCAGTCCCAGGCGTCAGTCCGCCAGACTGTGTTAATTAGTCAGTAGTAACCGAGTCGCCCGTTGACTGTTGCTCGCCTGCTACGAGTAAAGTGTAGCGCAGGCAGTTGCTATTATAGTTTGATGATTTGTGACGCTTGTGTGTTTAAAATTAGTTTTTAATTATAGTTAACATTAAAGCTACAGTAAGACCAAAGGTAAGTGAAAAATAAGTCATGTTAATAGTGTAAAAGTATATGACTTGAACATAAGTGTCTTTTTACAATTTCTAGATCCTATCCTAAATACAGTACTTTTTCGACTATTCCCTCCATAACCTATCTCGTTCTAAAGCAGATAACTAAACATTTGAACTAATTCTATTTTACCATTTACTGATTTACAGGTCCGATCAATGTGCGAAGGCCAAGTGCCATCATATATGTGTAAGTTCGCACCATTTTAAGCCTTTTAACGTAATATTTTCAGTACAACCATTTTTAGAAAATTTTTTATGGACAATATTATTGAATTCTTTTATTTATTAGAGATAAGTTAATCAACTCATTATTAAAATAAAGAGAATTTATCAAAGCGGGGTAAAGAAAAGGCAAGACAAAAGAGGATGAAATCTCAAAGTATTCTTCTGCCCTCTCTAGATGGTTATGTCCTCTTCCTATTACATCAACATCTAATACAGAAACAGAAAAATTCATAGGTGAGTGGTTTTCTTTGGCTCAACAGATGTAATATGTTGATTAACTCTAGCAAAATATTTTTTATTTAACTCCACACGCATACTGTGGTCACCACATTTACTTTAATTCGATTTAACTTTGGTATTATATAATTAGGGAGCCTGGAAATTACACTGAAAAAGATCAAAACCAAGAAACTTGCATTCAAGAAAATTTTGATGGAAATGTAGCGTGCTTAGGGCAGCAACATAAAAATGTCACGATTCCTTCAACATCCTTAACAAGTGCTACTGCTAATAATGACGAGAGCGGATTAAATTATGTAGTAAGTATCATATGTAGGGCAGCAACAAGGCACCCGGCTTTTTAATTGTTTATGAATGTTTATTTACTGCAAATTATTTTTGTTATGGGTGTAAGCATTTTAATTTCTTTTTCAAAGCAATACATTTTGTTATGAATACTAACGCAATGCAATTTATTCACAGTTGCCATGTGACGAAACCATTGCGCCTAGTATGACTTCGCTGAACATTGAAAAAAAAGTTTTTCAGGCAGTGTTACAGATTCAGAAATGAAAAACGTATAATAGAAATAGGGCCCTGCCAACCAGTTGGTCCATTTCCCAGTGATGAAAAACAAAAAGGAAGGTCCTTTTCAGAACAATATTACACATTTCAGCCAAACTTTAGACTTAAGTTAAAAAGGTCTTAGTTGTGCTATTCAGCAAAATTTGATTTAGTCTATTGTCAACCTTGTTGGTTGTTTCCTCAGAAATGAGCTGTAGGAGGATGGGATTCTGGAGTACGAGACTGGAAACATTAATCAGAGCATATAAAAACACATGAAGATTTACAGTATCATTCAGAAGTCTGCTTGATGTATGAAGAGTGGCGACATCATGGTGCAATAGATGACGCTCTAGAAAAAAGTTAGAAGGATGAACGGAATTATTAGAGGAAAGTTTTAAAGAGAGTAATACATGTTTGGTTAATGTTGGCCACAAGCAACCTTCCATTTCGTGGAGACAGTTGGAACATCGCCGACAGTAACAACGGTAATTTTCTGTCATTAATTGAACTACTCTCAAAATATGACACTGTGTTGGAAGAGCTAATTCAAAAACCAAGTAATACTGTTAATTATTTGAGTCCAACAATACAAAAGGAAATAATTTCCCTGATGGCCGATAAAGTGTTCAGTGGAATTACAAAAGAATTAAAGAACGTACCTTTTTTTCCATCATTATCGACACGACTCAAGACATGAGTAAAGTAGATCAGTTAAGCAAAGTCTTTCGCTATGTGAAAATAGAAAATGATGAAAGCGGAAAACCCTGTGAGTTGAATATATGCGAAATATTTACCTCTTTCATAGCTGTTACTGACCAAACTGCTTCGGGACTGGAGTAGCTCATTATAAAATCTATTTTCGATAAATGCCTTGATATAACAAAATGCAAAGGACAATGATTTGATGGTGCATCAGTTATGAGTGGTGTGTAGAGTGGAGTACAAAAGAGAATTCAAGAACTAGCACCCCATGCCTGTTTCTTTCACTGTGCCAGCCATAATTTGAATCTGGTTCTAAAAGATTCCGTTGATTGCAATCGAGAAATAGCACAATTCTTGGAAACTGTGCAAAATGTTTATAAATTTTTGGTCACAGCATTGTTCGGTGGCAAGAGCTTAAGGCCTTCTCGGATTGTAGAGAGAATTAAACTGCATCTAAGGCGATGGTAACGTTAAAAACTTTAAATCCCACACGTTGGGCTAGGAGACACGAAGCCGTTTACGCTTTGAAAGTAAGGTTTTGTGATGTTCTAAAAGCGCTAAATAAAAAAATTTTGGCAAACAAAAAATCCAATGAAAAAACCGAGGCTGAGGGCCTCAGAAAAAAGTTGTAATCCTTCAATTTCGTTTTGCATTCAACTGTCCAGTGTAAAACATTGGGAGAAATAAATATTGCCTCAAAATGCTTACAGTCTCAATCAATACATTAATGCAACTTACGATCTTCTAGGGGATGCTTTATTGAAAGTGACCGAACTTCGATGGTCCTTCGAAGAAGTCATCAGTGAAGCAGCTAAAATATGTTCAAAGTGGGGAATAACACGCAAACTCATAGACCAACAAACGAGAAAGGTTAAAGACCACTTTGATGAGAATAGTACATTATTGGAGTAATCAGCACCACATTTACTCCAGAATCCCACATTTGCTCCCACATCTGGACCAAATAGTTTTCTTCGACTAACCATTTTTCATCTTTCGAGATAAATATATCTTAAATTTTTCATCTTTCGAGATAAATGAGCATCCTCATTTCCACACACGAGATAAACCTATTTTTAAGATTTTTTACCGCTAACATTCTGAACCGAATAGTTTTCTTCGTCTAACCAATGCATTTTTCGCGATAAACCTATCTTGTTTGGTATCAATTAATATTAGAATTTTCTCAGCTACCCAAATCCTTAGGAATTTTTTTGATATTATCATCCTCCAGAGAGCTACCCTGATTTTAAGATTTCTAACCTGTAGCGACTTTTGAGCGTTCTTATAAATTTTCTTAGTCATGCTATACATCTTGTAAGTCTAGAATTTTACGCAAAATCCGAATCTGTAAATAGATTTAAAATCGGACCACGCCCTGCAAAGTTATACCCCTTTAAAGTCCAAAGCCTCGCCCAAACCTCTAAATTTCGCTCTATGCTCTATAATCAAAACTAACAAATAGTTTTCTTCGTCTAGCCATTGCATCTTTCGAGATAAACCTATCTTGTTTGGTATCAATTAATATTAGAACTTTGTCAGCTACCCGAATCTCTAGGAATTTTTTAGATAGCGCCATCCCCCAGGGAGCTACCCTAATTTTAAGATTTCTTACCTGTTGCGACTTTTGAGCGTTCTTATAAATTTTTTTATACATGCGATACATCTTGTTAGTCTAGAATTTTACGCAAAATTCGTATCTGCAAACAGATTTAAAATCGGACCACGCCCTGCAAAATTACACACATACCCTCTGCGAGATAAATCTTTCTCCACACTTCCACCCACGAGATAAATGTACATTGTTTGGTATCAATTATTATTAGAATTTTCTCAGCTATCCGAATTTTTAGAATTTTTACATAGCTCCATTCCCCAGGGAGCTACCCGAATTTTAAGATTTTTTTTATCAATGTCGATTTCTAATCAGCTATCCTTTTTAATATCGACAATCCTTTAACCAAACACGTAGCAGTATAAACATAAATTAAGCATGCAAAGATTTAATAACTTATTTTATCCGATTTACAGTTTAATAAACTAATTACAATTTTTACAAAGTATAACATTAATCTTCTTCGTTTAACCAAATCCAAGCAGGTTAACCTGCAACAAAAATAGAAATTAATGTGTTGTTTAAAAAAGACCTATAACAAAAAGAGATTAATGTAAAAAAGAGGAAACGTGTTTTTGATCAATAAGACATATTGTTGTGAATCTAACAATATGAGAATAATGTAAAAACATTCCAATGTAATATGTTTTAAATATGTAAATTAGAAGGTCAACTTTTACGTAATCATCCTCCGAATTACATGTGAAAGCTGCATATAATTTCTTTTTAAAAGTGTATTTCTTCTTCAAACAAATGCGGTTATTACAATAGGAAAGTACGCTAAATGCAAGTCAATTACTAGCAATTTAATACTGTTTACTGACCTACCTTAATTGTTTGTACAAGGAAACACAATAAAATACAGTATTGCCCGAAATAAACAGTACTGAAACTAAGTTGGCGGTGTTTTTATGCGTGCGCTGTCACACTCAAGTTAGCTAGTATAGACCTGTCAAGTAAACCTCAAACAAGTAATTAGTAGGGCCTAATTGTTAAAAATGGTGTTAAGTACAGAGGAGAAAGTGTTTCTGGTAGAGCATTATTTTCGTTCATACGGAATCGGCCGACGTAATGGTGCAAGTTTGCTATACGTGTCTGATCAATTCACACAAAGGTTTAATAAACGTTCTCCAAGTAATGCTGTAATTTTGAAGGTTATTGAAAAGTTTAGAAATACAGGTAGTGTATTGTGCCAACGAAAAGGAAACTCAGGGCGTCCCAGGACAGTTAACAACAACAATAACCATAAACGTGTTTTGAGCAAATCTTAGAAAATCCGAAAGTCAGCCAGGCAAGGACAGCGTTACAACTTGATTTAAAAGAACTTCCTTTCAAAGAATCCTGAAGGAGCTGGTTACATTTTCGTATGTGATTCAGGTACATCAACAACTACATCCTCAGGATTATCGCAGTAGAGTGGAATATTGCGCCAGAATTCTCGCGTTACAGTATGAAAATCCTGAATTTTTGAAAAATGTTTGGTTTTCAGACGAAGCACATTTTCACTTGTCAGGCTATGTGAATCGTCGCACAAATCGATTTCTGGGCTTTGCCAGACCCGATGAGGTTCAAGAGGTTCCTTTACATAGTGAAAAAGTGAGTGTCTGGTGTGCTGTTTCCGGACACGGAATCATTGGTCCGTACTTTATCGAAGAGAATGGTAGGTAAGTCACACTTAATCAACAGAGGTACAGACAAATTTTAACACGATTTATCCCTGATCTACGTCAATTCTGTCGTGCACGTAACTTGGCATTTCGAAACCAATTTTTCAGCAGGACGGGGCAACTTGCCATACTGCTGCCGCAATTCGTCAATTTCTTCAAGAACATTTTCCAAGCAAATTCATATCACGATTTACTGACTTCCCTTATCCTTCACATTCTCCAGACCTCACACCTCCAGACGCATACATTTGGGGCATGGCTAAAATGCCGTTTTCAAACGGGCACCACAAACCATCGATGAATTAAAGGATGCCGTTAGAGTCTTCTTCGCAGCCCTGAGACAACCCTTATTCAATAACATGACCAGAAACTTAGAACACCGTTATGAAGTCTGTCTCGAACGAGGAGGTGCACATTTAGAACATATAATAAAGTGTCAATAATATGTATTTTTTAAATATACAAAACAATTACAATTTCAGTACTGTTTATTTCGGGCAATACTGTATATACAAATATAGTAACTACCTTATATATTTATGCCCCATGTGTAGGTTGCTGTACTATTAGGACCAGGGTATGCAGACTTTAACACCTCCATGTCGCACACTTTACACAGAATCCGTGGTTGTTTCGTACAAGACCCTATAACAGCTGGCGGAGCTGAACGTTTACTGCTTAATGACATACCGTGCTGTTTTTCCTTGTGTTGCTGTGAGCTATTCTTGTAAAAGCGATACTGCAAGACCCAGAGTTTAAGTACTTTGCTGCCGACGGATGTATAAGCTTAACTGTGGACGATGTTACACCACGACATTTGTTCTGGTGCCGTTTGTGAGCATCCCTCCTGGTAAAGTAGACGTGACAGGTCTCGCATTTAAAAACGTTTGCAGGTACCATTTTAGTACAAAACAAAATCCGCACTATAAGACTTGACTTGTAATCGAACTAACTTATAACTAAAAAGCTTACTCTACCGTACCTGATTTATGTTCCTTATAGAATGCATACCGAAGGTTTCCGAAGAAGACCGAACGATGTCGAGGATTCAGCGGGGAACTAAATGACATCATAATCCTTGCTGCTCGTCCAATACATTTAGCGCCAATGCATGCACATGGTTCGCATCGTCGATGGTGCGAATGCCGTTAGTAGAAACATCGGAAACGTCTTCCATGTTATACGGATCGCGTGCATATTAAAAATCCAAAAGGGTGGTAGCACACGCACACAAATTGTGTGCAAGTCGTGCTGTAGAAGATGCAGTGCTACTATATTCAAATACTTAATAAAAACACGAAAAAAATTCGCCAAGAATATTTGTTTGTAAAATTGGGTCGATTCTCAATTTTAAGTACGTCCTTGGTTCCATATGGAAAACAGCAGGCAAGTTGTTATTTTCTGATTTGGTTGAATTACAAGGCTAAGTTCAACATTTTGTACCCCCAATCTTATAGAAAATAATTCAGTTGTTATGATACCTGGTTTGTAAAGTCATAAATGGCAATTTAATCTTTCAAAGGCCCGTGAAAACACCTTATTGTTCAAGAAATACTTCATGGTTTCCAACTTGTTTCATACACGCGGTGCGTGATATGACTTCCCCTGCTTAAACTGTCCTTGAAAGTAATTGTCTAAATTCGCTCACTTTCACATGATCTTCGAGGCAAGCAGGTTGAAAAGTCGTTGATGGTAAGATTTGCGGCCAAAATCTAAAGTCCTTAATCGATTTTTATTGAAATGCACACTCCCAGTAAGGTTGACAACCATAAAGACCCTTTAGTGCCAACCACAATCATGAATCAGCCAGACAATAGGCCGTAGGAGCAAAATCCACTTGCTAGTCTTCAAGTATTTTTTAGCTGACCACCACTCTTAAACATCCTAGAGCGCATCCATCACGTACCACCTCAATCTGTGGCCGACACCTTTTGTTATCCAGCTGGAACCTGTGCCTAACCAGCCTAAAGATGGTCACCAGCAACTAGTGGTTAAGGGTGAGTGATGTTTGTTGGATTCTAAAAGGATCCATTCAGGGTTTTTGCAACCCCCCTTTTCCACAACGACTATTTCTTGAGCGTCCAAGAACAATTTTAATCGTTTCAGTCGGGAAGACTCGGCACCCCACTGTCACAAATTATAATCTTATGCTGATAATTTAAACTTTTTATCTAGAGTAAATTTTTTTTATGAAAGTAATGATTGCTTCAAATTTTGTAAATTGGAGTTTTCAATAATAACCTTTGCACAATAATTTGAATTAGATTTGCTTAAATTTTACGTGATTATCAAATGGATACTCATTTAAATCACAAGTGACAAAATGTTGTTTAGCTAATAATTGTTTTTGATTTTACTAACACATGTGAATTTATTTAATTTCTTTATTGGATATAATTGTTTATTATTTAATAAATACCTTCTGATTTTAATATGTTTAATTTTCTAAAAAGAATAAATTCAATATTTTAAATGATCCACTCCGATAGGGTTTCTGTATCGATCCTAAATTCACATCCTTTTAATACTTGCTAGATACAGTGGCGTCCAACTTTACCTTATTTAGTTTTTCGTCCCACGAAGAATAATTTAACCCTGCTCTTCTCATAATCTTTCAATGGATAATGGTCAAGCTAGTCGCTAGCGCAGCAAGTTTTTATAGTTTCTTAACGCACGCGTAAAAAGTTCAAGTCATTTTGAATCTTGAGTTGTAGTTCTATCGTTTCCTTAGGGGCTGAAAAATAAAATTGCTGCATTAGCGCTCAACGCTTTGAAGCTCGAATTGAGTAACCATTTATGTGCACCATCTATATAATAAAAAATCGTATTTGGTACTTTGGTACCGCATCGTGGGGCTCGAGTTGGAGAAATAAAAATAAATCCATCAGATTAGCCAAACAACGTGGGGCTGAAAATAAAAGCTGCTACATTGGCACTCAACGTGGTGCTGAAAATAGAAACTGTTACATTGACATTCCCTACGCGAGACCATTGGCCATCTCCTTGTCCGTAATCCGTAAAAGCTGCTGCATTAGCAATTACTCCTCTACTACGTAATTTCTTTTAAAACTTATTTGTTACATTAGGTCAGTAATATACTTTTCGATTTGGCACATCAGATGATTACATGATCTTCAGTTATATTTGTTATATCACATCAGGGTCTCCAAATATTTTTTTCAGATTAGTAAATTATATCTTATTAAATAGTTACGCGAAAGCATTTCCTGTTTACCCTTTTGTTATATTAAAATCCACATGTCTTAGCTTAAAATCTGATTAAAGAAAATTTTTTCTGAGTATTTTAAAATTTATTCCTAGAAGGAACATTATCTTTTAACTTTTACTTCAATTGAAATAATTGAAAACCTTTATCGCTCAATGGTACGAAAACAACTACCATTTAAATTTTTATATTTCAAGTCGACCTATTACATTCGGATTTAACGCGGTGTTTTTTTCTGAGGTAGAATCGTGTTAAACTTTATTTTTAAGTATGTTTCAGGCTAGTTGAATGTTTATCTATATATAAACTCGAATATTTAGGTTTCGAAAGAGAAAAATATTTTTTATATTATAGATGCTACAGAGTATTTAGAGTTCACAAAACATGTGTGTCCGTAATTCAAAGGAGGGACTAATCCTAATAAAAAACGTTGAAAATGGTGTTTTGTAACCAACGCCGCAAATTTATTGGTTAAATAAATTATTGAATATATTTATCTTGCAGAGTAAACGTCTAGCATAAAATAATGGTTTTTATTTGTAACAAAACCATATGGTATTCTATCATAGTTTAAAGCAGTTGTTGCATATCACTATCAATGCCACAAATGTTTGCTTTATAGTTGTAGAAACTTTTTCTTGAATTTGTATTTTGTTGAAGCGAGTTCTACATAAAATCGTGATATTTTTAGTCTGTTGCATTGGACGTTTGATTGATATAATAATAGAATTGCGAATCTAATTAAAAATCTAGCTGTACAAATTGTTTATTTTATTCTAAGCGTTAGGTACTTTGATTATTTGGAAAAGTAAAGTAAGGACCCGCACGAATCACGATAATGTATAAAAGATTTAAATAAAAACTTAGAATTGTCATGTTTACTACAAAGAGAGAGGGGGTTCCAAAAACAAAGAAAGGACATTTCCGTCGAATTTTTATTTACAATAAGCAAAAAGATTTTCTGTTTAGCAGAAATTATATTCTACTGACAATTTTGAGTAATTTATATACGAAGTGCGCATCTAGTTTTGCAACATGTAAAATTGATCAGTAGTAAAAAAAAGTAATGCTGGCTTTCCTATTGTTAGTTCTCGTACGAACTTAGTTAAATTCCTCGATCTGCTTCCAGTGGTGGGTGCTTTCTAGACCTTTTTTCTTTTCTTCGGAAACCACGGCTTAGTCGTAAAAACTCTTGTTTGTTCTTGAGTTTTCGTGTAGTTTTCGAAGACGGGTTTTTTATTCATCCTATTAGTGTATGCTGGTCCTTTAAGCCGACTAAAAATGTCTTTGTCGGTTTTTGAGTTTTTCCTGTAGTTTTCTTGAACGAATTTTCTTTTGCTTTGTTTTGTTAGTATACTGTTTGCTCCGTTTGCATCTGCTTCCTATCCCGACTTTTTAGTTTTGCTGGGGGCGCGGATTTGTTAAGTTTTTGCATAAATATTAATTCATACTACTTTTATTTAAAACGCCCTAAAATTTCTAAACAAATCATAAAACGAGCAGTAAGTTCGTTGTCCTTCCAATTGAAGTTGTGCTATTTTATAAAATTACCTCATGTATTTACTCTATAACATTTTGCCTTATAAAATCAAACATCTGCTTAGCAACTTCGCTTTACAAAGTTGCTATAAATATGTTCTACCAGCTCCAGTGAATACGCTTCAGCCACAACTGCACATTCATTTATAGATTTATTTTAAAATATTATGCAGTCTAAACCACCTGCCTAGTAAATGAACACTTGTGATGGGATTATACCGACAGTTTCTATCAAATAGTGTGCTGTTAACTTGCAGCTGTGCAGGTATTCCAAGCAGAAAGTTTAAACCCCTTTGTTAGCAATACTTGGTAGCCGCTATCTCCCTGTTTGAAAGCTGTTACAGCTGGTATGCTTTTGCAGATGCTGTCTGAGGATGCTTTACACTTGATCTTTCGGAGATATTTTTGAAAGCCAAAAACCTTTCCCACTATGTGGTTCTTTCTATATAAATACAGACGGTGCTTTGAAAACGAAACATTTAATACAATATCCTTTTAACGAAAAGAGTTGTTGTGAGTCGCGATATTAAGGTACCTTCTTAAATTGTTTTACTTTAACGTGTTATAGTCTAGTGCAATTGTTTTGAGTATCCAGTCCGACGGAAAGTGTAATACGCATTTTCTAATTCGCTATGGTTCCAGAGAGGCAAACAATTTGGTTTAAGGTACAGTTTTTTCGTGCGTGCTTTACTTGTGTTGCTGTTTTGGAAGATAGACACTTTTTTTGTTGTTCACGCAATAAATTGCAGACTTACGTTACTGCACGTAGTTCGACGAATAGATTAATCTTTAATCGCCAGGTAACAATCCAATTCGTTAAATTGAGCAAACATGCACAACTTGCAATTAATATAAGTAACATGTTTTCGTGAAGTTCTAATGCAATAATTTAATAAAATGTTTAGATACATATTTTCCTTAGTTTCTAAACAGATTTAAATATTTACAATAGATAACATGAATGAGTCTCCCTTGACAAAATAAAAATACACTGAATACCTAAAAATCTAAATTTAAGTTTGAACTTTGTGTACAATAATTTTAATGCGCTAAATACAAGAATTAATTAGTATTCGTACATCCTTAACACTGCGTAAATACGATCCATATCAGTTCGCATTTAATAGTTTAAGATCCCTTACCGTTTTTGCCGTTCAAGCAATTGATACATTAATACAAAGCGTTCATTAAGTCGCGAACATCAAAAAGGTTGTAATGTATTTTATTTTTTATTATTTCTTTATTATTGTTATCACTTTTATACACATATATATTTATTTCCAACATTTTATGTCTTATAACATATGTTCAAATTGGCTGCCTTGTTCATTATTACACGCACGAATTCGTTTTACCCTACATGTGATTTTCCAATGCTCTACCTGAAAGTACTAGGTTGGTCAAGAAGCGAGTTTTTTCTACCTGGAAAATTTGAAATTTTGCCGAACCCTTGCTGTTCCAAGCAAGGTAGGGGTCCTTAACATGCGTGACAACACTCAATCACGCGACCAGCATTTTATCTCTCATTCAAACAAAGGTGTATTTTTGTGAAAAATGCTCGGCTAACATTTTTTAAGCGGACCGTGTCGGGATTCAAACCCGGGACCTTGGGTATAGTAATCACACACATACCACTACGCTATGAAACCGCCGAATTCGTTTTACCACGTTTGTTGACACTTTGTGGAGTACGCCTACACTAATATTGTTAATCTCAGTTGTAATGTTCATTTTCAGTTCATTCAGTGTATGAGGTCTATTTTTATAAACCCTTCCTATAAATTAACTCCACAGCAAGACATCTAGAGGCGATAAATCGGGAGAGCATGGGGGCTATAACCCTTTAGAGATTATACCCTCGTCAAAAAACTCATGTAAGAAACTCATTGTTTTATTGGACGTGTGACATGTAGCACTGTCCTGCTGGAACCAACAATCACGTTCATCGGTTTCAAACAACGAAATAAACTATGTAATTATGTTTTTGTATACACCACAGTTCACTGTAGTTTCAAAGAAAATAGACCCCACTATTCGTCGACGTGATACTGCACACCACACTCCAATTTTCAGACAGTGCAATGGATTTTCATGAAAATCGTGAATATTTTCAGTTGACCAGGTTCTTGTGTTTTGGCTATTCACATATCCACTAAGGTGGAATCAAGCCTCATCAGTAAGGAAAACACAGTCTAGCTCTCCGATTCCATGGTTGTCGACACCATCTACAGTAAACCAGGCGTTTTTCTTTGTCTGGATCTTTCAATTCCTGAACACTACGAACACGATATCCACGAAATGTTAACTATTTCATAGCTTTCCGAATACTACCCCAATGAAATTTGTGATTGTATTGATTGTCTTCGTAGACTTTTTGAAGGCAACTGCTGCATAACATTTCTAACTTCAGCCAGTTTAGCGTCAGTTGAAATGACTGGTCTCCCTGACCTCTTTTTGTCTGCAACTGATCCGGTTTCACGGAGACATCGGATTAGTCTGCTTACGGTCGACTTATTAGGCACACTTACATCTGGATGTGTCACATGAAATTGATCAATAACAAATTCATATGAATGACTGGTAAAATACTGTTGAAGAAGAAACACTCGTTGCTCTTGGGAAAACGATATGCTTACCTTATCGTAATCTAAACAATACTGCAGACCTGTTGTAACCTGTACACACAATTATGGGCTTTACATTTGTTGTTTACATTACCAGTGGTGCTGTCTTGCGGTAGCCACTAGAACTAATATAAAAACCTACTATCTACAGACTTGTTTATTTGGATGTGCGCGACTTAATAAACGCACTGTATTTGTAGTCATCCGCAGCAAACTCGTTGGCGGTAAAACAGTAGTTAAAATTATAAGTTAAAATTTTATTATGGAAGGTAAACAACATCGAGAAGTAAAACTCTTACCTAGCTAACTAACAATTTACTTTCACTATGTCGTTGAAGCGACTGGGTTAGAGATTACCTGTCTTGCGCCACGCCATCTCAACAGTTAAACAAGGATACGATCCACCCGTGGCGAGCTAGCGCTATTCACACTTAACAGGCATGCCTGCCTGCAAATAATTCTGCTCAACTTGAATCTTTGCTTGTGACAAATCACATACTTTCTAAAAAATAGAACCTCTTGCCAATGGAATCCTAGTTAAATTTGTAATAATAAAACTCATTGATACAATTACTTTATCATATGGTGAAGAAATTTTATCCCTCCTTTTTAGATTGTAAAAATAGGGAGTATTTAAATACCACTCGATATTATATACTAGAGACTGTATAAGTGTGTTGAATAAAATCTAATAATATCTTTGTCGGTTACTGCCTTTCTTCAATTTAACGCCCAGTTAGGGTGTTGTTTATATGCCGTGAAGTAGAAAACTGAAAAATTATTCTAAAAAGAGTGTTTTTATATTAAACGTTAATGAATAGATTAATATATTTTGAGTATATCTATCTAACGATGTCATTCCAAAGAACTAAAAATGTTTAATATCATCAAACGAGTTTGAGTCAGTTGATGAAATATAAAAAATAGAAATTTTAGCTTCAAAAATTGAACATTTCTTTGAATAAAATATTTTGATAACAACTACATGTAAACACGAATTCGAATGAATACCACAGCAAACTTTCTTTAAAAGAGTAACGCTAGTTGCAGATGTGGCAAATTTAATTTTTTTTTGTATCTATTGTAACGTATTTTTTTTCTAGTTACACCTAGCCCAATAAAATAATAATAAAACAGCTATATTTTAAAGCATTTAATTTGTAAATTATCAACCAATAAAAATTAAAGTATAATGTTCATAATAACACATATATTCTAGAAGATATATATTCTGAGGTTTGTTACCAAGCGCTGTCAAGTTAATAATCGACACTTTATTTCCAACGTCCAAGAGTGCAAGTCGCTTTTTGTAGACGATATAAAGTCAAGATGGCTCGGTTAAAACACGTGGCGTCTAATAGAGTCAAGAAGAAAATTAATTGAGAATATGGAAGGAATAGAGTACATCGTTTAAGACATGCAATATCTTACGGACATATCTACAACAACAATTTTCGATGTTAAATTATGATAAATTTTCGTAGCAGTAAATTTAAAGCAAGCAGTTATGGTTTTCTTCTATTTGATTAACTACGCAGTATAGCAATTGTTTATTCTACAAAGAATCCTGAACTCCAAACTTACCGATGACTAATACCAACTAGATATTACGCTGGAAAAATACAACAGCTGACGTGAAAGTTTTGCACCTGCAATTTCATTTGGATGCACGTGAGTGTTTGAAACTTTCCATAACTTTGAAACTATAGTAAATTATTATGAAATATCCTACGTGGATTATTAGAGTAACGAAAATATAAAGTAGTCTTTTGAAGTTAGTAATAACAACGAATAAGTATCTAGTTTGTCAGTTGTTTGTACACGCATTCAATCAATGTGTTTAAGATATCTAGAATGACAACTTATGTCAGATAAAAAATAGTGTAGATTCTGTTTTCTAATCTAGACGCCAGATGCAGTCTTGGTTTAATTTTACATTTTGTTTAAAGACATTCAGGTCATGTAAAACTCTTTCATTGGTGTAGAAATTCGCGTGTTTTTTTGTAGATTACAGTTAAATTTGAGTATTTGCATTTTACAATCGCTGCTTTTGACGATCAATATCTGTTGTAATAGTCAATGAAGTACTTCAATGATTAAAGAAAATAAAATTATGTGTTATGAACAAATAATATATTACATGTTTATTTAACTAATTCTTATAAAAATGATCCATTTATATATATTTATTTCGAACGTTAAATTTCACTAAAATTTTTTATAAAAATATGACAAGAACATAATCCTATATATTGCAGTCACCTGTATATAATCAAACTTTTATATAAATAGAATTCCTTTTGTTTCTTTTGAAAGACGTTTTATTATTCAACATTTAAATTAAAGAAAAAAGGAAACCAGAGCAAGTCCTCCTTAAGTAAAAAGGGTGTGTAATGAAACTAAATTCATTTAGTATATTACAGATGTTTAAATTCACTTATTCTATTTTTGGCATATGCTTTTGAGGACACAAATGGTGTCCATGTTGTGTTTTTGTTTGTTCACAGGTAAAGCTGAGACATCTGTTTGACATCTGGTGGTTGAGGTTTTGGTAAGTGTGAGAGAAAGAGTGAAATTCAAGTTTTATGGCTATGTTAGTGGTGTTAAGATAAGGTTTCCGCATTCCCCTTATGCAAACACAGTTAAATTTTGTTGGCAATTGTATTAAAAAATACGGTGGCGCTTATTAAAGGTATTTTTGGTCTATTATTCACCCATGACCCATGCTCATGATCTACCCAGAGCTAACACTCTACTAGCCGTTTAACCCTTAAGAGTTTTTTTTTACTAAAGCCGTTTTCCATCCGACATTACCTTGGGCTTAAAATAAAAGAAGAAATTCTCGACCTAGTGATATCAGATTAAAGTATAGAAAATAGAGAGGTTTGGTATATAGCTGATAGTCACGAGGATAAAGAGTAATAAACTTACATAAAGTTTAATTACCCATTTTACATTACACTTGCGCTCGCAACGTGAGGCTCGAATAATTTCATCTAGAGGCTCGAATAATTTCACTTAGAGGCTGGAACATTTGGTAGTTATTTCCATCACACTTATATTCGCCGACTGAGGTTTGCTTTGATACTGGTAATATCTTTTTTTGTTTCATTTTTGTTAAAGTTGGTTACAGTTTATAGTGGGTTCTTCTTTATATAGTTAGGACATTCGTTTGTTTGTGATTTCATCTTCAAAGATTATATAATTGAGATACGTTAGAGATATTCAGATATTTAATTATGGCAGAAACTTATAGCATCGTACATTTACTTAAAAATGAGTTAGAATATGAATTGAACATTAGAGGCATTGAAAATTCAAGACCAGTTTCAGATAAAAGGAAAATTTTAGCAAGGTTGTTGGCCAAAGAAACAGATAAACCCGGTTGTTTGATAGATCCTTCTTACTATAAATTGTGTAAGAAGTTAGAAGAAGCTTCGTTAAGTAAACATAAGTCTGTTTCAGCTGCATCATATAGTCACACACAGCCTATTAATTATTTTAATCCACATTTTAGAAACAAAACCCCTCGTTCATTTCAGAATGCTTCAAGTCGTGTTTATACCCCTACGTCTTCACATTCCCCAGTACAAGTTCTTAATTCTGCTACCCCAATGACAGAAAAGAGTGGAGTAGGTAACTCATTTATTAAGCATAAATTGATATGTTGGAATTGTTCACGTTATGGACATACTTTTAGTGTCTGTAGATCTTTCAAGAGATTATTTTTGTTATGGTTGTGGTCGTAAAGGAGTGACTAGTATCACTTGTCCGTCGTGTCCAACTCAACGAGTAGAGGAACAGAAGTTGTGTAGCGAAATTCCTGTTTCTAGATAAAATGGTAAATCTAAAGGAAATGGATATTACAGGTTTATTTGATTCTGGATGTATTACATCGATAGTGGGTTCATCTTTTAGTCTTATTAGTTATATTTGTTGGTCGATTAATGGTACACTAGCTTTTACTGTTGAAATATAGTTTGAAGATTGCTCTTGTGCATGAGCACGTTTTGGTTTAGTTTGATTGGTTTTGAGTAGCAATTTTTATGGTCGCGTTGCAACGTAGTATGTTGAGTTAAGTTAGATCTAAGCGAAACTTGTGGTTTATCGCGTAGCGTTATGTCAGTCTATACGAGAATCGTGGTAAGTTTGTCGCTTCAGCAGTTTTGGCATTGTCACTTGAGATTATTTGAAGTCAGTTATGATGTGATTCGTTTTGCTTATTTCGTTTGTAAGTCTAGGTGAGGCTCATACAGGAGTTTGTCATTCTAGCAATTTATGCGTTGTGAAGCACTTTAGTTTATATCGACAGTTTGATTGTGGGTGGAGTAAGAGTGTACCAGAACATTTATTAATAGTTATCATGAAGTAAAGTAGAAAATAATTTCGTATTTAAATTCCTTTTTTTTATTTACCATGTCTTCAACGTTAAGTCAAAGACTTAAAGCCATATTTAGCGATAGATGAAGGTGAAAGTGAAGATGTTAAAATGTCTCTGATCCTTAAGTACTTCTAATTATAATTGATGTCAGTTGTAATTCTTTTGGTCCATGTTTTAAACTCTTAAGTAGGACAAGTTTAAAGTCAGTAAAAATTTTTGATTTGCATAAAGTAATTTTTGTTTTAGTAGTAATAGAGCTTGATATGTTTGTTGATTTGGATGTTGCATGTGTTAAATGATAATTTTGATGACGACAAGGATATGTTTATGGATCTTGAATGATGATATGTTTTTAGAGGTGTTTGAGAGTGCAGCATATGCTTAGAGATGTTGCAGGTATGTAGAGATGAATGTGTATTCAGTGAAGAAATACGTATTCAGTAATGAAGTATATGATGGTGAGTAGAGAGAGTGTTTAGTAAAGTGTTGAGTATATAGTTAGAGTGTGATAGAGTGTTAAGCATTAAAGGAATGCTTGAGTTTTAGTTTAGTAGTTTGAGACTAGGCCTGATGTGCTTATTCTTGTTGAGAGTATACATGAGCTAAGATAGTTCATGAAGAGTTTTTTTGTGAGTTGCTGGTGGATGTCTCCCAGTAGGCTCAAAGTATGATTTATTAGTGGTTTTGGAGTTCTTTGGTGATGAATCACTGAAGTTAGAGAATTTTTGAGAGAGATAGTTGAATCTGTAGAATAGTGATCTTACAGAAAATGTTGTGAGGTGCTCACTTAAAGATTAAAGTTATCTTGTTGATGGATAAGTATTGTTGATACTTTGTCTGTTTCTCGAGTATTAGAGATTTGTTTCGTGAATGGACTTTGTAACTAACAGTTTTTGGTACCTATTAAATTCATCAATTAGTTTAAATGTAATTAGCATTTGGAAAGTTATGTACATAAATCTTTAAGACTGATATAGTAAATTAGAGAAGAGTATTCGTTGTACAGATTTTGTTTAGTAGTAATTTTGTTATACATTCGATTTTGTTTATTACAGTTCTGATTTATAGTAAAATATTTTTCGCTTCAGGTAAGATTTTTTACTTTGATATGGTTGTTGCGTTTGTAACTATAGATGACATGCATCCACTGAGTGTTAGATTCCCCTAAATATTCTTAACTGATTGACGTAAATACTGATTATGACTTCCCGAATTTGTCCCTTTATAGGCGTGTAGTACGCGTAGTTACTAATCACTCAATCCCATGCATTAATATTCCCCCATATCAATTAGTGAATGATTCTGATTTTTTTGTTAAACTCATCGTTAGTTATAGTTAAAGTGTGTGTTGTTTTGTTGTGAGTTGTAAGAGATTTATACGGTTAATAGGAGTAATTTTGAAGTTTCAGTCGAGAAATTTTTTTTAGAAAAATTCTTCCGTACCTCGAATTTTTTCTCTTGGGAAGAGGCTGTGTAACGTATTTTTTTTCTAGTTACACCTAGCCCAATAAAATAATAATAAAACAGCTATATTTTAAAGCATTTAATTTGTAAATTATCAACCAATAAAAATTAAAGTATAATGTTCATAATAACACATATATTCTAGAAGATATATATTCTGAGGTTTGTTACCAAGTGCTGTCAAGTTAATAATCGACACTTTATTTCCAACGTCCAAGAGTGCAAGTCGCTTTTTGTAGACGATATAAAGTCAAGATGGCTCGGTTAAAACACGTGGTGTCTAATAGATTCAAGAAGAAAATTAATTGAGAATATGGAAGGAATAGAGTACATCGTTTAAGACATGCAATATCTTACGGACATATCTACAACAACAATTTTCGATGTTAAATTATGATAAATTTTCGTAGCAGTAAATTTAAAGCAAGCAGTTATGGTTTTCTTCTATTTGATTAACTACGCAGTATAGCAATTGTTTATTCTACAAAGAATCCTGAACTCCAAACTTACCGATGACTAATACCAACTAGATATTACGCTGGAAAAATACAACAGCTGACGTGAAAGTTTTGCACCTGCAATTTCATTTGGATGCACGTGAGTGTTTGAAACTTTCCATAACTTTGAAACTATAGTAAATTATTATGAAATATCCTACGTGGATTATTAGAGTAACGAAAATATAAAGTAGTCTTTTGAAGTTAGTAATAACAACGAATAAGTATCTAGTTTGTCAGTTGTTTGTACACGCATTCAATCAATGTGTTTAAGATATCTAGAATGACAACTTATGTCAGATAAAAAATAGTGTAGATTCTGTTTTCTAATCTAGACGCCAGATGCAGTCTTGGTTTAATTTTACATTTTGTTTAAAGACATTCAGGTCATGTAAAAACTCTTTCATTGGTGTAGAAATTCGCGTGTTTTTTTTGTAGATTACAGTTAAATTTGAGTATTTGCATTTTACAATCGCTGCTTTTTGACGATCAATATCTGTTGTAATAGTCAATGAAGTACTTCAATGATTAAAGAAAAATAAAATTATGTGTTATGAACAAATAATATATTACATGTTTATTTAACTAATTCTTATAAAAATGATCCATTTATATATATTTATTTCGAACGTTAAATTTCACTAAATTTGTTTATAAAAATATGACAAGAACATAATCATATATATTGCAGTCACCTGTATATAATCAAACTTTTATATAAATAGAATTCCTTTTGTTTCTTTTGAAAGACGTTTTATTATTCAACATTTAAATTAAAGAAAAAAGGAAACCAGAGCAAGTCCTCCTTAAGTAAAAAGGGTGTGTAATGAAACTAAATTCATTTAGTATATTACAGATGTTTAAATTCACTTATTCTATTTTTGGCATATGTTTTTGAGGACACAAATGGTGTCCATGTTGTGTTTTTGTTTGTTCACAGGTAAAGTTGAGACATCTGTTTGACATCTGGTGGTTGAGGTTTTGGTAAGTGTGAGAGAAAGAGTGAAATTCAAGTTTTATGGCTATGTTAGTGGTGTTAAGATAAGGTTTCCGCATTCCCTTATGCAAACACAGTTAAATTTTGTTGGCAATTGTATTAAAAATACGGTGGCGCTTATTAAAGGTATTTTTGGTCTATTATTCACCCATGACCCATGCTCATGATCTACCCAGAGCTAACACTCTACTAGCCGTTTAACCCTTAAGAGTTTTCTTTGACTAAAGCCGTTTTCCATCCGACATTACCTTGGGCTTAAAAATAAAAGAAGAAATTCTCGACCTAGTGATATCAGATTAAAGTATAGAAAATAGAGAGGTTTGGTATATAGCTGATAGTCACGAGGATAAAGAGTAATAAACTTACATAAAGTTTAATTACCCATTTTACATTACACTATGCGCTCGCAACGTGAGGCTCGAATAATTTCATATAGAGGCTCGAATAACTTTCGGATAGAGGCTAGGAACAGTTTCGGTAGTTATTTGCCTATTCGACACTTATATTCGCCGACTGAGGTTTGCTTTGATACTGGTAATATCTTTTGTTTCATTTGTTAAAGTTGGTTACAGTCTTATAGTGGGTTCTTCTTTATATAGTTAGGACATTCCAATTTAGTTTAGAAAATCTGCATCTTGCAAGCGAAGGATTATTCGCATAATCTGAGATACGTTAGAGATATTCAAACACTGTTAATTATGGCAGAAACTTATAGCATCGTACATGTTACTTAAATGAGTTAGAATATCCTATTGAACATTAGAGGCATTGAAAATTCAAGACCAGTTTCAGATAAATTGAAATATTTTAAGCAAGGTTGATCGGCCATATAGAAACAGATAAACCCAGGTACTAGTTTGACAGATCCTTACAGATTACTATTAAATCAATGTAAACCTGTTAGAACAACCTTCGTTAAGTAAACATAAGTCTGTTTCAGCTGCATCATATAGTCACACACAGCCTATTAATTATTTTAATCCACATTTTAGAAACTAAAACCCTCGTTCATTTCAGAATGCTTCAAGTCGTGTTTATACCCCTACGTCTTCACATTCCCCAGTACAAGTTCTTAATTCTGCTACCCCAATGACAGAAAAGAGTGGAGTAGGTAACTCATTTATTAAGCATAAATTGATATGTTGGAATTGTTCACGTTATGGACATACTTTTAGTGTCTGTAGATCTTTCAAGAGATTATTTTGTTATGGTTGTGGTCGTAAAGGAGTGACTAGTATCACTTGTCCGTCGTGTCCAACTCAACGAGTAGAGGAACAGAAGTTGTGTAGCGAAATTCCTGTTTCTAGATAAAATGGTAAATCTAAAGGAAATGGATATTACAGGTTTATTTGATTCTGGATGTATTACATCGATAGTGGGTTCATCTTTTAGTCTTATTAGTTATATTTGTTGGTCGATTAATGGTACACTAGCTTTTACTGTTGAAATATAGTTTGAAGATTGCTCTTGTGCATGAGCACGTTTTGGTTTAGTTTGATTGGTTTTGAGTAGCAATTTTTATGGTCGCGTTGCAACGTAGTATGTTGAGTTAAGTTAGATCTAAGCGAAACTTGTGGTTTATCGCGTAGCGTTATGTCAGTCTATACGAGAATCGTGGTAAGTTTGTCGCTTCAGCAGTTTTGGCATTGTCACTTGAGATTATTTGAAGTCAGTTATGATGTGATTCGTTTTGCTTATTTCGTTTGTAAGTCTAGGTGAGGCTCATACAGGAGTTTGTCATTCTAGCAATTTATGCGTTGTGAAGCACTTTAGTTTATATCGACAGTTTGATTGTGGGTGGAGTAAGAGTGTACCAGAACATTTATTAATAGTTATCATGAAGTAAAGTAGAAAATAATTTCGTATTTAAATTCCTTTTTTTTATTTACCATGTCTTCAACGTTAAGTCAAAGACTTAAAGCCATATTTAGCGATAGATGAAGGTGAAAGTGAAGATGTTAAAAATGTCTCTGATCCTTAAGTACTTCTAATTATAATTGATGTCAGTTGTAATTCTTTTTGGTCCATGTTTTAAACTCTTAAGTAGGACAAGTTTAAAGTCAGTAAAAATTTTTTTGATTTGCATAAAGTAATTTTTGTTTTAGTAGTAATAGAGCTTGATATGTTTGTTGATTTGGATGTTGCATGTGTTAAATGATAATTTTGATGACGACAAGGATATGTTTATGGATCTTGAATGATGATATGTTTTTTTAGAGGTGTTTGAGAGTGCAGCATATGCTTAGAGATGTTGCAGGTATGTAGAGATGAATGTGTATTCAGTGAAGAAATACGTATTCAGTAATGAAGTATATGATGGTGAGTAGAGAGAGTGTTTAGTAAAGTGTTGAGTATATAGTTAGAGTGTGATAGAGTGTTAAGCATTAAAGGAATGCTTGAGTTTTAGTTTAGTAGTTTGAGACTAGGCCTGATGTGCTTATTCTTGTTGAGAGTATACATGAGCTAAGATAGTTCATGAAGAGTTTTTTTGTGAGTTGCTGGTGGATGTCTCCCAGTAGGCTCAAAGTATGATTTATTAGTGGTTTTGGAGTTCTTTGGTGATGAATCACTGAAGTTAGAGAATTTTTGAGAGAGATAGTTGAATCTGTAGAATAGTGATCTTACAGAAAATGTTGTGAGGTGCTCACTTAAAGATTAAAGTTATCTTGTTGATGGATAAGTATTGTTGATACTTTGTCTGTTTCTCGAGTATTAGAGATTTGTTTCGTGAATGGACTTTGTAACTAACAGTTTTTGGTACCTATTAAATTCATCAATTAGTTTAAATGTAATTAGCATTTGGAAAGTTATGTACATAAATCTTTAAGACTGATATAGTAAATTAGAGAAGAGTATTCGTTGTACAGATTTTTGTTTAGTAGTAATTTTGTTATACATTCGATTTTGTTTATTACAGTTCTGATTTATAGTAAAATATTTTTCGCTTCAGGTAAGATTTTTTTTACTTTGATATGGTTGTTGCGTTTGTAACTATAGATGACATGCATCCACTGAGTGTTAGATTCCCCTAAATATTCTTAACTGATTGACGTAAATACCGATTATGACTTCCCGAATTTGTCCCTTTATAGGCGTGTAGTACGCGTAGTTACTAATCACTCAATCCCATGCATTAATATTCCCCCATATCAATTAGTGAATGATTCTGATTTTTTTTGTTAAACTCATCGTTAGTTATAGTTAAAGTGTGTGTTGTTTTGTTGTGAGTTGTAAGAGATTTATACGGTTAATAGGAGTAATTTTGAAGTTTCAGTCGAGAAATTTTTTTTAGAAAAAATTCTTCCGTACCTCGAATTTTTTCTCTTGGGAAGAGGCTGTGTAACGTATTTTTTTTCTAGTTACACCTAGCCCAATAAAATAATAATAAAACAGCTATATTTTAAAGCATTTAATTTGTAAATTATCAACCAATAAAAATTAAAGTATAATGTTCATAATAACACATATATTCTAGAAGATATATATTCTGAGGTTTGTTACCAAGTGCTGTCAAGTTAATAATCGACACTTTATTTCCAACGTCCAAGAGTGCAAGTCGCTTTTGTAGACGATATAAAGTCAAGATGGCTCGGTTAAAACACGTGGTGTCTAATAGAGTCAAGAAGAAAATTAATTGAGAATATGGAAGGAATAGAGTACATCGTTTAAGACATGCAATATCTTACGGACATATCTACAACAACAATTTTCGATGTTAAATTATGATAAATTTTCGTAGCAGTAAATTTAAAGCAAGCAGTTATGGTTTTCTTCTATTTGATTAACTACGCAGTATAGCAATTGTTTATTCTACAAAGAATCCTGAACTCCAAACTTACCGATGACTAATACCAACTAGATATTACGCTGGAAAAATACAACAGCTGACGTGAAAGTTTTGCACCTGCAATTTCATTTGGATGCACGTGAGTGTTTGAAACTTTCCATAACTTTGAAACTATAGTAAATTATTATGAAATATCCTACGTGGATTATTAGAGTAACGAAAATATAAAGTAGTCTTTTGAAGTTAGTAATAACAACGAATAAGTATCTAGTTTGTCAGTTGTTTGTACACGCATTCAATCAATGTGTTTAAGATATCTAGAATGACAACTTATGTCAGATAAAAAATAGTGTAGATTCTGTTTTCTAATCTAGACGCCAGATGCAGTCTTGGTTTAATTTTACATTTTGTTTAAAGACATTCAGGTCATGTAAAAACTCTTTCATTGGTGTAGAAATTCGCGTGTTTTTTTTTTGTAGATTACAGTTAAATTTGAGTATTTGCATTTTACAATCGCTGCTTTTTGACGATCAATATCTGTTGTAATAGTCAATGAAGTACTTCAATGATTAAAGAAAAATAAAATTATGTGTTATGAACAAATAATATATTACATGTTTATTTAACTAATTCTTATAAAAATGATCCATTTATATATATTTATTTCGAACGTTAAATTTCACTAAAATTTTTTATAAAAAATATGACAAGAACATAATCCTATATATTGCAGTCACCTGTATATAATCAAACTTTTATATAAATAGAATTCCTTTTGTTTCTTTTGAAAGACGTTTTATTATTCAACATTTAAATTAAAGAAAAAAGGAAACCAGAGCAAGTCCTCCTTAAGTAAAAAGGGTGTGTAATGAAACTAAATTCATTTAGTATATTACAGATGTTTAAATTCACTTATTCTATTTTTGGCATATGCTTTTGAGGACACAAATGGTGTCCATGTTGTGTTTTTGTTTGTTCAGAGGTAAAGTTGAGACATCTGTTTGACATCTGGTGGTTGAGGTTTTGGTAAGTGTGAGAGAAAGAGTGAAATTCAAGTTTTATGGCTATGTTAGTGGTGTTAAGATAAGGTTTCCGCATTCCCTTATGCAAACACAGTTAAATTTTGTTGGCAATTGTATTAAAAATACGGTGGCGCTTATTAAAGGTATTTTTGGTCTATTATTCACCCATGACCCATGCTCATGATCTACCCAGAGCTAACACTCTACTAGCCGTTTAACCCTTAAGAGTTTTCTTTGACTAAAGCCGTTTTCCATCTGACATTACCTTGGGCTTAAAAATAAAAAGAAGAAATTCTCGACCTAGTGATATCAGATTAAAGTATAGAAAATAGAGAGGTTTGGTATATAGCTGATAGTCACGAGGATAAAGAGTAATAAACTTACATAAAGTTTAATTACCCATTTTACATTACACTATCTTAAATTGATTCTGTTTTTGTATAAATGCAACTTCGGAAGATAGACAGTTTCGTGATTTGCCTATTCGAAAAATGGGCGATGCTGTACAATATTGAAAATTGGCCTCTTGTATCCTTGAAGAGACTTCCAATTTAGTTTAGAACAATCTGCCCTTGCAAGCGAAGGATTTTCGCATATCTAGTGAAGCACAAACACTGTTTTTAGCAAAACCATCTCGTAGTGTTTTTGTTGCGAATTCCTATTGCAAAGCAACAAGAAATTTTAATTGAAATATTTTAAGGAATTGATCGGTATATGGCAACGTTCCAGTACTAGGGACAATATTACAGATTATATTAAATCAATTAAACCTGTTAGCTACCTTTTGAAAAAACTCACATAATAATTATATAAGGTATATTTTTTAATGATATTTCTGACTTATGCACAACGTCAGATTGTGTTTGAATTAGAATTTATATCAATACATATATACTCGTAATCAGTTATGAAAAGACTAATTTTATTCGGCGAATGTAATATTTGTCAAAACGAGAGAACGCAGTGAACGTGCTTTGTAAATTACATGAGTGAAATAAAAACATGGTTTCATGACGTGTTAAGTACAATATTTTAACTAATCCCGCTTTAAAATATAACAAAAGGATTGTGTGGTTCCAAATATAGAAAATTCAACTTCGTTGCCTTACCTGAGCGTTGCTATGGATCGATTGATGTTTATGTAAATATTTATAGTTACCTAAATATAGGGTTGCTATAGTTTATCATGCGCCAACTGTTGCAGTCCTGCTTGATCGGGGAGGGGGTTGTGTTCATATTTAAAAAATAAAAAATTTTTATTTATATAATAATGTATTTTATTCTTAATGGTATTAAACATTAAAGCATGATCGTTTACAAATGAAAACAGTTTTTCCTACTTGTACCACTTCTATTTTTCACTTGAGTCAACTTTTCTCAATAAGTTCTTTTGTCTTTAATTTTTTTTATAAAATTCATTGCAGTTAAGTCCAAAGTTAACTTTACACACCATCAAACTGCGCACTGTGGACTCGTGCATCAAATCCCGTTCATCACTCCAGGCACTGTTCATCATCGAAAAAACCCGCTCAACTGAGGTGGACGTTTCAGGAAGACACATACTCAACAACCATTCCAAGATTAGACATTGAAATTTTTGTTGCTTAGAGGAACACAGTAGCTCCATCCATTTTTCTTCGTTTGATTTTTTCCGATCGTTTTCTTTTTGTTCTTTCTCCCAATCCCCCATTTTAAATGCTCAAAATTTCTTGGCAGTACCAACCTCATCAAAAACCGCATCAGTGTTAACCTTAGGTTTTCCGATATTTTTATTGATCAACGTTGTCCCATGAATTGATGTTTTCATTGACCCAGACGAAGTTTCGTGCTTTTCCGAAACTGTATTCCCACAGGTCAATATAATAGAGATACACCGACTGTAAAATTCATTAGAGTCACTGGCAATGCGATTGCAGTCTACATTGTCTTTTTCCTGAAATGATTGGAGGAGACATTTAACCCCATGTAGAATGAAGTTGGACTCTTTTCTCTCTTGTAAATTCTCCTTCAACATCTGCAAAGAGCGAGCAGCATCAATAGCAGGGCTAAAATTGTTTTACTAAACAATGTTAGCTAGCCATGCACAAACCAAAGAAACATTTCACCACATTCATTATCAAAAAAGTTTTTTATCAGAGCTGGACACATTTCCTGAGATAAGAAGTACCCCTTCAAACCAGAAAATATTTGTAAAATTCGTTCAGTTGCGGGCATGAGGGAGAGGAATCTAGTGTTAACGTGTTTTAATAATGTACGGTATTCAATATCTGCAAATTCACAAAACTTTTTGAGCTGAGTACCCCTTGCCGTATATATATGAAAATACTTGTAGATCTTTACTTCAAAGGCTTCGACTTCAATAGGAAGCACATCTACTGCAGTCTGGACTGCGTTGTGGACGATATGAGCGCCACAACTAATACCATTTATTGTTCTTCCAAGTTCATTCTTTACGAAAGTAAAAACATTGTTTTCTCCTCTTCTCTTCACTCCACCAAAGTTTGTATTACAATTGTCACCACAAAATCCCACTACTTTTGCTTCAAGTTTATTTTCCTTGATGACTGTCACAGATGACTTGATATTATGTCTGCAGTTTCACCAGGTACAGAATTAAGTTCTAGTAGTTTGACTTGCACCCCAGATTAGAGCTTAAAATAACGCACAACTATAAGGGCAAGTTTAATCTTTTTTTTTAGATGGAAGCATCCATACTTGGCGCAACAAAATTTGCATTTGTTAAATCATCATTTAACTCGTCAAGTGCCAAAGGTGCTATTACATTTAATATTATAGTCTCTCTTTTATTTTTTTTTCAAGGAAAGTTTCAGTTCAAAAAATTTTGAAATCAATTTTGAGGAACATGTGTTGGAATTGAAGCTTATGTTGTGATAGGCGAATGTCGCATCTTTTGCAGCTATTTCATACTCAGAATCAATAGGATTTGTATTTTTGAAAGATGTTGAAATTTTGACGATCTAGGAAGGCATAATAAACTAGTTTTGTGTTTCTTCGAGTTTAAATGATCGTTAATATCAGATTGTCCCCCATGAGCAACGGAAAATTTAGAACCACATTGTTCACATTTGACTCTATCATCATGTATACGTACCTTTTTTAAGAAAAGAAATTTACTCTTAAGACTTTCACTAAACTTGCAGACTCTTTTCGGCATGATGTTGAGGCTAGCTTACTCGATGAAATATACAAGGAAAGCTGCAGAAATAGTTATTAAATTAATTATTAATTAAAGTTGATAGATTTAACACCTATAAATACACACATAAATGACAAGGAATAGCTTCTAACGTCTTGTTTCAACACCGTGTAGTAAGCGACTGCTGTTTGCTATTGAAGATCGGGAGATGCTCGGTACAATTCGGGCATTTTCGTGAGTGGTCGGTACTGTTATACATTATGCTACAATAACTATTATGTCCAATGTTTGTTTACTTTTAAGAAAACTGTTATTTTTAATAATTAGTATTATCACGTTTTCGGTATTGCCGCCACCGCCAGAGTCTTGACGTGTAACCGACGGGTGTCATGAACTCGCTAAGCGGTTGCTTGAATTACAGTTCTGTTGTATTATAATTATATAATAAATCACAGACAAAGTCAATTTAGATTATTATTTATTTTAGCAATCGTAAATTGAACCAGTAAGACATCACAAAACATTACATGGTAGCAGCGGTATAAGCGTACGACATTTTTTTGAGGTTAAGGACAGGAAAAAATTTTACACGCGGTCCGTGGTAAATGAACTGTAATTAAATCAGAAATACTTGATTAAAATGGGCGATCCTATATGTTCAAGAGCTCCAGATAATCTGTCTTTTACAGGTGACATAGCAAATAATTGGAAACTTTGGAAACAAAAGTTTGAAGTTTACCTGTTAGCGAGTGAAAAAAAGCGACAAACCTGAAAATGTAAAGGTTGCTATATTATTAAACTTGCTTGGTGATAAAGGCCTACAAATAGATAACACATTCGAATTTGCTAAAACTGACGATAAAAATGTTTTAGCTACAGTGCTGGGAAATTTCGATAAATATTGTAATCCCATTGTAATCCATTGTAATCCCATCAAAAATTTAGTGTTTGAACATTTTAAGTTTTTTAAACGCGATTAGGAACCTAATGAATCAATCGACCAATTTGTAACGGCATTGCAAAAACTTGCTTCGACGTGTGATTTCCAACAAAAGGATGTTTTAATACGAGATCGTATTGTATTAGGCATTAAAGATTCCAGAATACAGGAAAAACTATTGCAGTATCCTGATTTGAAATTATCGGACGCGCTATAAATCTGCAGGTTGATGGAAAGCAGTGTACAAAAGCAGAAGGAAATAACAAACACTTTTGCAACTGTTGGTAGTTCTGTTGATGCCATAAATAAAATACGATTTCGAGCTCGTAAAGCTGACCGTGGAAATACAATTAAACACAAGCAAAGTACTCAAGGTTCAAGTTTCGGTGAAGGTCCATCTCGAAATAATGATCATGGTAATCGCAGACTTTGCTCTAGATGTGGGTATAATCCTCTTCAAGGAAAATGTCCTGCCTGGAACTGTTATTGCATCAAATATAAGTTGAAAGGTCATTTCAGGAAATTTTGTGTGTCTAAACGGGTTGATGAAATTATTGAAGAATGTTCGGAAACTACTGAAACTGAAGATCATGTCGTATGGTCTGTATCGCAGAAGTCTGTTGATTCTGTAGAGTGGTTAGAAAGTGTAGACATAGAAAAGTGTAAAATTGAATTAAAAATTGATACTGGTAGTCAGGTAAATTGGTAAATATCTAAAGCTTCGATGATTTTAAAAAGCTAGGTATTAGCACTAGCGAATTAACAGAAACTCCTACTTCTTTGTCTTCATATTCTGGCCATAAAATCAACATTATTGGTGAGATAAACTAAATTGCTGTTTTAAAGATGTAAACGACAATTTTTCTTTTTATATTCTTAAACCTTATGTTACATCTACTTCTATATTGGGATTAACTGCAATCAATGACTTGAATATTATAAAAAAATAGCATATGTGAAGTCAACGGCTCAAATATACAGTTAGTACTTGACAAGCATGTTCTCAGGTATAGGTAAAGTAAACCGAGAATACAAAATTTCTCTTCAAGCAACTGCTATACCACGGGTTAGTGCTCCTAGAAAAATTCCAATTTCTATTAGAAATAAGGTCAAGGAAAAACTAATAAAATGGTCGAGGAGAAAATTTTAATTTCTATAACAGAACCAATCGAATGGGTACATCCGTTAGTGATTGTGCCTGAAGCATATGGCGATATTAGGCTATGTATGGATCCTAAATCCTTAAATGCTTTTATTAAAAGGGAGAATTTTCCAATCCCAACACAAGATACTCTATTTGCGGAATTAGCAAGTTCTAAATATTTTATACTACTAGATGCATTTTCTGCATTTCTACAGATATCTCTTGATTACGATGGTTCGCTATTATGTACAATAGCTACACCGTTTGGTAGGTTTAGTTATTCTAGATGTCCTTATGGGTTATCTAGTGCTCCTGAAATATTTCAACGGTTTATTCATGATACCTTTTCAGGTATTGCTGGAGTTATTTCATATTTTGATGACATTTTTGTATTTGGGAAAACTAAAAATGAGCATAATAAAAATGTAGACATTGTGTTGGAGAAAATAACGAAAAGCGGTCTTACACTTAATAAGTCTAAATCAAAATTTTGTCAGCCAAAAATTAAATTTCTTGGGCATGTTATATCGTGTAAGGGTAAAGCTGCAAACGCTGAAAACGTCAATGCTATAATTAGCATGAATAAACCCAAAAATAACAAAGATCTGCAACGATTTCTTGTATGATTGTATATTGGGCTAAATTTATCCCAAATCTATCCCAAGAAACTGTTCCACTTAGGCATTTCCTCAGTAAAAACTCAGAGTGGTATTGGTCTGAAAATGAGGACGTTTGTTTTAATAAATTAAAAGAACTGGCAACAACTGCCCCTGTACTATCATTTTTTGATAATTTAAAACTTATTACTTTATCGGTTGACGCAAGCCCATATGGTCTTGGTGCGGTAATCCAACAAGACAAGCATGCTATAGAGTACGCATCTGTTTTTCTTACTGAGACACAGTAGCGTTACAATCATATTGAGAAGGAACTCCTTGCAGCTGTGTACGGTTGTGAGCGTTTTCACTTTTATCTGTTTGGAAGGAAGTTTGTTGTGCAAACAGATCATAGACCGCTAATTATGCTGCTGAAAAGACCTATTGACGAATTCTGTCCTAGGATTCAAAGATTGTCAATTAGATTACTGCGATATCAATGCGATTTAGTTCATGTTCCAGAAAAGCAACAGCAAATTGCGGACACTTTAAGGCGGGATTCGATAAATAAATCTATCCCACAGAATTCCTGGAAAATAATTTGATGGTTTATTGTGTTATATCAACCAATAAAACCAAAGAAGATTTGCTTAAAAAATCTATAAAGGAAGACCCAGTTCTTTCTAAAATTGTATTTTCTTGTAAGAATGGTTGGCCCAACCATAAAAGCTCAATAGATTCTAGTGTGAAACCCTATTGTGATATCAAAAATTTCTTATATGTACATAAGGAGATATTATTTTACAAAAATAGACTTGTTATACCCCAGAACCTCAGGTGTGAATTCATTGAGCTTCTGCATAAATCACGCCAAGGTGTAGTCGCTACAAATCTTGCTCAACAAGCTATATTTTGGCCAGGTATAACCTGTGGCATAGAAACAGCCGTTTTAAACTGTATGACTTGTCAACAGTTCTCTCAAAGTAACCCCAGAGAACCATTGACTCCCCACCAAATTTCCAAATTACCGTGGCAAAAAAAGGTATAGGCTTTAAGTCTTTGGGTACTCTAGACTTTATAGTTGTTGTTGGCTATTATAGCAAATTTATTGTAGTTAACAAAATAGTAAACAAAACAACAAGTAGCGTTATATCTTCGCTAAAAAATATTTTTAGCATAAAGGATTACCCCAAATAATCTTTTCAGATAATGGACCTCCATTTAACTCAAAAGAGTTTTATGACTTCTCTAGCAAATATAAGATTGAGTTAAACACATCCAGTCCACGTTTTCCTCGTTCTAATGGAATGATTGAGAGAGCAGTTCAGACTGCAAAGAGCTTATTAACTAAAGCTCATCAAACAGAAGAGGATCCGTTTATAAGTATCCTAAACTACAACATTACTCCAAAACATGACTTGCCCTCGTCCAGTTCAATCTTGATGGGTAGACACTTAAGAACGACACTACCTCTCGCTAATAAAATCTTAAAGCCTAACTTTTCTACAAGAGGCTTACAAAAACTATTGAGAAACAGGCAAATTAAACAAAAGTAATATTTTGATCAGCATACGAGAAAATTAACACCACTAAAGCCGAACCAAAAAATTCTTGTTCAAGAAAATACTAGAGTTTGGAAACCAGGTGTTGTACGATCCGAGTCAGGTTCTAATGATTATCATGTTTTAATAGACGATGCAATTGTTCGGTTTTTTTTATTATTTTATTAAATTTAATTTGAAAACGACTCGCTCCTATATCCTATTAATGTAGACATTGGAAATATGCATCCTGAATACCTCACCCCTTTTATCACGAAGGTTACGCGCGATCAGGTTTGAACAGGTAGAAACTTGTTTTCGACGTGCCTGCACCCCTAAATAGAGTGTAAGAAAAGCAGTCGTAGTTAATCGTTCGAAATGTAAAGACGTTATTAACGCAACATACAATTCGGTATGTTCTCGAAGCATGTTTTACGGTTCGTTATATAAACATTCATAATCGTGTAGTGTTCGGAATGAAGGGTGTAATTACATAAGTGCTATTTATGACCATAATAGTGCGAACTTTGTAAGTTATAAAAAAAACTAAACGGTCAGTGGATATTTCGTCTCGGCTTGCAGAGAAGCACTACAACATCTTCGAAATACAGTCCATTAATTCGTTGGTTATTAATCGTTGGACCAGCAAACTTCGTCCTTCGATAGTATCTCCAGGTATGTAGATTGCTATATTCTAGCTACAACCTCATAGGTACGTACAGCAATGTATCGCCGAAATAGGTAACAACTTAGACCCCTGAGAGCACCAGCTTTAGAAAATGCTCAGGATCAACCAAAACTAGACTCTCAAGATGACACTCAACCTAAAAGCAATTATCAGGAGTTAATTCCAAAAAATCCTCCTCGTGTTCATTGCTCTACTCGTGAACCAAACATAAGTACCACTCGTAGTGGCCGAATTGTTAAAGCGCCTGTTAAGTTAGACCTATAACTGTGTTTACATGATTTGTTCTTATTCTTATTTTGTCTCAAAAAAAAGGACATGGTATATATTATGCTACAATAATTATTATGACCAATGTTTGTTTATTTTTAAGAAAACTGTTATTCTTTAATAATTATTATTATCACGTTTTCGGTATTGCCGCCACCGCCAGAGTCTTGACGTGTAACCGACGGGTGTCATGAACACGCTAAGCGGTTGCTTGAATTACAGTTCTGTTGTATTATAATTATATAATAAATCTCAAACAAAGTCAGTTAAGATTATTACTTATTTTAGCAATCGTAAATTGAACCAGTAAGACGTCACAAAACATTGCAGGTATCATGCTCAGAGTCGAGACGGGTCGAGTGTTTGAGTTTGCGTGAGTAATAAATACAATGACTACGAGGACCACTACGCACTAACTTTAAATACGTTGAGGGATACATCGAGTACGGTCTGCGAAATGATGTCAACAAATCTGAAATTTATCTATATAAAAGACAAAATTTGTATTACTGTTATCGAACAGTTACAGATCGCCCGTGAACAGATTAAACGTTTTCTGATCGACCTGCTCGCTCACTTATTTCCAAGAAACTTTGCACTGGATCTCAACCGGGACAATTTTAGTAACCGGGCGGGACACCGGGACAAACTTGTATATCCGGGACTGTCCCGGTGAAACCGGGACGTATGGCAAGTCTACCTAAAATACAGGTTTAAGAATTCAGTTACGTAAAATTTCATTACATCACTAGTGATGTAATGGACTGATAGTTATAAAAAATTTGACGTTACATAACGTTAGAAATAAATATAAAGTTTGACATTTCGTAACGGGGTTAGATAAAAGTTATTTTTGTTTTATTTTAAAGAAATAAAAACTAAGAAAGCATCCAATGTAGTAACATATAGAAGTGAGTATGGCCGTAAAATGATGTTCTTAAACTTTGCAAAACTCTGCTAACGAATAGGGCAACGGTTTAATATAAATGGCGCTTTAGTCATTAATTTCCAGGTATATCTAGCTTTGTGTAAGCAGTATTGCTGGTTATCTACTTATTTATAGTCTTGGATTAGCATAAACCGAACAACAGTTTTAAAAGCAAAGACGTTTAAATGCGCTATAAAATATAAACGTAGTTGCATTTATGGAATCTGTTCAGTAATGTAATACAGAGCGGGCTTTGTATTTATGAAACTAAATATTGCGCGAACCACGCTATCCTAATAAACTGCTAAAGTTCACATATTGCACTATAATTTGCGTAAAGTTGGCCGCTGCTTGCGCTTATCTAAATTGTAATAGAATATACTTTTATAAGAAGTGAGAATATTTAAACTGCTTTACAGAAAATCTCTTCCCTCGGTTATTTTTAGTATATGATGGTGCTCATGGTTTTTTAGTAGTTTTCTACAAAATAATAATTAAGAAAAAATAAAACTAACATACTATTTACTACCCTATGTTCGAATGTTCAAATGGTTATCACAAAAGAATCAGGGTTTTAAAACGAATTATTTTAGAAAGCACTGCAGCATCATAAGAAAGGAAAACTGTCAAAATTTTGAGTATGTAAATTACAAATGTTTAATGTGAGATTCTCGCGCACACAACAAACGTCCAGAGGAAAGTTCATTTTAGTCTATACACACTGCTGCTCACAGCAGCAGTAACTCGTTCTCCGAGTTTATTCGATGTAGCAAGTATTGGTGTTACATAAACCACATCATAGTTCAACCCTAAAGAAAAACAATCACATAGTGTAAGATTCGTAGATCTTGGAAGCCAGACAAATACGATCGAATCTTACAATACATAAGTAGGTAAGCTACCTTCGTACGAGCGCAAAAAAAAACGGTTTTCCTACGGGATTTAACATGGTAAATTCTAAAACCGTTCTGGTCATCTTTGCCAGATACAAAGGTCATTTACCCCGGGCGATCCTACATTCAAGGTTCATGTGATTTTTGCTTAACCATCTTATATAGGAATTCTGGCGCAGTCCGATCCATAATCTACCCCTCCATGCTCTGCCCTCCCCCCAAATGAAAATAGAGGTTCGTAAAAATGCTGTATTACACATTGCACTTACATACACTGATTTTATATACATATTTTTAATACTTCCTCAATTTCCATGCTATTTATGGAATAATGACCTATGGGTAATGTCTAGTATTTTCCCGGAATCAAATATCTTTTGTCGTCGTGTGGACTTAGGGCTATTTTATCTTGAATGATTGTATGAATATGATGTTTAGATGACCGCATCAAATTTTGGGATATGAACTTTTCCTTATGCTCATCTACAGAACGAGCAAAGTCCTCAAATGTGAAATGATTTTTAATGACTGATTTTTTAATTCCCTTGATCATAAAGTTACACCGAAATTAGAGAGAGTCGCTGGCGGTATAAAAGTATCTTATTGTATACGCAAGCGTTCAGCCTCCCCCTCTTTCGATGTTTTAAAAACCTTCGTCGCATACATTTTGGATCTCAACCCGATAAAGTTGGTTATAATACGTCCATTGTTCTCATCTTTCATCATTCCCAATTCTTTTTTATTTACTAGAGTAATTTTATAGATGTTATCTTGTAGATAGTCTGAAGTATCAAAATATTTGTGACAGTCCCGCCTTATAACCACATAAGGATCATAGTTTATTATTTGATAGATAAGGCTATCGGTATCAGTATATAAAATACTACCAGCGTTTCCAAATCTGGCACTCATATATTTATGATGGAAGTTATAGATCGTGAGCTTGGATAAATCCAAGACACAAATGTCCACGTATATAGGTTTATTAAAATAGATTTCTGATTTGTGTAATTCAACCAGTACAAGGTTTTCATCAAATATCGCTAAGTTTTTGAACAGGGGATTGGATATACAAGTTTTACATTAAAATGTTTTCGCTTGTTCTCCGTTATTTTTCCAAAAATTGCATTGTTCATTAATTTGAACAAATTTTTTTCGAATTCATTCTTTGCACGTTTCCGAAGCTCAGTATTCAGATCAATGTAGGACTTTAACCAACAACTCTGCTTAAATTTAAGAACTCTATGAATGGATTCTAATTCAAGTCCAATTAGCAACACCTGCTTCAGATTCCTGTAGTGGATCACATATTTACATTTAGAATTCAACGTAGCCATTAATTTAGTATTTTGAGCTCTCTCCACAGGTGGTACTCTAGTTTTCGGGTTAATGTGCTCTGGACAAAAAAGAATATATTTATGTAGGTCATGGATATGTTCAGGATACTTCAAATCAACCTCCAAGATATAACCTTCTGAAGCATCATCTGAAATTAAAGCAACATCGAGATCAGTGGGCGCCTATTTAAAGTCACCATACAGAAGCGGTTGACTCATAGCCCGCCCCTACTGGTTGTTTATATCGAATTACATTAGATATTCAACGGGTTTGAATGAATCATAAGTGGGTAGATATTTATTGTTAGCAGAAGCACGTTGTTCCGAACACACTTGACTAAGACTTCCTCATATACCCTTCTCAATGAACAAGAGTTGATCAATTTCAGTTAGTAGTTCCAGTTCCTGGTCTGTATGTTTCATCATCGCGTCCCAAGTATATCCGGGCAGTGTATAGTAGTGGGCAGGATCAAGTCTGTAAGTGGAATGACAACTTGAACGGAATTGTTCAAAAACCTCAGCCAATAGCAATATTCAGTTTCTATACTCCACTCCACTTAGGAAGGTAGTAGATGGCGCTTGTGCTTGAGTAAGATTTACACAGATCAAAAATTTATTAGTTGCTGTATTTGAAAAGTTGCCGGCGTCGGTTGTATATTTACTATTTTGTGACGATAGTTTTTCAAAAATAACAATGCAATGGGCTGACTTTATTAGTTAATTTTTAAGTATTATTGCATTCAGTAATTGCAATTTGGTGTTCTTCTTAAGGAATAAGACCACATTGCTTTTTGAAAATGATTTTATTGATGTTTCGATCCTTCTCCTAGGATAGTTGTCTAAATAATAACAAGCAGTATTTGTAATTTGGTATTAAATTTCAGAAGATAAAATTGGACTTGGAACTACATTAAGTTTAAGACGGAATTAGGGCAAATTCATAAAGCACACTTGTTACATTCATACTTAATCAATGTTCCATCTCAACTTTTAGTATTTTTCCGAATACCAAATATTGAGATAGAGCATTACTTAAGTATGAGTGTGGCTTAAGTGTGCTTTATGAATTTGCCCCTTAGTCTTTACTTAACAATTATGGTAGAAACAAACATTCACCTGGAGTTATAGAATGCTTTAATAAAATTCTGTCAGTTTCATTTTTTCGAAAGGTTGTAAGTTTGTTATCAATGATTGAAATTAAAGCAATGCAACGATATTTATACAGATTTTTATTTATATTTTTTGCAAGATTGAGGTTTTTGAATACATACATCCAAGAAACACGGTTTTAAAACATATCAAGCATTATTGAACTTTATTTTCTACCTGTTTGGTTAAAGTTTAAATAAAATATTAATATAGAACAATATATAAGCTATTTTTAATTAAACACGTCACAAAATATCAAAACAATGATATCACAAATTTATATTTAATCTACGTCCATATCATCCCCAGAGGTATCTTCGTCGTCTGTTGTACTTTCATATCCAACATTTATTACAATTTGTTCGACAAGTTCTTCGACAATGCCATCCAATTTCCACATTCTTTCTTCTTCTTTAATTATATGGCTAATACAATTAACCCAATGTCTTTTATCTATGGCTGCAATTCCTTCATCCAGAAGCACCTTTACGTCGTTAATTTTAAAAGTAGAATTGTTGGTAGCTACATGCTGCTTTACTCGAGCCCAAATCAGCTCAATTGGATTTAGATTGCAGTGGTATGGGGGTAACCTCAATACAGTTCTGCCAGAGCGTTTTACAATTTCGTCAACAACATAAGGTGTCGGGTGAGCTAGAGAGTGCTGCTTTACTAAGGCTAATAATTCAACTTTTAATAGCTCTTTGGTAACTTCAATGTGTTTTGCGTTTAACCAATTATAAATTTGTTCTTTCCGCCAACTTTGACTTGGAACCTTATCAGCTTTGACGCTGTGATAAGGAGCATTATCAAGCACGATTACACTATCATTATCAAGAAGAGGTAATACACCTTTCAACCAAGTTGTAAACGCTTTACCGTTCATGTCTTCGTGATAATCTCCTAAAACGATAATTATGAACTCAGGGTCCTAAGTTGTTTATAGTGTTAATACGCTACCTGTTTTTTAGATTGAAAGTTTAAATATGCACCATTGACAAATCCCATATCACTACCCATGTGCGCAACAATTAATCTCTTGCCCTTGCCAGAGGGATCTCGTATACCAGTCGATAAACCTTCGATTAATGCCTGCCTTGCCGTTTTTACAGTGGTGTCTTGCCATACCTTGTTCTTTACATGTCCAGCATTCACCCACGTTTCATCAGTATAATAAATTCTTTTGCCTTCAGCTCTATACTTTTTAATTGCAGTTAAATATTTTCTTCGCCACAACACAATTTCAGGTTTTTCAATTAAAATTGTTTTTCGGCTACGCTTTCCATATTTAAAACCCAATTTCATTATTACCCGATAAAATGATGTGCGACTGAAGTTTGGTAAAGAGTCATCATTGTTTATTGCATGTAATACTTTCTCTAAATTTGGTAATTCATTTCTAAAGTAAAATGCATGAACATGCCGTCAAATCGCACATCTTTCAAATTCTTCAAGTTCGTCGTAGATTGTTGTACGCACTCTTGTAGTCTTTGGCAAGGAAGCAGTACCAGTAGTTTCCATTTCTTTTACAATATTCCACATTGATCAAATACCTAAACCCACTTCTAACGCAGTTTGCTTAACAGATTGCGTTTTGGATGCATTTGTGGAATTTTTCAAATATATATTATAGGCAATAAGCTTTTGCCCGCTCATAACATGTTTGCCCTTCGGATTTTTAATAGGTTGGTGATCCATAATTAAATAAAAGTCGAAAAAGAATTCATTGTTAGTATTATATGCTTATCTTTAATGAGACATGCTTACCTTATTATGAAGACACTGGTGTTTTATAGCTCTGACAAGAACTGTTTTGATACTAAATATAAAATTAACACAAATTAATAAGGCCGAGCAAAATTTCAAAGGCAAACTAATAACAAAATACAATAAATAACAAAAACGAAAATATGAAAGGGCAATAGCAAATGTCAAAATGCCAATTGACAATCTGTCTTATAATAAAAATGTTCAAACAACCAACACAAACATACGGGATATTTATACTTGTGTACACTTGGCTCATCCATCCACCAATGAGAATCGCTAAAATTCAGTCCTATCTTTTCCTTCAGTACCTTCTTAACTGGAATGGAGTATAGGTATAAATCCGAATATTGACCCAAGTTTTGAATATGAAATGCTGTCCATACTCTTTGAGCATGCGCATGCTGTTTATTAGAGATTACCTTATCTTCTAATGTATTATAAAATTGCTGCTACCTAGGTAAACAGATATTGTTAAACTTTGCAAAAGAATCAATAAAATCATATGGATAGACACCTTTTCGGGTTAATAATAGAAACTGTTCATCGTTTAAATGTGAGAATCGGCTTTTTAACAGTGTATATTCAGTCAGATATGAGGCAAGTGTGTCTAAGGAGGAGCTCATGAAACAGAAACTATCAATGAATCGAAAATTGACTAGGTTTTCTGGAATAAGTTTAGTGAATAATATGTATTTTTCTTTCGTTACCAGTAGCCATCTACACGACCTTCTAAATTAATAGCAATATCTTTGATGATAAAATGACTATCATAACTGCTTTAGTTGTAGAAAACGATGGGGATTGTTCGATAGTCCTGATGATTTATATTACAACCCGAATGTGTTGGTCCTCTATTGTTGTCAATTGGCATAAAATGATCATGGTCACGAACCTTTATGTCTCCGACACTAAATGGTTTATCACAGATATAATAGTGTGTTGCGGCTATGAAAGCAGCTTTCTGTTGCAATATTAACGGGGTCATATCATATGGACACATCTAAACGGTTTCAACATCTTCTGCAAACTGTTGTAGTTCCTTTGAAAACCAATTTATGCAGTCTTCACCACGATATGAGCGATAAAGCGATAACGAGTCATCGTACTCACATTTAACATATTGCCCTACACTACACGGTATATGTTCTTGATATTTTTGAGCATCCCCAGTGGGCTTTAAAAGACACTCTAAATCTGCATATATAACGAATGGAACTTTAACCTTGTTCTAAAATTTCTAAAACAGAGGATTTTATTTTCTTCTGTAGGCAACCGAGGTACACCCAATTGTTTGATTTTACAATCATCGATATGCTTTATTTTTTTCCTCTGTAGTGAAGTAGTGGAGAAAACGATCACAAAAATGTTTCTTGGCATGATCAGAATTAAGTTGAGAAGACATTAATCGACTCAAATCCTTGATTCATACATAATGGAAATTAAACGGTTCACTTTTATCATAAGTTTCCAAATACTCACTATAGTACTGGTTATGAATTATCAAGAGATTAACATGTTTGTTTTTTTCTATTATCCGATACGAACAAGGGAACTATTGTAAATTTTTGATTGTTTAGTTTAAGAGTGTATACATTAACTGAAATATTATCTTGAAATTCAAAATTTGTAATTTGGTTTATAGTCATCGGAAACTGGATCCCTTTTAAGTTTAATATGGATGAATAACGAGGATATTTAGAGAGCCTTTGAGGATCACGAGCGACAGGGTTAAATGCAGATACTACAGACCATGCAAGACATGCCTGATCATTATTCCTTACGTTAATACACGCCTGTTTACGTTGTATTTGAGGTTGCAGCTCAATATATGATGACCCCTAAATGGGATAGTACTTATTTATATTAATACCTAAATTACAAATACTTTTCAATGTCCAGCCACTATCACGTTCCTGGAAGTCTTCTATTTCCGTTGTCATTGTTTTTGTAACGTTAGTATCAAACCACCTGTCCAGATCTGTGTTCTTAAATACTGCGACGTTAGATGTAGTGAAGTATTTATACTTCCTCATTTTGTATAAGTGTATCTTGAATTCTTCTCTTGAAAACACTCTTACAATCTGCTAAAAAGGTCTTTACGCCTTTATGTTCGAGATTGCTGATTATTCCATTATGAATGCGTTCTTGGAATGCTGATACAGAGCCTTCCCAGCATACTCAGTGTTTTGCAGTCTTCCTTTTGTTTTCACCCCCTGCTCCCCTCTTTTGCACAACTTTCAGTTGACTACGCAAGGTTTTAATATTTGCCAATAAATCCAGTAACTGTTGTTTTTTGCCAATAGACTTTATATGCTTTACAGCATCGTGTAATCTACGCATTCCAACCCTGCATAGTTGCAGCCCTTCTTCACCTGTTCAATACTATGATGGTGTTGCACCAACCCAAGGAAGGCGGCAATATTTTTTATTAGTTCCAAGAAACAATTTATTTTGGCAGCTCAACGCTCTGCAACGAGTAACACACGATCGACTTTTTTCACTTAATGAAGATTTGTATGTTTTAAAGATAGATTTGTCTATCACAAAGATGAATAGGAACTGACGCTCCGCTTGATAGGAGCGGTTTATATACCCGCGGACGAGTTCATGGGGGGGGGGGCACAGTAATTTAAATTTAGACTTTGGGTCCGTGTTTGTATCGGTTTATGCATGGAATCTTCTAGAATGTTTACCAACAAGATCAGAGGATAATAAAATTTCACTCTATAAGGCACTTTCACCGTATGAGGCAATTTCACTCTATAAGGTAATTTCACTCTACAAGGTAATTTTACCCTATGAGGCAATTTCACTCTATAGAACACTTTCAACCTATGAGACAATTTAACTCTATAAGACAATTTCACTCTACAAGACAATTTCACCCTATGATGTAATTTCACTCTATAAGGAAATTTCACACTGTAAGACACTTTCGTCCTATTCTGATGGAGATAAATTTAGGGAGTTTTGGTATTAAAGCACCCACAATCAGACCTAGATCTGATTATGTAAATAAAGAACTAGTTTAATATTATTGCAATATCACAAAGCTATACGCAACAACTAACTTTAAATAAATTGTCTTTGAAACTTAAATGGATGCAATGACTAAGTTTTATCATTACAGTGGTACTATATTTGGATGAACCGAGAAACAGTGCAATTAAGGTGATAGCGAGGACAGAATCGATGTGAATTGGTGTAGCTCTGATTCTCAGCAGGTGGGGTGGGGCCTGTCTGACCGCAGAGTCATCATAGTAAGCCACCAACTCAAAGGTACGACTTCGTAGAAAGTAACCCAACTAGGTCGATTCATCATCAAGCCTTCAAACCTACACGGTTAGATAAAAAGGAGTATAATACACCCATTTTATTCTTATTATATGTTTGTATACTTATAATAAAGTATCCAACAATATGAAATCTAGAGGATCCGGTAGTTCTTTATAGCCACCAGGTAGCAAAAACTATCCAATGCCGATACACTCCCACACTGTGGTACCTATCGTATAAAGAATGGTCGATCACCAGTTCAGACCCCAATTCATTTTCCCAGTAGCTTTATACCCAACCATAATGCTATTTTTAAAAACTATGTGTTTGCTTAGTGTGATAATATTTGAATGCAAGGTTGTTTCCGTGCTTCTGTATGAAAAGTTCGAGCACGCCTTATAGCGTGGTGAGTATTTATGGGTTTTATGAAATAGTACTTTTCGACGACAATCAATTAATTTTATTTATAATTACTATAGCTCCTTCCGGACAATGTCCAGCGTAAAAATCTGATGTCCATCCATCACGATCCTCCTACTTCCGGTCACTGTGGCGTGACCAAAACTTCTGCTCGTCTCTTTCAAAAATATTACTGGCCCTGTCTCAGAACCAATGTCGCTCGTTATATCCGGCGTTGTCCGATTTATGCTGATCACAAAGTTGAACAGTTACTCCCTCCTGGTTTCTTTGCTCCTAGGGCCAAACCATCCCATCCCTGGCAAATCCTTTCCTGCGACATAGTAGGTCCTTTTCCTCGTTCCACTCGCGGTCACTTCTATATTCTTGTGGTGGCTGAGTATTTTACTAAGTTTTCTCTTTTCTTCCCTTTACGTACAGCCACTGCGCAATACGTCGTCAAAGTCCTCGAAGATCAAGTCTTCCTTATTTTCGGTATCCCGCAATATCTTATCACAGATGAGGGTGTCCAATCCCGTAGCCATCAGCTTGCTTCCTTGTGTGCCCGTTATCACTCCAAAATCCGTTTCACCGCCCGCTACCGTCCGCAAGCCAATCCTGCTGAACCTGTTAACCGAGTCCTCAAAACCATGATTGCTTCCTACGTGCGCGACGACCAGCGTCATTGGGATGTAAACCTCTCAAAAATTTCTTGTGCCATCCGCATCTCCAAACACGAAATCATAGGCTGCACTCCGTTCATCGCTCTATTTGGTCGCCGGGGGGGATTTGTTACGTTTATTTTGAACATCCCGTACATTTTTTTCTGATAATAAGAAATACGCGGTCTAATAATTTTCAACTCAAATTCCTTTGGCGTTAAAAACGAAAATTAATTCAGTAAATTAAAATAACCCTTTCACGTGTTAATTCATTTATCTACTTGTATAAATTCGATTCCTATTGTTAGATCCTACAGCTTAATTAAAAATAAATACTTTTTTTAAGAATTCCTCAACGTAAGGTTTATGCTAAAATAAAACAGGTGATAACTGGTTTTAGATATCTGATAATTAATTCTTATGTGTTTTCTATTAAAAGCTTCGTCGAATTAAAGATGCGTATTATTCCAATAAACCGTGTTTTTCCAGTTTCATTTCCTTAACAACAATATTACTTTGAGCTCTGGTCATTAGTGAAACGAAATTAATATTCACTTGCTTTTCAATCTACAACGAAAACACGTGTAGAATGGTTGGTTGTTTCCGTTTTTCTGTATGAAAAGTTCGCGCACGCCTTACAGCGCGGTGCGTATTTATGGGTTTTATAAAATTGTACTTTTCGATGATAATAAATTAATTTTATTTATAATTACTATAGCTCCTTCCGGTGGCCCTTAAAGCCTTGTTGTGATGGGAAGACCACCCCAAGGCGGGATCAGGCGCACCTCTGTTTCGCACCGTTTTTCAGACGGTAGGCTCCAATCCGACTGTGGTGACTCGAGGGTGAGTGTTTATGCACTAATTTTCTTATATGGGCACCCGGTAGTTGTTGGAAACAACATATGTACACGGATCTACGGATGCATCCCGTTGTTGGTGGTATAATGACTGGTTGTTTGTATGTGCGAGGATATTATAATGTTTACTGATTTCTTTATTAGGATAACTTTATGTATAGAATTCCTTATTTACAATGCTGATTTCGAGCTGTGGTTTTTAGTGGGGTAATTTTGTTCCTTTTTCTTGTTTGAAGATTAATATAGGGGTGACCTAAAAACTGCAGCTCGCTATGTTAAAAATGATTATTTTTTTATTCGTAATTATGTATATTATGTACCTACGAATTGCTCATTATTGGTACTATTGTGTTTTGTATATAATTTTGTTTTTTTTTAAATTAGAGGTTTTTAGTTTGTAAATGTTTGATTGTGCGTGAGTGAGTATATTTTTATTTCAGGCCTTCCTTAATTTTTTTGTAGGTATAATACAACCCCCACTCGCCGATTGAGCCCGGTCAATTTCTTTTTTTTCTTCCTCGTTTTTATTTTCTTTTTCTAGACTACGTCGCTGAACGTAGCAATATAACAGTAAGGTAATTACCATTATAAAATTACCGTCATACCTATTTAATCGATATCCAGTGGTATGTGAAGGAGGTTAAGAAGCTTGACGGCTACCAACATCCCCCAACACTTAGACAATGACGAATTTAATAGTTTTTCAATAGATTCTTTCGCACAACCAACACTTGTTGAGAATATTGCAGAACCAACACCTGTAGTTCTTTATAATGATCATCCGATTTAAGTACAATTATTTTCGTTCGTCATTAGGTTTACCTACTTGAAACTGGTTGAACGCGGTTCTCATTGATTTCCTTTCTATGATAACCTACACATTTGTCTAAAATTTCCACAGTCTACATATTTGACCCTCTGTGTGCAATAGTCTAACCTAGGTCTGTCTACCTCTACATTCATTTTTTTCTGTCTCTGCTTCTAATATACTTCGCAGTATTTCTTCATGCCTTACTATGTGACCTGTCATCCTATCTCTCCTATTTTTAACTGTTCCCCACATATATTTTTGTTCCCCTACCATACGTTTGTGGCACCACATTTTAAAGGCTTTTTATCTTTTTCCTGTTCGGTTCTCCTACTATCCAAGCTTCCCAGCCGTACGGTGCTGTGCTCCACGCATATGCTTTCAGCAATCTTTTCCTTGTTTCTATATTTGCAGTCTTTGAATACTGTAGTTTCTTTTTCTTGTTAAATGCAGCACGGTCTTGTGCTAATCTTTGTTTTATATCATTTGCACTTATCCCATTCTGCGTTATTTGGCTTCCTAGGTAAAGAAATCCCTAACTCATGTAAGTTCTTCTTTTCTATTTGTATTGTAATTTTTGATTTATTTTCCTCTCCTTTATATACTTTAGTTTTAGTTTGGTTCTTTTTTCATACCGTATTTCTGTGTTAGAAGTGTTTCCATTTCATTAAAAGCTGCTTCTTGTTGAAAATATAATAAAAACGAACGCACATACAAATTTAATGTAGGGGGTTAGATTAGTTAAATTAATATATAACACCCGTTTCCATTTTCAAAATCGGAATACATGCTATTTGATTCATACTAAATACTTACGATATTGCTAGTTTTTAAAAGATTACTTTACATAGGTTTTTATCTTGCTTCAAGAACTTTGGCTGGTTTAAAGATTACCTACCTGAACTAAGCTACCGCTCGCTGCCACAACAGCTTATAAATCCAAATGTTTAGTAATGAGGTAATAACAAATTGTTTTCACCCTTATCAACTACATGAGGTAAATCTCGTAGTTAATGCTTTTCTCTTATTTTAGGCACTCGTTTTTGCCAGCGATAAGCCGTCATGTAAATCCATCGCTCTGCAAAGAAATTATTACCAACTTCTCCAGTTTGAACGGTGTACTGCAAACTCGATTATTTCTAACAAAAGAACATTTATCCAACGTTACCTTAATGCATTCGTGAAAAACCTATAATTGTCATTACAAAATTTGATCTTTGTTTGTAATAATGTATGGTTAACCACTAAGGTAAATATTAGATAAGGTCTAGTTTACTGTAGAAAAGAAAATAGGTTCCTTTTGTCAGGCGTTGCGATGTGGAAACAAATAACTGGACTAACCATCACGCAAAGGTTAAGCGACAATTTAACCGGAGACGATTTATGGCAGAACTTGTTCCTACGACAGAATACTAATGATGATGATAATAATACCTTTCCAAGCCTGAATAACTAATTTACATGTTGCCTAAAAAAGCAAACTAATTTCGACTGTTTTCCAAACTTTTGTATTTGTAAGGAATCCATACACCATAGAAAAACAAATATTTTGATTATGAAATAATCGTCATTTGTTTATCATTCAGTTTTTGTGCCTATCTCAAAATATGACAAAGAAAAGCGTGTTAGATAAGAATTTTTACAGATACTATAGAAACCTTATCAAGTCGTTTCAAATAATCGAAGCCTTCTGATATCGCACCAAATCAACACATTAGATCGGTTGGCTAAAGCGATATCATGTGTAATGACGTTAGTTGGTCATGAAATCCTATCAACGAGAACTAAACTGAAATGCGTCGACAATTTTAGCCCTTCAGTTGGAGCTTTAATACAATCGAATAGCGGATTTACTTCGGGATCCGGAAGCACCGGCAGAGAATATATCTTCAGGAAGTTGCACAATATCTTTGCGGGCTTCCTTTAGCCAAACGTTTTCACATTTACATCACGATTACAATAAAATACACACCCAGCATTGTTTCGTTTATTTGACACTAAGAAATCGTTTAATTTACCAATTAGTTGCTGTAATCGGATTCTCAATATTTTCCTTCGTTTTAGAGGTTTCCATATACTCCGAAAGAAAAATCGATAATGTAAATACAGCAAAGTTTACATTCGAAAGATTGCATGTTTACAAATGGAAGCTGCATAAATTTCTGCCGCCTTCACATTTAAGATAAACTGCAAAGGCGAATATTGAGTGCAGATAATCAGGTGCGCTAGCTAGATCAGACATTAACGGTCTAAGTGATTTTTAAAAACATTTGGAATACTTAGTTTATTCGCTGGATAACATTGTTGGCTTTTTAGATAACAAAGTTAAATGCAAAGTTGAAAACCGATTACACACGAGTAGAAGTTATTCAGAGCACTCATTTGTCGCCGCTTGTTGCATCGTCTGCTGTGCTGTTGTGAAGAGTTTTTGCAGTACAGATTTCGCGCTTTATAAAAATGGATTTTAATCATGGAAATTTTTCTTCCGCATCAAGATATATATCGTTCTTATTATTAGATTATAAGTTTTCTAAATATGTTTTCAGTATTTGGTACTGCAGGATACGAAAACAGAAGGAAAATGAATTACAAGAGTTTGCGAAAAATTTCTGAATACTCGACTCCGATAAAAATGAAATTTCGGTCTTTTCAGACGATATGGAGTTGGGTGATCTTATATATTCGACTAAAATTAAAATTAAACGTACCATTTATTTGATAATGTAAATTCTAACAACCGTTCATCAGAAACATTTTCTACTGAAAATATTGATTAAGAAGTCATTGAAGAAGATTAGTGGGTGGATACTGAAGCTAAAATTTCAGAAATTCCTTTTATAGGCACTCCTAAATTGAAATTAATTGATTGTCTTCTATTGTTCTTTGACGAAACGATTTTGCAGTTGATAACCGCATAAACAAATCGTCGTTCAAACATATTCACAAATAGAAACTCATTCAAAGAAGGACATCGCATGGAAGAATATTATAGTAGCTGAAAAAAAAACCTTTGGTCTTTGCTTTTTCAAATGAACAGATAAATTCCCATTATTATGAACTTGATGGAATGAACAACTTTTATCTTTTCACCCTATATCTGATAATCAGAGACATGAAATCGTTTCTAGCAAGTATTACAAATGTTGCAGTTTGCTGATCATCACAGTCACAGTACTGAAGATAAACTAATCGATATTTAACCTAGTTTAGAAAACACTTTAAGAATATTCTTAAATTATGTATTACATCCAAGTAAAAAGCCTATTTAATAATACTGTAATTTCGGATAAGGGAAATAAGGACCAAATTAATAATAATCTGTTTTACATTCTCTCTATTTGTCTAGTCAAGCTTTCGAAATTTATCTTCAATTTCATCATCAGGACAACAAACATGAGAAGTTTAAAAAAATTTAACGATTAGCATATTCAACTTAAACACTACGAATGCAAAATAAAACTGTATTTAAATAAATTCTTATGTTTGTTGTCCTGGATCATTCCATATTGTGGGTTTCCATTAAAAAAACAAAACATACTAAAACCAATTTGTTTTCATACAAATCATTATTAATTTCATCCAAATCCAAATCCAACTCCAAATATCACATCGCCTTTCACTCAATAAGCCCAATGCACCCTCGTTGAAATTGTAAATAACCTACATACGAATCATCCTGCTGTCATCATACTACTATATTACGGTTCACTCCGTTTTAAAATTACTGTGCACTTTACTTGTGCATTAAACACTTATAAAACTTATCAGACTTCACTTATCACGTGTTGCAAGCTAGGATGTTCTAGTAGTGGACTTCGAAAGTAAGAGAGAGAGAGAGAGAAAGCCTTTACTGCCTCTAACCCCGTTTATATAACCTTCTTCCCCCGTTTAGTGGTACATATTTTCGTATTCCGTTCCCGCAAATTGACAAACCGTCACTCATTTCTAGAAATTCTCTCGTAACCGTCGTCCAAAATTTAGAAATAGCCTGCAAAAATCCGCTTTTACCTCGAAAAAACTAACCGATAAACATAACGATTGAAATTTTCTCTGAATATTTCCCTTACCATAACGTTCACGCAAATATAACCCGCCTCTTGTGTGCACGTTCATTCCCTTGTCTTTTTCTATTCCGTGTTTTCCATCTCGCTTGCCGTCCCACTATACCAATATTGTTCGCGGTTAATTTTCCCCTTTCATATCTGTATGCTTTCAAAGATCGATATCCTGTGATGCGAACCTGTTGCGTCTGTGCTTTTGTATTAGCCTCTACAAATATACTCCTTGATTAGGTGCTTGGAACTGTTTGTCCTTAAAACACCTGCTACCTTTCATCTTTCTTTGTTGTGTATTAAGTATAGTATGTCTCAGATTTGTATTGATTTGTTTTCGAAATAATATGCTGTCTGTTACCTTTTGCGTCGTCCGTTACTATACAACTACTAAGAATTATTTTCATCGCATGCTGGCTTTTCAAGAATTGTTTATTTATTTCACTCGTCTGTTCTTTGAACTACTGGACGATTTTAAACGTATTTTCCAATATCTAAGCTTGTAGCTTCTTCGAAATTTATTACCGTATTCCATGTTAAATAAATATACCTGCCTAAATTTTTGATATTCTCTGTACTGCAAAGCTTTAATACTACCCAACTTTGTATTAAATTAAAGTATACAAATTATTGATTTGAGCGTACATTATAATACGTTCGTCTTATTCTAAGCTAATTACTTTGAAACGACAAAATAAATTATGGTTTTCTATACACAGGGTCCTTACATCACTACGTCCTTGACCTATTTAAACTTGTTTACACCTACCTGTCACAGTAATATATATATATATGTATATATTATAATGTCTAAGGAGCTACTAAGAGTTATAAGGGTTGTTTAGTACAAGATAGTATATGCCAAACAAAAATAATCCACATAATCGATCACATATACTTAAAAATGTATGTTTGCCGTATTTTATGTACACTAAAATACCATTCAAATATAGTAGTTGAAATTCAGTGTCAAAAGGAAAATTTAAAATGACTAAGTGGCGTAGTAAGATGTGGAATGCTCAAGGGTTTATACCGAGTTGAATTTTAAAAAAGCCTTTGAAAGTACATTTGCCGTCCAAAAGCCGGATGCGTCTGTGAATGTTCACTATCAACATGCATCCAGGGTCAAGGGTAAATTATTTTAGTTTCATTTTCTATAGAATCAACTTTTGGACAATATTTGTAAACCCAAAATTATTAGTTAAAACATCGTAAAATGTGATTGGTTGAATGTAAAGATTTAGGACATATATTAGAATTTAATGTGATTATGAAACTGTATAAAAGACATGAACTATGGTATGTGCGACACGGACTTAACTATTTGTGATGAATTTTAAGATGTAGTAGGCTAGTAGAGAATTAACATGGTCGCCTTAGAGAGTAAACAAAGGAGATTATTTTCGAACCAATTTTGTAAAAGACGTGTTTTCAGAGCTGTGCTAATTTGTATTCAGATATTTTGAAAAAGAAAATAAAAGTAATTGTTTAAAATGAGTTTAATTGAATAAAGGGGTAAAGAATCAAGCATCGAAAGTATAAAGTGAATAGTAGTGATTGTGCGACGGTAAATTATTGGATTTGGAGAGTGGTTTAGAAGGTAGCAGGATATCGGGAGTGTATACCTAGAAAAGAAGTTAGGTATTGGAGAGCGATTTACAGGAAGAAGGACATCGAGAGTGGTTATATATAGAAAAGTAGTTGGATATTGGAAAGCAGTTTAAAGGGTAGCAGGATATCGGGAGTGGATACATAGAAAAGAAGTTGGATATTGGAAAGCAGTTTAAAGGGTAGCAGGATATCGGGAGTGGATACATAGAAAAGAAGTTGGATATTGGAGAGCAGTTTAAAGATAGCCGGAGCATCGAGCAAAAAGAAATAGGAACGAGGAGATTGGAATTAGATACGGAAAAGCCGACGGATTTATAGAGAAAACCAGGATTCGAAACGGAGATTAGCACAGGGGAAGTTGTAGCACTAGTTTTTCTAAATTTAAAATTTGGGTTAATCATTTCAGATATTGGGGAACAGTTCAAATTCGAGGACACCTGGAAGCTGCACGGAAATTCAAGAACATCATTGTGAGGACGTATACGGTGATTAGGATTTTGTGCCAGGATTCAGCGAGGCATCAACGGAGTATAGACCAGGTGAGTGTTTAAAATCATATTCTTTAATACGTCAAAATTTAGTCATACAAATTTTGGTTGTAATGTAATTTGGCACATAGTAACTTTGATCTAATTAGAAATTTTGGCATATACAAAAGTAGAGTAGCAATTTTAGTAGTAAAACAAAAGAGTGCACTTTGGTTGGACGTAGCACATCTACTTATAACGGAATCCACTATAAGTAGTTTGAATACCCTGAGATTAAGAGTTTTATAGAGTCGAGGCATTGCAACAAATATTTAATAAAAGAACCAACCAAACGGTGCAAGTACGGGGAGTGCATTAGGTGTGCACATTTTTAAAGTTTATAAAAATAAAAAGGAAGACTATAGTTAAAAACCAAAGTAAAGTAAAGTAAAAAGTAAAGAAAGTAAAGAGGGGGTAGAATAATATATATATATATATATATATATATATATATATATATATATTGCTGTGTTAATAAGGTCATTTACGGGTAGTTAGGACCAATAGTATAGCGCACTTCATATAGAAAACGAGACAGTTTTCTGAAGAATCAAGAAATACGATGATTAGGCTGGAACGTAAAAGACAACGCCCTGTACATAATCCATAATTATAATTAATTTAGTTAATAAAAAACATTTTAAAGATTTATTTGAGTAAACAAGTTCGAAAGTCGTAAAACAACATAACGTGAGCTGAAACGCGACACGCATGGATAACGCATCATTATTACGCCAAGAATCCCAATTAAAATAAGCAGGTTTAAAAATGCGTAAGATATAAAACGCATATAATTTAATACATAAATTGTATTAAGTTTACGTGACTAGAAAGCGAAAATCAGCACGCGGTATATTGGAAACAAACACGGCATGATTATAAAATCAAAGTTCAGTAAATTTATTGTACAAACAATGGTCTACGTGATCTAGAAATATAAAAATCCAAGAGAATGAATGCAATTAACTCGAAATGCTACGTCCCGAAATCAGCGTGTCAATTTTTAATATACAACAAAATACAACAAATATACCCAAAACGAGGTATGTAAGAATCACGTATAATAGCGAACTCTGCGCTTGTTAATAGATAGGCGATTCGTTTAAATACGACCGGATTTGTAAACAAATCAGTTCAATATGAATTAAGGCTTAGTCCACATTACTCAAAAGAAAATATTTATGTGAAGTCATTTATTGTAAAGTAATAAAGGTACAATGTTAATTGTGAAAAATTAAAAGAGGTTTGTCGTTTTAACCCTTTAAAAACATAAGTAACTAAAGAATGTTTAATTTAAATTCTAATATAAACATTAAAAGGATAATTACTGGATCCAATGAGGAAATTCAACAAGCATTTAATTTAATTATTAATTACCAGGAAGTTTAACAAAGGACGCTAAAATAATTTAAACTATGCTAAAAAAATGCAGACCATGTCTGAAGCAGATCTGGGTCCAATGTTGGGTGTATTAAATCTCTAAGCTGAATACGGGAGCAGTTGGTACAGGGACTGATTCCAGCTTGGAACAACAGGTTAGCCAATCTGAATGTTTTATTATTTTTATTTGTGAATATTTTGTTGTATATTGCTAATTTGAATAATTTAAAATTTCCTTTCTTGAAAATTTTATGTGAGGGTCAATAAAGATCGTTTTTTTAATACACGTTATAAATTACGTAAATTTTTAAAGAAGTTTAGTGAACGTTCATCGGGTTTCAGATAATAATAATAAGGGTGATTTTGCTGAATTTTTGATTAACTTTGGGAACGATGATTATTAATAGAATTTCATTCAATTATTAAAAGGAAGCTCTGTTTAGTGAATTCCTAAACTTTTTATACATTGTAAATATTTTTGAGATTATAATAGTTGTACTTAATGCTGTTTTGGTTTAAAGAAACAAGAACTAGATGTAAAAGGTAAATTCAAAGGCTTTGTTTGCGTAATTAAAAACTGAGCTAGCCGACGTAATTAAAATTACATATTAAAAATCAAAAATTGACAAAATAAAAATTTTAACCTTTTTAATTCACATAACGGGCGCACCGGGTTATTGCTACTGTATCAAAACAATATATATATATATATATATATATATATATATATATGTGTATATATTGTAATGTATAAGGGAGCTACCAAGAGTTCTAAGGGTTGTTTAGTACAAGGTAGTATATGCCAAGCAAAATAATCCACATATTTGATCACATAAACTTAAAAATGTATATTTTACATATACTAAAGTGCCATTCAAAATGGTAGTTGAAATTAAGTGCCAAAAGGTAATATTAAAATGACTAAATGACGTAGTAAGATGTACAGTGCTCAAGGGTTTATACCGAGTTTGAATTTTAAAGGCCATTGAAAGTACATTTGCCGTCCAAAAACCGGATGCGTCTATGGATGTTTACTATCAACCACGCATCCAGGTTCAAGTGTGATTTATTTTGGTTTTTCATTTTAAATAGAATCAACTTTTGGACAATATTTGTAAGCTCAAAATTATTAGTTATAACAACTTCAAATGTGATTGGTGAACTGTAAATATTTAGGACAAATACTAGAATTTTATGTGAATCAGGAAAGTGCAAAAGGACATGAACTATGGTATGTGCGACACAAACGAAATGTTATGATGTTATTGGACAATTTAGTTATGTACTTTAAAGTGTAGTAGGCAGGAAAGTTAAAATGGTCGCCTTGAAAAGCAAACAACGGAGATTATTTCGAAATTCATTTTGTAAAAAGACGTGTTTTTCATACTGTGCTAATTTGTAAACAATTTTTGAAAGAAGTTAATAAAAGTATTTGAGTTTAAAGAGTTTTGATTAAGTAAAGAAGGGTAAAGAAGTAACAGCGACGAATGTAATAAGTATAAAAAGTGGTGATTGTGCGACGGCGAAACGACGGGAAATTATATAGAATTGGAACGATATTGGGTAACGATTTAAAGGTAGCAGGACATCGAGAAGAAAAATATATAAAGGAAAGAAGTTGGGATTTGGATAGAGATTTATAGATTTGTAGCAGGACATCGGGAGGAAATATATAAAGGAAAGAAGTTGGATTTGGAGAGCGATTTATAGATTTGTAGCAGGACATCGAGAGGAAAAATATATAAGGAACGGAGTTGGATTTGGGTAGCGATTTAAAGGTAGCAGGACATCGAGAGGAAATATACAAAGGAAAGAAGTTAGATTTGGATAGCGATTATTAGGTAGCGGAGCATAGAGCAATTTGAATTAGGACGACGAGTAGATTTGGATTAGATACGAAGAAGCGGACGGAGTAATTGAGAACACGAAGAGCGAAATTGAGGAGAACATCGATTGGTAGTGGAGGATTAAAAGCAGAAATTAGCACAGGGGAAGTTACAGCACTGGGTATTCAAAATTCTAAATTAGGGTTAATTATTTCAGGTATTGGGGAGCAGCTAAATTAAGAACAACACCTAGAGGCGGTACCAATAATTCAATCAGTTAGGACACAGTGTAAAGACGCATACGGCGACAAGGATTTTGAGCCAGCAGTTAGAGCGGCCAAGAACGAAGTATAGACCAGGTGAGTGCTGAGATATCTTAAAACGTCAAAAACAGTCATATAATTTTGGTAGTAATTTAATTTGGCACAAAGCATCGCTGATCTTAGTAAAATTTTGGCATATTAAAAAGTAGAGTAAAAATTTAGTACTAAAACAAAAGAGGGGCACTTTGGTTGGACTTTGCACATCTACTTATAACAGAACTCACTATAAGTAGTTGAACACCCTGAGATTTAAGAGCTTAAATAGTCGAGGCATTGAAATAAATAGTTAATTAAAGAACCAACCAAACGTTGCAAGTACGGGGCGTGCATTCGGTGTGCACATTACAAAAAAAGGCGCGACAAAAAGGGGTAAAATAAAATAAAAATTTTAAGAATATAGAATAAAAAGAGTGACTGAACAGTCAGTAAGTAAGTGAGTGAAAGAAGTGGGAGATTTAATAATATATATTGTTTATATAGCAAAGCCATTATTTTAGATTACTTTTAGAAATGCAACATTGTAACAATCAAAACATTCCGCATCCTGTATTTTAGGAAACTTTGCAATATATTTGTTATTATCTTTGTTTAAACCAAATCTTAATGTTTCATGCTCTTTCCTCTTAATCTGTATCACATTGGTTAGTTATTTTGTCTTTTTCATAATCAGTTTTTCTGAAGATTATTACAAACTAGGAAGTTTTGGCTAACCTCTATACTGTTTATCACAAGCCAAAACCTTCTGTAGAAACCAGTATCCTTGAGTCAGCATGTATAAAAGGCTAAGACAACCTTCCTCTCATCGGTAGTTTGTGGGCAGCAAAGCAGCTAATCAAGTCATGGGTGGTCTGCTGTAGAGCTCGTTGATTCTCATTAAAATGGTGGATTAACCCTTTATAGATGCTAAAGAGGCCCTAATCAATATGGTCACGTAAGTAATTCTTTACTATTATAATTGTTTAACTTTTACACCGTTTCATATTTTGTTAACATGTCATTTAGCTTAAGTTTTTTATTATTCATTAAATACTGTTGTTGATTTTGTCATGTTGTTACTCCGAGATCCCAAGATCCCTAGGATCTAAGTTAAGTACCACCTCTCGCTACTAAAAACTCTACCATCGCGTCACCTAGCTACGCCATCACGCCAAAGTATCATTAACAATTACCAAAAGTGTACTTAACATTTGGTGGAGGCGCCGTGTTAGAAAAACCATATTTAACATATGGTGAAGGCGCTGTACTACGCCAAATAGGGCATCTACGGACATATTCAGAAAATTATCTTTTTATAACTAATTTCATAAAATTATTCATACTCAAGGGTTATTACTTATTATCTACCAACTATCTTTTTTGACAAAACGTTCCGACATTATTTTTTCATATTTCTTGTTTTGCTGATATGAGCCAAAACCACACTCATACAGACAGTTAACATGATCCTGAAAAGTCTAAACTAATTTTTTTTATTTATAAAGATATTATTTAATAATCTATAGGAACACTGTGGCACGATTTAAATAAAATTAAATAAAAACCCTTAACCACAAAAAATATTTAAATTACTAGATACGTATTTCGACCACTATGTGGTCATCATCAGCAGAAAAAAAATTAGCTGTATAATTTACTATATTGTTGCTTTAAACACTATCGAGGATATTCTCCTCACCCGCAGGCTGGTGTTCTTAACAACAAACAATTCACTTGTTTGTTGTTGAGTAAATTATACAGCTAATTTTTTTTTTCTACTGATGATGACCACATAGTGGTCGAAATACGTATCTAGTAATTTAAATATTTTTTGTGGTTAAGGGTTTTTATTTAATTTTATTTAAGATATTATTTATTTATACGGTCATGAATACCATAGCTGGAGACCTCTAGCTAACCCCTCCAGACTCTAATTTTGAGCAACCTTAACTGCGGGAGCAACCTTAACTGCTGGAGAAACCTAGCCAACTTCTTCGGACTTAAACAGTTCTGGAACCATTGGTTAATACATGTTAAGCCGAAATCATAGTAATATCGAATCTTCTTTTTCTTTTGTCAAAGCCCTACCTAACTAAATAAACCATTCACTGACAGTTATTTTTTTATATTGAGGATACATATTTTTTATTTAAAATCATTACTTTAAATTTTCTTTAAATGATTTTATAAGCAGACATTTTACTTTACCTTTTGAATTTTATTTTAATTTTCATACTTACAAAACGCGTGCTATTTTTTATTCAATATTTGTAAGACTCAATGGGACAACGACACGTTGACGTATTCCGCTCTTTCTCCGACTGAGTCATAATTATTTTTCTCTATATAAGACATTATCGAAGAAATACAGTTTTTAACGATTACCATAGTTCGTCAATACTGAATATAGAACAAAAAATAATCTTATCTTATCTACGAATTATAACAAGAACAATTCTTTTACTCTCTAATCCTTTTTACGTGGATTACAATTAATTAATTTTCATTCCACATGAACATTTTACATGAATATGACACAAACTTAAGTGATTTTAAATTTCATTTATATATTATTGTATATTATTTTTCCTGGAAAGTATTAACTCCAGATGACTAGGTATTATGAATAATTACCTCGATGATTTTGCTTGTTCCAACCAAATTTCTGTAAACGACTTATACGTCATCATGTATTTAAGAAGTTTGACTGGAATTTCTTATACACACAATTCCTTTATGTTCGAATACTCTTGTCCAACTGACAGCAAACCAATTTGAACCCGCGATTAGATATTAAGAAACTTTATTAAATTTTATGTACAATTTACTGTTTACACAAGCATTTAAGAAATTTCTTACTTTTGTTTCATTTACAACACTAATTTGTATTTTCTATTAAATCCCCTCAATTTTTTTTGCGAGATCTCACACTCTTCGTCAACAAAATCAGAGAATGCGACAACACAATCTAAATACTAATGGCAGTAACTCACAATAAATAACGAATAGCTAAAGGATGGAAAAGACTACTATATTATTGACTTGTCACGAAACCCTAACCTAACATCACCACCCAAAATGATGCAGTTTCGATTTTAAATACACCAAAAATACACAAAATGTCATAACACACAAGTAACTACAAAAGACAATGTTTTAAAAAAAAATCAGTTACCTGAAAATAGCACCCCACATGTATCTGCCATGAAACCATTGCTGAACATAGCCCTCATCACGGACTGCTTGTTCTAGAATCCCCTCCAAGTTGATTCATACCATTTGGAACCCAAAACTCTCTCAGTACCAACCATCAGCAACAGCTCCAAATTCCCCAAATTCCTCTACTGTACTAATTACCATCGGTAAACCATCGACTTGATACATACACACTTTCTATTCTTTCATTTTTGCCTTACTAGCACCAATAACCCAAGTAAACAGCCTTCGAAATTCCTCGTACCGTTGTCCGTGAAACAGCAACCGTCTTTCAAATCTAAGAAATTTTGCCCCTCGCAAACAATGTTTTACCACGAAAACCTCTTTATCTACTCGGCGGACATAGTCATTCGTTGAACTCAATCTCAACCGTCTTCTATTTCTTGGTTAAATCACGTCTCTTATAATATGCATATTACATCATCTCGCCTTCCCCTACATACGAAACTTTCCTTCTCTCATGTTATTGGAAATTTCATTTATTCCTACCAAACCCTCACTCAATTTTAACTATTGTTTGTCTCACTTCCCTCCATGAAATACAATCCTCATTCTCTGTCCTTCAAATGCATGTTGCAATAGTCCTTGAAATACACCACCAATCTCACCTAATATACACCCTATATCCATCCTATTCCAATCAATACATGTTCTAATAAACTTTCCTTATTCCTTCATGACAGCTAGTCTGTAGTCTCCCCACTATACTATCTCTATATTTAATTCGAAAACATACTGCTATTCACTCATACTTATACGTTTTGCTCCGTTCTTGTTTCATAGTCAACCCACTTTAATCATCCGTTAATTTCATCTCCCTTTATTGCTATGCTACAAACACTCCGTCTTTGTTATATATTGATCCAACCAATTTCAAACGTGCACTTTCCTCTGTGGAAAGTATAAATTTTTATGAGCTTGTTTATGCTGTTACCCTATAAGCTTGAAAAATGTTAGGCGAGCATTTTTCACAAAAATACACCCTCGTTCGGATGAGAGGTAAAATGGATGTCCCGTGTGTGAGTGTGGTCACGCACGTTAAAGATCCCTACCTTGCTTGGAACAGCAAGGGTTCGGCAAAATTCCAAATTTTCCAGGTAAAAAAAAAAAACTTGCTTCCTGGCCAATGTAGTACCTTCGGGTGGAGCATTGGAAAATCACATGTAATGTTACCCTATAAGCCTTGAAACAAATGACTACTTGGAACGTTTTAAATATGTTCATGCCTCTCAGAACTGTAAACTGTTAAAGCTTGTTTATCTTAACATTTGCTCTAATTAATACCTAGGAATCCTCTCCCTTCTTCAATTCTTAACTTTGAAACGTTACACCACGGCCACACTATATATTAGGAAATATACACACGCTTAAATAATGCAATTAATGTTTCAATTTTCTTAAAATTACGCTAACCTAAACTTGTAAAGTTTTTTAACTAAATGTCCATCAAACCTGATACAATTCACACTATACATTAAGGATTTTTCCCTTTTATTAAATATGCAAAATTAATTAGTTCAACTACCTCATCTATAAATATTTTGAAAATTCTTTGGGAATATTGGCAAAGTAAAATGAAGTAAAACCTTACTCTAAATTTGTAAATTCTTACCCTAAAATGTTAAGAAAAATGTTTTAAATAGTCCCCAAGTTGTATCTACACGCGGCGGCTTATCCTAAATTGTCAAATGACTTACATAATCAATCCTAATCTAGAAATAACACGGAAATATATATATATATATATATATATATATATAGTATAGTATATATATATATATATATATATATATATACTAATTATATACAATATATATATACGTTTATTCTTGTGTTTATTAACACACACCCATGTTAATTTTCTAATTTAGTTATTTTATAGTGTTTATATATATTGCTATAATAATAGGGTTATTTAGGAGTATATAAGGTCACAGGGGAGGTATACTTCATGTGAACATCATAAAAATATAGAAAACATTTAGATCATAAAAAGTACATAATTCGTTCATTATGCAAAAGTAAATTCCAATCTCCTTGTATAAAATCAACAACTAACCACAATTAGTAAAAGGAGACTCATTCTGTAGTAACTTAAAAATATTAATCAAAATAAATAATTTTGGAGGTCATTCAATAAATTTTTAAACATTTAAAATGCTTTCAAGCCTCAAAGTAAATATAAATCACCTTGTATAAAATAACTTGAAGCTCATTCTGTAATAACTGAACCACATTTTGTACAATAAATAACCCTGAGGGCAACTCAACTTATTCTAGAAACATTTAAAGTATTCATAAACTCCAAATAAATACAATTTAGACATATTTAAACATGAAAGAAATCTCTTTCATACTCGACGCATTACGCAAGGAATAGATAACAATAAAACGCATAAAACAAAATTTATAAAAAGAGCATATTTCATAACGCCATAAGGTAGATATTGGAGCAAAAGGCGTACGTGACATTGTAAATGTAGAAATTGCCACATTTTCGTAAAACCCGGCATGGGTAAACAAAATATGGAAACATAATTTTTGGTATACGTGCAGAACTAAATAGAAAATTTAATAAATTCCTCTACAAAATTTATGTCCACGTGATGTTTCAAGCATAAATAACAACACTTGTTAGAAAATTCCAATACAAAACGTTAAAATACGTGCAAAGTGAAATGCATAGAGTACGCAATTTTGAATAAAAGCCAACAGGTTAACAGATAGGAGGGAACAAGCTTGGTCTATATAAAAAAACCAAAACTGATAAGAAGCAGTCATTCCATTAACGACACACGGCTGTACCAGTCTATACAAATTTATTACGTGAATCTAAAATTAAGCGAAGTCAAAAGTGACATAAAATAAAATAACGTAAAGATTCAAGTAAAAATAGTACAAATGCGCATGAATTACGAGTTTGTAAAAATTTGTCGTTAGTATTAAAAACATAGGTCTAAATTTAATTAAAGTAAACATAATCTTTACCATTTATTAATTTATGGCTCTAAGCATTGTTCTAAGTAACTTTCTAAAAAACTATCTCGTAAGGGTCTGAGCAAGGATCTGAGTAAGGATCTAAGAAATATTTTAAGTAATCATTTAATAAATTATTTAGGTAATAATATAAATAAAGATCTAATAATGATGCTAAACTAAATAAGCAACTAAAGGATTTATGAAAGAACGTCTACAAGTAATTGGAAAACTATGATTACTGGGTTAAAAGCCACGCTAAGGGTCAACGACTGGAACTAACGATCTATCTTGGTCAAGAAGGCTCCGTAGGAGTCGACAGAAAGATACAAGTTCAAAATTTATATTTATAGTGTGTTATATCAAATATTTCATAAACATAAAACTCACATGTAATATAGATAATTCTGTGTAAAAGGTCAACAAAAACTTTGGTTGGTACGTAAAGATTACGTTAAAAAGAGAATAATTTTTTTGAACGATCAACGAAGCTTTCAGTATAAAACATAATTAATTTTGCTGGTTTTAATTGCTTAAAATTTTGGTAGTGAACAAATTTAATAAGAATATTTATTTTCATATAATTCAAAAGTTTTTATAAATAATATTACAAGGACGTAAAGTTATAAATTGGACATTTTCTTAGCCTATTATACAAAATTTGGTAAATTTCATTGTCTTATTCAGGTATATGAAGTGTTAGATGGGAGTGGATAAACATTCTCTGTTATCATATCGATGTTCACTCTGTGCAGGGTATAACTGAGCTAGTCGAGGCATAAATCTAAGTGTGTTGATTTTAAAATTAGTTTAGATTATTTTAGAAGCACAGAGACGTGGCAAACAGCAAGCAGCTGAGCGTTAAATACACAGGCATTCGGCGATATTATGTGTATATATATATATATATATATATATATATATATATTACTCAAATTTAGACCAGGGTAGAAAATTAATTAACGACATCAAATAATTTTAATCACCCTGTATAAAGAAACAAATAGAAATTACGTGCGAAATTTATATTAATTAATTCAATTTTAAGTAACGGGTATTAAACAAAGTGTACAAATAATAATTAATATTTAATTGGTATTCGCTAAAAATTAAAGGTAGAAGTCAATGTCATTCATTATTATTTTAATTGGAGTTAATTGAACCATTAGTAATATATAATAAGCATAAAATCCTGTGAAAATCCAAGGTTGGTAACAAACAGCTAAAAGGAAGGTTAAAATACCATGAAACAAAGCTCGGAGAATTATATTAAAACGTTCATTAGGAGCACACACCTGCAAACTTTTAAATGTCAAAGTTCTAATAAATTTGAATAGATAAACATGCAGCTTCTACGTATATTGGAAACGGTCGGATGTTTTAGCAGGAAATGCTAGATGAGGGGTTATTTTACTCATGTAGGAATCCACGTAGATTTAAATAGCATATAGACTAGAATATCGATTTGTACCACTCAGACCAAGGTAGAAAGGGACGGATAAAACGCGTAAAGCAGAGACACCGATAATAGAAGGCGTGATTTGTGAAGCTTCACTAAGTCTACGATTGGTTGAAATAAGATGCAAACATGAGAGGGGAAAGCATATCAGTTGGTGTGTAAAATTAATTAGTTGTTCTCGGACGTGTTGCGATCCGTGTGGAAATTTCTTAGATTTTCAACTTGGACGTGTGCAAATTTTTAGTAGAATCGCTGTGCCGAGCCGTCGGAAGGGAAAATAGGATGCGAAATTCTAAAAATTGTCCGTTGCGGGACAAATTCGACTTGCAAGCGGGCCATTATATAAACCCGGGCTAATAGGAGTTTCGCTCTCTTAGATTTTTAATTTTATTCAACACTTTAAACAGTTTTGCTCTTTATTTTTAAGATTATTCGATACTTTAAGTAGAATACGTGGTGATTACGTGCTACAATAAAAGTTATTAGTGCAGTTAGAGAAGATACAAGGTAATAAAGTCTAGTTATATTTGCGAGTATTACTGTACCAATTATCCAAATTAGTAACGATAAATAAATAAATAGAAGTAGGCAGTTTTGGGTATAGCGTGAAAGAATTATGAATTTTAGTGCTATTTTTCGGGGGTGTTAATAATCAAATGTTATTCGTAAACGTGATTGGATCCACAAAACAAGATTTAGATATACGTAGATGAATTCCTGAGAAGCCCTGAAACCTTTTTAAACGAATGGTGATGTACAAAAATTTTAAAGGCGGTCAGAAATTGAAGCCGTAAACATAAACCAGCTGGAATGGTGGAATTAGCATGGACGATGTACATTAGAGCCACGAGTGCAGTAACCTTCAGGTAAATTATGCAATTTTGTTCGATCTTAGAAGTTTTGGTGTGTGTTGAATATCTTTATAATTTGTTTGATAAAAATGGACAGTAGTAAATTTGTATAAACAACAAATTTTTAATTTTAAGGTAAAATTTTCTTGTATAAGTAGAAAAGAGTATTTATCAGGTTTATGTTTTTGATTATGTTGAAAATTTGGGTCTGTCTTTGAGCTCAATTAGACTAGCCTGTTAAATTAACGTAAAGGGGTGGGAGATGTTCCCTTTTATTCAGACTTAGGTCTGCACATATTGTTAACTTAATTAGTATGCATCCTACAAGGACTCTAATTCTGGATGCAAATTAAAATGATGACAAATTTGAACTTGAAATTTTATGATGCTGAAATTTATGCTGAAATTTAATTTTGAAATTTTAATGTATTATGAATATTAATGTAAATAGAGTTAACGTTGATGTTTGTGGTAGGAATGTGTTTGTTTTTTTTTATGAATGAAGATGAAAGTTTTAACTAGGTGAGCAGCCGAGGCGGAAGGAGTCAAGAGGCGATTCTAATAGGGAATCACAGAAATATATATATATATATATATATATATATATTATTATTATTATAGTGCATCGTAATTTACAACACAATGTTAAGAAGTACATGAGGCGAAGTCTAGCTAACGCTACTCACACTTAACCTCAACTAATTACAATTTTTACAAATTTTAAATAATTATTTGCAATAAAGAAGTTGTGGATAAGTCAACACAACAAGTGACTTGTAGTTAGTCTACAACAACTACATTATGACTATTCAATAAATAGTTAACTGTATGGTAAAGCTAGTGACCAAGTTATGAACGTTTAATTTGTTCTTGCACTAGTTTGGCTTTATAGTGTTTTTAAAAATATTTTAGCGTATGTGCTTTTAGATCCGCCAGTATATCATTATATATATTCACAGCATTATACGAAAAACATCTTTCAAACACAACACGACGAAATTTAGGCATCGTTAACGTATGGACATGTCGAATACTTCGTTTATGCATGTCACCTTTGAGTACTAACTTTTCTTTAAGATAAGCTGGCGAAGAAGTAGACAAAGTTCGAAAGACTAAAGCACTTATGTAATATTTAAATAAGTTGTCTATTTTCAACCAACCAAGCTCATTTATCTTTGCAGACACTCTGTCAAATTTGCGAAGTCCGTAGATAAATCTACAACAATTGTTCTGCACTCTTTGTAGACGATATTTTGTGACCTGGAGCAAACATGGATAATATATAATAAGACCATAGTTTAAAATAGTTAAAACTAATGTTTCACAAGGTATCCTTTTTAGTGCAAAGTTGAAAATATGCCTATTTTTATACAGTTGTCTAAGAACAAAGTAAGATTTTTTAATCAGTAGCGAGACATGCTCCTCAAAACGGAGTTTGCAATCAAAAATTATGCCTAGACTTTTTGAGCACTTCAAATTCTTTAATGGCTGCTTTTGAATTATAATTTCCATGTTGATTGGTGGTTCCTTTCTAAAGTTTGGAGAAAAATCGATGACGTTGCACTTTCCAATATTTAATTTTAAGTTGTGATCAGAGGAATATGTGACAAGATCCTAAAGGTCATTTTTGATACGATTCGAAGCATTATGAACAAATTCTGGATCATATGAAAAACATAGTTGAGTATCATCAGCAAAGCATTGGATATTTACATGTTTTATAGCCTTGTGAATATCCGACACGTAAATTAAGTATAGCATGGGGTCTAAGACTGAGCCTTGAGGTACACCAGATTTCTGAAATATATAATGTGTTTATAATTTTAATATTTATGCATTAACAATTAAGTAAGAAATTTTTAAAAATAACGTTTTTTGATGACTGTAATGATAGATTTCCTTTTTTAGAATCTTAATAAAGGCAACAGCCCTTGCCGAAACGTCGATTTATAATTAAATATATGCAAAATATTATTTTGTTTTAATTTTTTGGACTAAAATATCCCAATTGTACAGTAACATTTTATCGGAAAAACACTATTATACTAGACTAGTCCATTGACTATAAGTGGAGTTTATATATATATATATATATATATATATATATATACCGGGTTATTACAAATGAAATACACAGTTTGGATAGCCTTTAAAAAATCAGACTGGTGTATTTGAATACAACTGTTAGGTTGGTACTGTTGTTAAAACAACGACCAGTCTAGCAAAATGGCCTCTACTAAAGTGGAGAAAGCTTATTGTGTTCTTGAATTAGCCAAAACAAAATCTGTTACTGTTGTGCAGCGTCATTTCAGAACAAAATACAGTAAAACACCACCAAAAAGGCAATCAATCTATGACTGGTATAAACGTTTCAAAAATAGTGGATGTCTGTGTAAAAGAAAGAGTACTGGAAGACCTGTTACAAAAGAACAAATCGATAGTGTTCGTGATGTTTATTTACAAAGTCCAAGACAAGTTTAGAATTGCAAATTCCTCAACCTACTGTGTGGAAAATTCTGCGGAAACGTTTGAAAATGAAACCGTATAAATTGCAGTTAGTACAAAGTTTAAATGCCGGTAATAACATCGTACGTAACAATTTTTGTCTGGAGATGCAACAATGACTCGAAAATGATGACACATTCTTTAATCGCCTAATTTTCAGTGACGAATGTACCTTTCACATTAGTGGAAAAGTTAATAGACATAATGTAAAGATATGGGGCACAGAAAACCCAAGAGCGACTTTACAACATATACGCGATTCCCCTAAAGTTAATGTGTTTTGCGCTTTATCTCGTGAAAAGGTTTACGGGCCCTTCTTCTTTCACGAAGTGTCAATAACCGGAGTAATTTATCTAGACATGTTACACGAATGGTTAATGCCTCAACTACAGGAAGATAGTGATAACTTCGTTTTTGTACAAGATGGAGCTCCGGCTCACTGGCACTTACAGGTCAGAAAATATCTGGATGAACATCTTCCTAGACGATGGATCGGCCGTGCAAGTGAGGAAAACCTTGTGCTTAAGCCGTGGCCACCTCGTAGTCCAGATTTAACGCCTTGCGACTATTTCTTATGGGGTTATGTAAAAGACAAAGTTTTCATACCACCGCTTCCTGATGATATCGACGAACTTAAACAACGTATCACAAATGCTCTTGCTACAGTTGACCGTTACATGCTAATAGCGTGTGGCAAGAATTCGACTACCGTGTTGATATCTGTCGTGTTACCAAAGGTGCACACATTGAACATTTGTAAAAATTTTAAATAAAAACTTAATCATTTCTTCTTTATAATCATATAAGTAATAATCTTAACTTTTCAAAAATAAACTTTCTATAACCTATCCAAACTGTCTATTTCATTTGTAGTAACCCTGTATGTATATATATATATATATATATATATATATATATTTGTGTATATAATTAATTTTGGGTTTTAGGTCAGCAGAATTGAAGACTTCTCTTTTTTATAAACTCAAGCTTTCGGAAATTTATTTTTCCATTTTCAAGAGTACTAAAAGTAAATACAAATGAATTAGTTACGTGAACAAGGTTGACTAATAGCTAAAAATTATAATTAACTGATATTTACTAAAGTGAGATAAGTTACAATTGGACGATCAATAAAAATGTACAGTGTATAAGGGTATGGTATAATTAAATTTAAAAATAAAAATAATACTAATTATATCATCAAAAGGGTAAAAAATTTTTGATTATGATGTATACTTTCTTTAAATTTAATTTTTGTAAATAGTTGTTTATATGAGAATTTTTTTGTTTGGGAAAGGTATCTTTATATGTATTAATTAAACGCATTAATTGTAATGACATTTTTTGTAAATATATTACATTTTAAAAATATTTTTATCAATTTATTTAGTTATCTTTATAATTTTTTGTGTGAGTATGGTTGTAAGCAAAATAATATTATAACTTAATTATTTATTTCTTAATTTTTTTTTTCAAATACATTTTTTTAAATTTAGAAGGTAGGTATATATAGAACTCAAGTCTCCAATGTCGGTTTTTTTATTAAGTGTATTAGAATTTTGATAGATGTAACACGTTTGAAGAAATTCGCGTTTTAATTTATTATTTTCTATATGTAAAATTTTTGGACTGTTAAAATCAATTTTGTGGTTGGTGGTATTTACGTGTGTTGATAGAGCAGTTGCATTTGGTTTAGTGCGTATATCACTTTGGTGCTGTGTTAACCGTTGTTTGAGGTTTTGAGAACTTTGCCCAATGTATATATTATATTATATTATATTATATTATATTATATTATATTATATTATATTATATTATATTATATTATATTATATTATATTATATTATATTATATTATATTATATATATATATATATATATATATATATATATATATATATTATCCTGCTCCTCTAATAAAAGATTGATATTTAACCACACTAATAAAATAAATTACAAAAATTTTACCGATACCAAAACCAGTACAATTCCTAGTTACAAGGTATTTCCATATTTTGATAAGTTAACTTCCCAACTAGATAATATTTTTAAAAATTTTAATATAAAACTTGCAAAAAAACCCGATCTAACACTAAATAACCTTTTTTTTTAAATTAAAGATAAAACCATTCCTTTAGACCAAAGGAACATCGTATATCAAGTAAATTGTTCAAATTGCCCCAAAACCTCAAACTACGGTTAACACAGCACCAAAGTGATATACGCACTAAACCAAATTCAACTGCCCTATCAACACACGAAATACCACCAACCACAAAATTGATTTTAACAGTCCAAAAATTTTACATATAGAAAATAATAAATTAAAACGCGAATTTCTTGAAATGTGTTACATCTATCAAAATTCTAATACACTTAATAAAAAAACCGACATTGGAGACTTGAGTTCTATATATACCTACCTTCTAAATTTAAAAAAATGTATTTGAAAATAAAAAATTAAGAAATAAATAATTAAGTTATAATATTATTTTGCTTACAACCATAATCACACAAAAAATTATAAAGATAACTAAATAAATTGATAAAAATATTTTTAAAATGTAATATATTTACAAAAAATGTCATTACAATTAATGCGTTTAATTAATACATATAAAGATACCTTTCCCAAACAAAAAATTCTCATATAAACAACTATTTACAAAAATTAAATTTAAAGACAGTATACATCATAATCAAAAATTTTTTACCCTTTTGATGATATAATTAGTATTATTTTTATTTTTAAATTTAATTATACCATACCCTTATACACTATACATTATTATTGATCGTCCAATTGTAACTTATCTCACTTTAGTAAGTATCAGTTAATTATAATTTTTAGCTATTAGTCAACCTTGTTCACGTAACTAATTCATTTGTATTTACTTTTAGTACTCTTGAAAATGGAAAATAAATTTCCGAAAGCTTGAGTTTATAAAAGAGAACTCTTCAATTCTGCTGACCTAAAACCCAAAACTAATTATATACACTTAGATAACAAGGTCGTTACCAAATTTAGTTTATATATATATATATATATATATATATATATATATATATATATATATATTTAAATGTCGGACATTAATTATTAGTGTTGTAAATGTATCTCTATTGTGTTTGTATGGACTAATTTATCTGTTGCAGTAGTGTGTCTACAAGATTCAGGTAGTATCCTGATATTACCACTAAACAACTATCTAGAAATATACTTATAAGCAAATCCCTAAATGTACATAGGTAACGGTTTCTAGTCAGTGCTTCGTTATACAAATTCCACCTGTTACGTAACAGCACTTAAAATATTCACCTATAAAGCGCTTATCCTAACCTATATTTAGACTTATACGTTCTTAATCAATTTCTGTGAGATCCAAAAATAGATTTAGTGAATGAATAAACAGATGTCTAACTAAATTGCCGAACTTTTCGAGCTTCAATAATTGGGAACGGAATACAAGACTACTCAGGCATCGATAACACCAAACGTAACAAATAAGACGGTTAACTGGATCCAAAGAGCAAACCCACGCCGTAAAAACAAATGTAGATAAGAGGAAACCTGCGCGAATTTGCGGGTTGAACAATATAAGAATATCGTCAAGACAAATTTTACATATACCAATGCAACACAAGTAGAAGTGCTGTTATAGTATTCAAAGGTAGTTTTGAAGTTAGATCATACAGATAATGCTATCAAGAACGAGTATTGAGCAGCTATTTAGATAAAGGAAACCAACCTTTTATATATGAATGCTAACTGGTAATGTCGAATAAAATCTTTTATATACACCAAAAATAGGTGCGTCTCGTACAATGAGCGGACACAAAAAGGGTTTCCAACACGAGTCAAATATCAGTTTAGAATAAACGGAAAGCAAGTGGATATTTAATTAAAAGAAAACAGAAAAGTTCTAAAGAAGGGAAATGAACGTAACGCCCTGTTAAAGCGTGTGTGATTCCATTGTGCGTATTCTTTATTCGATATGTTTTGAGTGTTTTTTCATGTACTACAAATTACCTTCCTATATTCTCAATAAATAGGAAATAGAAAGATTCTAAGGCAGCGTATGGTGGTGATTAAATCTCCAGCAGTAAGGATACAAACTTGCAGAATTAATTATTAACGGATTTTCAGTAAAAGCCACAAATGCAGTAAGCAGTACCTATTTGATTTGAAACAGAATTATGCTCAATGGCGTAACAAGTTTTTAAACAGAAGGTCTCAAAGATAAAATACTCGAGAACTGTATTGATGAGCTAAATTTACGTCCATGTAACATTTATTACAGTCAGCACATCCGCTCTGCCGAGAATAAATTGCTCTAAATTTGCATGAATTACAGTTAATGAAATTTATGGTAACATTTTGCTTAAAATGCAGGGTACCATCTCAAATAAGACAAAGCTTATATTAGACATACAAAATTGGTGTAATACAAAAGACTGAGAGAAATAGTTTTGTTCGAATACTCTAGCGAATTAACTCTGTTTTTATTAGGCATAATCCTTACAAATAGATGTGCATAGAATATTTTAATTTTGTAAACCTAGTATTTATGAAGCTTTCCCCTACGATTTTATGTATGCCGACTTTCTATTTTAATCATGGAGGATTGGTTACTGAAGTTGCAACTGACTCAATTACCACGCACAACTACAGATTCGGCATGTGTTTAGGTAGATTGCAGTAAGCGGCTCAACTTGTTTAGTTACATACGGGTAGACAGATCCTGTGCGTTAAGTTAGTCGTCACTTTGTATGCACTAATGTTCTTATGGCTGTCGAAAGTTATTGCTACCTTAGTACTCTTTAGAGCTTAATAAAAAGAAGAACGCCGATAGCGGCATTCTTCAGGCGGAACTTAGTAGAGTATTGTTCAATATCAAACTTTTGTGTTCCCAAAGCTAATACTTCGTTACTGCTCTTTAGTGCTTCATGTCTCAGTAACCTGAAACTTCTAATAAAAAGTTGTAATCACTTATAGTATTGGGGCTAACTATATAGATGTCCTCGGTTTCAATGATAAAATTTTTTATAACCAATAGTTGGTGCTTTGTTAGTGCTTTTCTGTGCTTTATATCTTAGTAACCCAAAGGTACGCATTTAGGAAAGCTGCCGTCACTTATATTTCTACGATTAACTTTAGTTCTTGTTGGGGTTTATCTTAATTTCAAAAACACCTTACAACCGAAAATTAGTGCTTGGTTAGTACTCTATAGTATTCCTATTTCAAAAATACGGTAAAAAAATACGGCTGATAATCTGGCTAAACTTTTATAATTTATTTTAGTAAATCATTAAAGGATTGCCATTACCCAGACGTGTGGAAACCAGCTATAATAGTCCTTGTATTTAAAGATGATAATAGGAAGTTTGTAAAAAATTACCGATCAATACCTGAAATATATGTGTAGGAAAATTTTTAAAATTATTTCATGAGAAACTCTTTAGTATGATTGGGCAGTTAATTATCTCTGTGTAACATAGTTTTTATTCTGGTCGCTCTGCAACTACTAATCCTATTCCTTACACCGAGTATTTGTAAGCGTCACGTGATAGAACGAAGATGATGCTGTGTACAGTGACTATAGCAAGACCTTTGATAAAATAGATCATGAAGTATTATTGTCAAAGCTATCTGAAGTTGGTTTACATGGCAGCTTGTAACAAATATATTCTGGGGTACTAACTTTTGTAGCCACTTCTATTCGTTACAGCTCTGTGGTATCTGATCCTATTTATTTCGCATGATAATATCAGAAGAAACAGTTTCATAATAGAAGAGAACGGTATTATCATTTAATTAGCTTTAGATTTATCATAGGAAAACATTCAATAGTAACAAATACTTTGAAATTTTCCTAAGAACAAAACGCCTTTAAAAAAAATACGTTATGAACAAGTCACTTGTGTTGCCTAGTTCGTAGACGGCTTGCATCCAGCTTTAAAATTATTAAGTTAATATAGTGCTTGCGCAGAGTGTCACGATGTGACGCTTAAAACAGATCACCTGTTCTTGACGTGGAAGATATTAAAGAAGAACTTGCTCGATAACAGCGTTACTGAAGTGGGTAGATCAGAAGTTGTTGGCACTTTTACCTGTCAGCCGGTGTCTTAGAATTGCAATTTAGGTCGGCAGAAAGATGATGGTCATTTTTGAAAGGGCTCGAGATGTAAAGTTCCCCGGGCTCCGGCCAGGCGACCGGAACACTGTGTAGTGACAATGAGGTTACCTGTCCTCGACATACGTTAACTGTGAGATTATAATTGGTAGGTAATTCTCATGCTAAAAAAGATCTTTAATTTTTTTAGGGCTTCGGTGAAATTATAATTTTGAAGACACCTTTGTTATAGAAGAATTTGAGACCGTTCGTAGACCTTCTTTTAGAAAAGCGTGATGAGAAGATGTCGGTCGTTTAATGTGAGATTCCCATCGGCGAGGTTTTGTTAACCAGATGAAGCCCTAAGTTTGTGGATCGGAATTCTTTTAGAAGCAACAGTTTCCTTATGTATGCAAAGACCAGGTATTTAAAACCCTCGTTGACATAGGAATCAATTCCTGGTGAGTCTTTAATTATTTTGTGTTAGTTATGGTGGAAGCTTTGTTACCACGTCTTCTAGAGTTTTGAAAATGCTTAGAGAGTCGTTAATGATATCAAATTTTATGAGAGGATTAAGTTAATGATACCAAATTTTATGATCGAATTTATTTTCTTATTTAATGTTAAAATTTAAAAAGAGAAACTTTGCTCTTTCTAGGTAACCCAAAGTTGTTCTGTAGAACACGTGAGATATTCACGTGGCTGTATAAATAGGTTTGTTGAGTTCACTTTCACTCATAAATGTCTAATTATAGTATGATCGATAGTTAGTAGATCAACAGTGTCATTCCTATACTATGCCAATATAAAATTTTCTTAATATATGTAATTCTTATGCTATTTAAATTGTTTTTGTAACAAATACTACAAACTAGGCTTATTTGAAACATATGTGAACCAATCTAACATATGTCAAGTGGGTTATAAAGATTTTGTTTTTAAAAATAGTACAGTACCAAATGCTAAGATCTCATTATGTAAAGAGAAAATTTACAAATCTTAAGAAATCAATTTTACTTTTGAATATTATACCTGTGACTTTATTTAAAAAACAAAAGAAATTACTTTAAACTAAATTTTTGGTTCAAAACTCTGTCTTTTTATTTTATGAGTAGTTAAATTTAATGGCGCCACAATTGAGAAAATAAATTTTGAGTAATGAAATTAGAGGAATACTGAAGCAGTATAAAGTAATAGAAATGGCGTACGTGATTTCTCTTTGATATCCATTTTTAGATAAGGCACCTTTAGTGTGGTAATTTCATCATGATTAGTTTATAAGTATCGTTGTACTCTTTTGTTGTAAGACACAAATGTGTCTTTTAATAAAAATTTATTGTGTAATATTTTCTTTCAGGATCATCGTAGCAGGAGTTGAAGTAGATACTTTCGAGAGATTTCCAGAGATGTTGTTTTGTATAACTCTAATGTTTTTGGTAATCATTAAATCCTGTGGGTTTCTGCATCTTTCTCATACGATACTTTTGTTATTTATCGTCCATATAGATGCGGTGGCACCCAATCCCCCCTTTCCCTTTATATGACTGTTCATAATTGAGTTTACTAGAAATTTTTTTCGCTTAGATATGACTACGGCCTGCTTGGCAAATTGTTAGATAAAATTCAAACTATCCGCGTTTTGGGGGTAATATTTAATTCAAATTTAAGTATTAATGAACATATTGCTTAATTGTCACTAAAGCATATAGAATGCTTGGATTTATTAAAGAGTGTGTAGAAACCTTTGATGTCCTAATACAATAATTAGATTGTATAATGCATACGTGTATAGTTAATTTTCACTTTCAGAGCATTTTGTGGATAGAGGTGGTTCAAGAAAATTTGTGAAATGCCTTTGCTATAGTGTTGGAGCTCTTTACACAAATTATAAATATGAATGATTGCATTATTGTCAGCAGGCGTAGAATGCTAGCTAATATTCTCTTTGTTTATAAAGTGCGCCATATTCTCATTAATTGCCCAAACATAATTCGAATGCAAAACTTCAATGTTCCTCAAGTACATTCTCGCGAGATTCGTCCTTTCTGTATTAAACAGTTTTCTACAAATGCTTATTCTAATTTGCCTAATAATTGTTTTATGATTGTTTTTAATTCATTGAATGCTGACACTGGCAACTCCCTCTGGAAACTAGATATCTTTAATATGTTTCTTTATTAGTTTTAGGAGCGGTTACTGTATAAAAGAACAAGTAAAGAGTATACCGAAATGAAACTAAGATATACGTTTTGTACTTTAAGTTTCAACGGATAAATGAGCATATAAAGAAATCTTCTCTCTCATACAGCCAATCAAATGCACTATTTCAAACTTGGTGTTGAGTGTATAAAGGTATAAGTCCATAAGGTTGAATTTATACAATCAATTTACGGAAGGCGCTATCATATAATATAAGCTATTGTTTAATGCCAGGTGGTTTCAGTACTAAAGTGCAAGAGGTGTTTGCCAGAAGTAGGTATACTACTTTAATAAAATTATTTGCTTCAGATTTAAAAATTTCTAAAATAACTAGCAGTGATTCAAATTGTGGCATTAGCAATTCAGCGATCAAACGCACGAAGAAGAAAAGGTATTTGAAATATTGCCAAATATAAAATTAATGTGCGAATACAGTCAAGGCTACGCGGCAAAGGTTGCGTAAGCAAAAAAAGGCAAGCAGAAGCTGCCAATCATACACTTGCGGACTGCAGGTAAATAGTAAATATGTTTTGAAAATTTTGGATATTCTTAAAACTGACTTTACAGATGCAAGTTTAAGTGTATGGGTAAATTCACAAAGGAGGATAAGAGAAGAATTATATAATCGCTGTATACAGGCAAACCAACGAACGTGTGGGGCACATTTCTAATGGGACTTTTGGTAGCCAGGAAATTTCGAAGATGTCGATCTAGAAATAATGAACCTAAGCAAAAACGTTGAAGCAATTTTAATTATCATATTCTGAATGGTTCAAATCGAATTCGGGTATGTAAGAAGACTTTTTTAGGCTTGTAGGCATTGTCAAACAAAACAGTCTATCGATTAACTTTGCTGCTGTTGAGTAGCGGCAGGCCTGTAGATAATCGTGGACGTCACACTAAACGTAATAATGATATACCTGGTGCTGCAGTGTTGATAATAAATGAGCAGAGCAGGTCTTTTCCAAAAAACAGACGCATTGCTGGAACAAATCTATGACTTATCTGGAATCCCACTCGACAGTAAAGAAGAGGTATAACTACTTTGTTTTGTAAATACTCCCTGTATGTTTGTGTGGTTTGTTTAGTATTCTTCTTAATCTTCTTTGGGGATTAAACCAGTTTTTAAAATTATCTTTATTAACGAAAGAAGATTAAGAAGAATACTTTGTTTTGTAAATCCTCATCTTGCTGGTGTTATTCGTTACAAGTACTTACTACTTAAAACATTTTCGTGAAAGTTTCGGATACAGGTTTAACAGACCACATGTCGATGTAAGTCATGCTTGTGAAGAAATATTTGTGAAACTTAGGTCTTTTACGTTGAATGGCAACGCCAAACGCGTGGTTTCAGTTAAACTATTTGTACATGGGAGACAAGCGTTCTTGTTCTATTTAAAAATTGAATTTGTATAGATTTATGTAACAAAAAAGAGCTACCGCTTTCAATTTTATGCTGAATATGTCTATCCCTGTAATGACAGAGGCTGACATGTTCTATCTGAGAAAACCTTGGCAGTACGTTTTTGAAGTTCATAATTTAAGAACTAATGGCGCAACATTTTATACTTACTTTGAAGGTACTGCTCAAAGTGGCGCCAACGAGATTGCCAGTTTTCTGCATGACTATATTAAAAATATACCAATAAATGTGACAGAACTGTATGTATTCAACGATGCCAGTGGTCTGTAAAAAATGTGACTATTAAAATTCGCAAACTTGCTGATATAGCTAAGGTTACACAGTTTTGAATATACATAACGAGCTTTGTTTCACGCCTCCATAAACAGTGCTGACGAATATATGCATTCGCCGTATTATAATACAATACGTATGATAAAAACGACTTTATCAGTTATCCAATCGAAAACAAAGATGTCTATACGTGGCAGTGGGATACTGTAATTTACATTGAGGGTACCATGCTCAAGGCTGATGGGACATTTCAAATATAGCTGGGTTTGACAACAATAGAATTATGTTTCTGTTTAATGAACTTGGTATACTTTTAGCTATCGTCATAGTTTGTATTTCAGACATAACTACAACTACCAATGTTTTAGTCACTTACGGTTATGTAAAAGTCACCGTTTTAGAAATGCTGGTTGGTCCCCGATATAAGAAACTTGGTCTTCATTACAAAGGTAACTTTAATATATGCATTCCCTGGCGCGTGGTTTTATGGTTTGCTGAAGACTATTGCCAAATTCTTTTAAATATCAAACAAAAGCTCATCCTTATTAGAGGTAGACAAAGATTTACTTACTTCATATACAAAAAGGTTAAAATTTCTATTACAAATATATCGGATGGATACCACTATTGCTGTATGTGACACGAAACGTTTAAAGTTACTCAAACATCCTCAATGCAGTGTTAACATGGAGATCGGTAGTGACAGCTAACAATTATATCAATATCTCGAACTGCATAAAACACATACCCATACGTGAACTATAAAAACAGCCTTTCAAGTATAAAACCGTATTTTGTCATTGTCAGCGTTCAGATTGATACATTACGCAAAATAGGACGCTATAGCTTCGACCACGATAAGATAAGCGATATAGAATTACATCTGCGTTCATCTAATAAAAAGCATGGCTGTCTGAGTGTGTTGTGCAGTCCTGTCCTCCTCATTTTTCGTGTTTAATGTGGTATTTATTATAGTTATAAATTTTGTTTGTGCAGTACAGCAATTGGGCATATACTTAACAACGAATGTAAATGAAATGAAATCGTTAAGGGACATGTTTAAAACAAAAATGTCAGAATTCGAGAGTCAACTACAAACAGCCCACGTCTGGCGCTAGTGATAATCCATATGCTGTTGATCAATTAGTCATTAATTTTACATTATTTGAACAAGCTATTTTGGATACCTTAATGCAGCTAAGTAATCGCTTAATCAATCTTGAACATCAAGTAGAACACCTTGAAAACTATAGCCGGATGTGCATGGCATTCTAGAAGTTGAAGAAGAAATTGTTGTTAAGGTGATTTTAAACTTTTTACTTGAAAAGCTGAAGTTTTCCGAATTTGGCCTATCTTTTGTTGATCGATGTCACAGAATCGATAAATTTACTAGTAATCGCATCAGACCAATCATTTTGATACTTATTTCATATAGATATAGGCAAAAAGTGTGGTTGTCTAGTAAGAAACTGTTATGTGGTAGCATATTTGTGTTTACAGAATCACTTACAGTTAGCCGTTACAATTTATTAAAATCCCCAGAGCCAAGTTAAGTAAAGGCACGCACCGACGTCGCGCTAGCAATAGTCATAGATTAGGGTCGGGGAGAAATAACAAACATAAAGAAACGATCAGCACTTCAATCCACTGGAAGAAAAAAATGATATAGTGTAATGATTACGAATTCGTCCTTCATTAATATACGCCTTTGTAATTATTAATTATTTATAAAGAACCTTTATGGTATTAAAAGTGTAAAATTTCGATTTCTTAAGAATAATGCTTATTCGTTACATATAACTCTATCTATGTTCATGGAATTAAAATGACCTTCCAGTTACCGTGATATCCGTGTGGATGCATGAATTAATTTCTTTGCGCGTGCTCGCGGAGTAAAGTGTTTTAGTACTCAATTCCATTTGAAACAGGATGTAAAAGAGACAAGTTTTTGCTGCGAAGTAAAGAGGTTGTCCGTGATCATCCTGCCCGACCGGCGAACCACCTGGTCGCGTAGGATTGCTTGGCTATTATGATAGCAACGATCACTAAGACATGATCTATGAAATGATCAACGTATAATTAGGAAAGACATCATCACGTGCAAGCTTCTTTACCTTATCACGTCGCATGGCTACATTTTGATTGTTAATGGCAAGAATATTGCAGTTTAAGTATTAAACGGATTCCGTAGAAATGTATTTAAAGCATCCTGTCGTAAACCACACCTGAAAGTGCTTATGAACTAGAAAACAAGTTATATCTCCCTATGCGCAGTCGAAGGTCACAGCTGTCGTTATAGTGGAGCTCTCAAATGGTTGCGGTGGTACAGCGTCCATTCTTGGATTGGTAAATATGATTTCTTACTAAATTTTATATATCTGGTAAATATTTTTTGTGGAGATGTAATTCTTTTGCAAACTTTATATAATGGTTTAAATTATCTTACGCCTTTTTGTTCCAAAATTAATAGTTTGATGTAATGTAATTATTCAAAAGAACGTAAACTTTAAAGATAACTTACTTAGAATAAAAGGTCAGAGTTCAATGTGTTGTAACTAAGCAGGTGACATTCAACCTTTGTTTGTCACATTGTACGAACTAGTTTTTTTAAAAGTATAATTATCATCCAGATTATGTTATGCCACAAGGAAATTTGCTAATTCATTCAAGAAATAAATTTTTATTAAATTCAAGTCCGATCGTATATGAAACAAGTCATTTCATTTATTAAATTTTGTAAGCCAAACCAGGATCCTATTTTGGTAACTAGTAAAGGTTGTATCAGATTAATACTAACTCAATATTCCCCTTAAAAAAGTTTAATAAATAAAATTGTCGAAATACTTAACACTAATAAGAGATAACACTTGACTATTACTATATTTTGTTGGATACCAAACATGGATATTTGTAAATTTGTATAAACAATGTATATTTGTATATTTCTTTAAACCAATAGAAAGTGGACTAAGTTGTTTCAAAGCTTTCTTTCATTGTAGTTAACAATAATTTTTCTATAAAAACAAGTAACCAGATTCATAAAATTTTTGAAGTGTAGAAAGAAAGATCATTTATATTGTATTGGTAAGATATATTTTTTGAGAGATAATTTTAACTTGCTAATCTGTTTGGAATTTATTTTTGTGATAAAGTGACTAGGCTCTAATGTAGCTCTAGTTCTACTACTTTTTTTGAGGCGATTAAATTTTCAGATAGTTCGTGGTCATCATCCCAAACTGAGTTCGCAGTGTTAGCGTTAAGTAAGTAATTTTGTTATACGAGTTGGTTGTTCAAAATTTTATTTTGACGATTTCCGTATCTTTTTTTCGGATTGTTAGGCACTTATAGTTATTATTAGGATACGGTGGCGTCCATTAAAAATTCTTTTTTTATCGTATACCCTGGCTCATAGCTCTGCCCTAAGTTGAAGAAACTTAGCTGGCTGGAAGATCTCTTAAGAGGATCCTATTGTACTCGAAGCCATATTCCATACATTTTCCTTGGGCTTGTATTTTAGACAGGAACCCCTATCAATTTATAGATGATCTGCCGCCTATACGGTAGAGTAGTTACATTAAAATAAAAAAGTGTAACAATAGTAAACATACAAATAAAAGTAACTACAGTAGGTTAGTAATTTGTCTGATAAACACATAAAGGTAATATAGGAAACTACCATTAAGCAGGGTAATATCTCTGCCTATAGTGGTTGGGTCTAAGAGGTCACTTCCAAAATTCTATTAGTAATACAAAAACGTGAACACAAATAGTTAAGTCTATTGTTTTCTGTAAACAAAAGCTTCATGGTATATTTCTCTGTGACAAGTAATCAAAAGTAATCAGATGTTGTGGTCAGTATCTATATCTGCTTCTGGGTAACTTCTACAGTCTTATACTTGATTCCTAAACTTTTGTCTAACAAGAATAATCTATTTGATATCTTCCTATATCTCCTAACATCTTCCACGTATATTGTCTTCTAGCATGATGTTGAAATAATGTGTTTGTGATGATTAAATTGTTCTTGTCGCAGAATTCTACCAGCCTATTTCCCCTGTCGTTTCTCGTGCCTAAATCAAATAAACCTACTACCGCTCCTTCCCTACCTTCGCCTACCAAGGCATTAAAATCCCCCGTAATTATTAAATTTTTATGTCCTTTTACGTATCTTAATATGTCTTAGATATCTTTGTAGATCGCTTCTACCTCTTTGTCACTGGAGCTAAAGGTGGGCATGTATACTTGTATTATTAATGTGTTTACCAGTTTAGATTCTAATCTAACCTTGAGTACTCTTTCGTTTTTTTGTAAGTAATTTTCTACACAGTATCTTATCTTTTTCCGCATAACTATTCCCACACCAGAATTTCCTTCATCTGTTCCTGTATGAATTACCCTAAAGTCTCCACTCCAAAAATCCTTCGCCTCTAGCGACCGAACTTTGCTGATCCCTACTATGTCTAGTGCTAACCTATTCATTTTGATTTTTAGGTTCTCTGGTTTACCTACTTGCTTCATACCTCTAACATTCCAGGCTCGACTCGCAGAATGTTCCCGACTCTTATTTTTAACTTTCCGATTGCATCCTCCGAGGTAGTCCCCTCCCGAAGATCCGAATGGGAGACTATTTTAACTCCGGAATCTTTTACCCCTGAGAATGCCATCATTTTACTATAATTTAGGTACGCTGTGTACTTGGGGAGGTAATGTGGTGGTTTCTAGTAGCCTTCCACATCGCGGTAGCGTGTCTTAGACTGCCATACCGACCCATATAGTCTCTGCCAATCTAAGTACCGAAAGAGCCGCTGCCCTCTTTCGGGGACCTGTCTTAGTCTGGTTCCTCACTAACGACCCTACTAATTTTGGTTGGACCTGTAGTTTGGCTCTTTAACTCATTAGAACACGCAAGCCATTTCACCTGTTCTAGTAATCTAGAACTTCGGCAACGTGCAGGTCCATTCGAAATGGAAATAACAATGTATACTTAGTAAAAACATCTGTTACCACCAGAACAAATCGATTTTGCCTACTGGACAATGGCAATGGACCAATAAGATCAGTGTCAATCACTTCCCACGGTAAAGAGGTTGTCCTCTTAAACATTATCCCATGAGCAGCTTCTTGCTCTGGTTTCTAGGCCTGACAAACATTACAAGCTCTAACATAATTCGCAATGTCACAGTTCATCCTAGGCCAATAATAGTAACGACTAATTCCTTTCCTCGTTTTATAGTAGCTCATGTGCCCTGCTGTAGGCGCATCATGATTTTCAATGAAAATTGGCTTTTTAAGACGACTAGGTACAACCAATTTCCATTCTTCACCTTCGTCATAGATTAGTTCATTGGTAGATCTACGTTTATAAATATCCTTACCAACAATTTAAAATTGTGGGTATTTCTCGGGATTATTTTTGATATTGTCCTTCAACTGAATATAATAATTATCCATATTTTCCTCTTTAACATCGATAAGGCAAATCGCTCCGAATAAGGTATCCGGCACTTGCTGAGCCGTTCCCTTCCGATGTACAAAAATTTTACCTTCTTCTTTTCAAGCGATTAAGCGGTGCCACACAACTATCAATATCTCAACAAATCTCCGATACCAAGATACGAATTCTAGAAACCTTCTAAAACCTGTAGTACATTTTGGTACTGGATAATTAATCATGCATTCAATTTTCTCAGGTTCTGCTCTCAGTCCTTGTTCGTCAACAACATAGCCAAAATATTTCAATCGTTTTTTTTATTAAATTCACACTTATGTAAATTAACTGTAAGACCAGCTGTCAAGAGACGATTAAAAACTTGAGTAAGAACTTGAATGTGAGTGTCAAAGTCGGAGGTGGCAATAATAATATCTTCGAGATACACTGACACATAGTGTTGTAACTCCGGACCGAATATAGTGTCCACTAAAAGTTGAAATGTGGCAGGAGCATTACTAAGACCATAAGGGAGCCGTAAAAAATAAAATAAACCTTTACCTGGTACTATAATTGCAGTTTTTTTCTTACTGGATTTCTCTAACTCCACTTGCCAGTATGTGAATTGCAGGTCAATAGAGGATACAAACCTTGCATTTCTTAGACGATTTAAAGGGTTAGATATATAAGGTAAGGGATAGGCATCACGTTTGGTAATTCCATTAACTTTTCTAAAATCTATACAAAATAGATAGCCTCCCAATTGTTTCTTCACCATTACAACCGGTGAACTCCACGGTGAATTAGATTTCTCAATTACCCCTAACTTAAACATTTTATCGACCTCCTCATCCATAATTTTTTTATATATGGAGAAACCGGATAGTACCTTTGTATAATGGTTTGCTTCTATCGCTTCTACCAGTATCTATCGCATGTTTAACACCTTTTGCACAACCTAGGTTCTTAGACATTTTTCCAAGAAAAGAATTTAGAACACTCTCTAAAATATTACGTTTTTTTTCACCCAAACTATCTTTTGTGCAAATAGCATTTACTTGTGTGGTCTCCCTAAATTCCCAAGTCATGTCTTTAAATGAAGGAATAATTTCCGTCAAAAGCCAAAAATCCATGCCTAGTATTATCTCTTCTACCACATCTGGTATTACCAAGGCTTCTATTAATGTGATTTTTTTGTTTAGCTTAACTGGTAAATGTGCTACTCCTACGACATTACATTTGCATCCATCTGCAACTTTTGCTTGTGAAGTCTGGGGATGCAGAAGAATGTTAAGTTTTTCTAATTTACAAAGACCTCTGTCTCCTACGATGCTTTGTGTAGCACCACTATCCAATAAACAAGTGAATGGAATCTCAAAAATACTGACTTGTAAATAAGGTTGAGGATCATCTCCTATACACAAAAATTTATTAGTGATCCTATCTCGTTTAAACTCAGTTCGCACAACATTTAACCAAGAGGACCACGAATTGTCAGCCTTAGCATTTAAGATCGCCGACCGGCTACACGATGACTTCTTACCCCGTTTCCCGAACATTTAGAACAAGTATATTTTGTAACATACGCGGCACCGCAGCCAAAACAAAATTTCTTAGTTCGAGTGTTATGACAAGACTTAAAAGGATGACCCGTTCCATGACAATTCCAATATTGAGTGGGTTTATACCCTAATTTTTGAAGATTTCTAGTGTTATCTTTCCCTAAAAATTTTATCACTGCAGTATCCAATGCGCAGGCTAAATCTGGTTCTAATTTATTAATAACACTGCTCATAGAACGACGACAACTACCAGCTAATTGTTTATTAATTTTTAATTGTTTGCAAGCCACTAACAAATCATTTACGGACCTAACTGGAGTTAGACCTAAGCCATGTATATAATAAGGAGCAATATTTCTTCTAAGAATGGATAATTTTTCGTCTGCTGATAATGGATTTGGTAATCTTGCAAATAAATTAACCATACATGCGAAAAAGTCGCCAACCCGTTCATTTGTACCTTGGATTCTAGATTTGATCTCATTAAGTAATTCATGATGATAATCAAAAGGTAAATATTCTGATTTTAACTTGGTTATAAAATCAGACCATGTAGTAATATTAGGGCGTACTGACCTATACCAAATTAATGCTTTACCCTCGAGTAAATCAATGATGGATCTAGTTAGTTCTGAGTCGAAAACATTACAAGCTATCTTATACTTTTCTACCCTTTCAATAAAAGCATTCACACTAGGACCTGAAGATTGTCCATTAAAACAAATTCCCCATATATGGTGATACAGTTTTATAACTAACAAACGAAAGTAAGGAATTGCTGTACCATCAACTGGAGCTGAAACATTATGCTGCTCTCTAATATCTGAGGTTTCATCGAATGATTGTCCTTCGTCCAACAATGATTCTATCGTACTTAGCTTATCTAATAATAGCGAGACTGCACTTTGAAGTAGCTGGTTTTCGGATGATAGTTGTAGACGACTCAACCAACCTAATAAAAGTTTTAATTTTGTATTTATTTTCAAAGGATTAACACCAACACTTTTGATGTCTTCCTCTAAATCTTTCATTTTCTCTGCACATATTTCAATTTCTTTATTTACCTCAGGTTTAAAATTTTTTGCGGTTACTAATTCCCCAAAAGATTCGTTATCTAAAAGAAGTTTTAATTGAGACGTTAATTCAGCACTAGTAGTGGCTGTAGAGATTTTATTCCCTCGTGCCAGGAATTCATAGATCGTTTCATCTTTTGAAATTCTATGTGGATCCATATTAAAATTGACCAGTTTGATTTAAACACAATTGGATGGCTAAAAGTTAAAATTTTAATTAATTGGTAACTGACACTAACCTTTCCCAAAATACAAATTAATGAAAAAACTATAGTACACTCTAATAATTCTATTCAAATAAATCGAGGTAATTATGAGTAACAAAACAGGCCCCAAAACGTTGAGGTGCCAGAAATTTGTAACGTGTACTTCGGGATTCTAAAGAGTAGGTATACACCCAAATTAAATTTTGAAAATATACTTGTTCTGCTCCAATGACATTAGGCATCCAAAATAGGGAATCGTCCTGGAACGGAGAGCATAGAAAATGGTGCGGTTCCCGGTGTAGCAACAATTTTGGGCCGTGGGCAGTTGATGGTTCTCGAATAAAATAAGAGGGGCGCCAATTGCAGTAAAAGGCCACTAAACACCATACGTAATGAAAAAACAATTTAGCTTCTGCAATTAAACTTAACTGTCCCTAATACAACTACTGCTCGAAATCAATCACGCTAATAAAGAAGATATTTACCCAAGTACTACCTTTATTTCTACATTAATATTCAGGATCACAAAATATTTACAAGTTACCAATAGATTTGGCCCAATTATACAGTTGCATTTTAATTTAAATTAACGCTTTATTCATTGGAAGGAAAAGAAAGAAGACTCCCACCCCCCACCCTTGGATTACTTGTACCACCTTATAAAATAAACTGAGGTTGTGAGTGTGAGTATTATGTATATCAAGGGGTAGTGCACTTTCCCTCTTATGATAGGCAACATACAATGCTATTCTTACTTTGCTGTCAAAATATAACTAGTTGGGCAGTGAATGGTTTAAGCACCTGGGGATAGGCCTCCCAATAAACCAGTATGCAACTTAACTAGTTAATTGAATGAGTAATAATCACAAAAGAAAGGTATTCAATAAACAAATAACTTTATATATCTTAACCTAAGTAAACCTGTAATTCGTCGAAGTTTTGTTCCTCCGCAGCACATTATTGGTCGGGTCCTCTGGGACTGAATTAGCTGCAGTAACAAGAACTCGATCTGCATCGCCTGATACAACCCTTGTCGACAAGCTTAATATTTCCCACAGAATTAAACCACCATTTCCAGCAGCATAAAACAACTGATTTTCCACGACGTACATAGGAACTAATTCCTTGACATCAAAGAACCCTGTACACACAAATTAGAACTGGAAATTACTTCTGTTCATTACTTACATTTTCCAAGTGGTGCCTGTCTTAATAATTTATACTATTGGATTCTGCTATTTTGGTGTCGCACCAAATCAGATAACCAATAATCAAACATGCATGTGCATAGTGTCTCTCCCAATATGGAATTATTTAAACCAGGCAAATCTTCTACCAATTCACTAAAAAGATATCTCCTGAATGAGAAAAGGCTGCCCACAAGGTGTTTTATGTAACAGAATCTATACTTTTAGGAAACACTATACTGAAAATAACCGGGCCTACCTCTTCAGAAACTTGCACTCGAAAAATAACTATTCTGAAGATAACAAAAGAAAAAATGGTGTGTGTGCATTCCATTATATACGCTGTTGATAAGGATGACCGGTATCACATCCAATCTACAAATTTCGAGTTGGAGGTCAACACCAACAAGGTTCAATATTCTAATATAACCAAGGTCGTCAGTGCAGATGTGTTAATTAATAACACCTATTAGATCCACTTAAAACAGAATAAACCAATATTTAGTTCTTGTAAACAAACTTGACAAAGCAATCTTACATCTGCGAGAATAATTAAACTATAAATGAAATGACAGTGTCTCGCAACCCATCAAGGAATTGTAGGATTTAACCTAACCCTAGAATTAATAATATAATGTCATAGACTAAATTGCAACAATTCACAAATGACACGTTACAATTAAAATTAGTGTGAGTAGCTTGAACAACCAACAATGTTAAAGTTGTGAAGCTCGAGACTGACTGAGCATCTTGGGTTCTTGAGGGTGTTTATGCTATCCCTGCTCTTACATCACCTTGTTGGAAATGCAAATCTCATGTCTGCTATTTCTTGATCCAAAGTATTACATTTTAATAATCTTAACTCTAACAATTGGGTTATAGTCTACTATGGCCTGCACCTGCAGTATCATACTACGTCTGGAATACTAAGTTACTGTTTCCGTTCTTACGTCTGGTTTGTGAACTTTCATATTAACCTTTTATTATATGTCCTTCAATTATACAATGTAACAATAATTCTTAAGACTTAATATGTCTCATACGTTTCATTTAAATATACATATATATTAATTTGGGGGATACGTAACTTGAGGCCTTTATAAATATGATGTTGTGGTTAGTGTCTATATCTGCTTCTGGCTAGCTTCTACAGTCTTTTACTTGATTCTCAAACCATTGTCTAACAAGAATGTAATCTATTTGACATCTTCCCATATCTCCTGGCATATTTCACGTGTATGGTCTTCTAACATGTTGAAATAATGTGTTTGTAATGGTTTTAAATTGCTTCTGTCGCAAAATTTTACCAGCTTATATCCTCTGTCGTTCTTGAGCCTAAAATAAACATACTATCGCTCCTTCCCTACCCTCATCTACCACTGCGTTAAAATTCTCCGTAGTTATTAAATTTTAATGCCTTTACGCACCTTAGTATGTTTTCGACATCTTTGTAGATCGCTCCTGCGTCACTGTAGTTAGAGGCAGGCATGTATACTCGTATTATAACTGTATTTACCGGTTTCTATTCTAATCTAACTATGAGTACTCTTTCGTTTTGTTGTAAGTAGTTCTCTACAGTGTCCTATTCTTCTTCGAAGAACTATAACCACATACTAAATTCTTTCCTCTGACTCAGCGTGAAATATGCTAAAGTCTTTGCTCCAAAAATCCTCCGCTTCTGACCACCGAACTTCGCTAATCTCTACTATGTCTAATTCTAACCTATACATTTCAATTTGAAGGTTCTCTAGTTTACTTACTTGCTTCATACTTCTGACAGTCCACGCAGCGACTCGCTAAATGTTCTCTGCTCTTCTTTTAAACCTTCCGATTACATTTTCCGATGTATTCCACTTCCGGAGATCCGAATGAAGGATCCTTTTAGCTCCGGAATCCATCACCCCAGAGGAAGCCATAATCTTAAACAATAATTTAAGCACGCTATGTACTTGGAAGGTAATTTGGTCGTTTCCCGTTGCCCTCCACATGGTAGTATTGTGTCTTAGAATATCAAATAGTAGCTGCCACTCTAAGTACCGAAAGAGTTGCTGCTCTTTTTCAGAGACCTGTCTTAGTATGGTTCCTCACTAAAGACCCCACGAATTTGGTTAAACCTATACCTCGGCTCTTTAAATCACTAAAACACACCAGTCATTCTACATATTCTAATAATCTAGAACTTCTTCACGGTGCAGGTCCATTCAGAACGGCTTATTTGAGTCAGTCGGTGAAAATGATTTTACTAAAATAAAATTTTATTTTACATATTTAATTTGGCAGCATTTTACATTCATTTACTGCACTTAATCCAATTATTGCAGCACTAGCCTGAAAGGAAACTTCCCCAGATCATCCTCCTGCATTATTTTTCAGCTATAGTGATTTTCTTGTAATTTTGTAGAACGGGTGCTCATGTAACCCCAACACGCATTATTTGATTTATCATTACTGAATTGCTGTTATTTATTTATATAAGAGTTCGTGTAGGTTCAAATCTTTATCAGAAACTCATTGTATAAGGGTTTTTTCGCAACTGCAATTTTTTTTGCCGTTGTACACAGAGTGAGTTCCTTCTTGTTAAAAATACCAACCAATAAATAATTTAGTAAACTTAGCAGTGCTTACAATGTTCATTAAATTGAATAACCTCGTGTTTAACGGATATTGCAGCAAAGGTTGCCTATGAGAATCCGTAATTGGCATAGATATGTTTGTAACTTACATAATGGGTTTTAGCTAGTTTGCCGAACTACAATTACTTTATGGCACGGTCGTTTCATATGCTCTCGTGCTGTAACAGATGTGAAAATTGTCCTGCCTTGACATTGGCGTCATCGGCTCATCGACGTCTGCAAGCGAACTAGAAATAACTTCCTTGATTAACTAACATCTCTTAGAAACTTATTCTCATTTATAGATTCATCTCTCTGAAGGTCAATAGAACTTGACTCTACTACTAAGTATGATATTACGGTCACTGCCATAGGCCATTTAACAAATTTCTGAACGCTAAAATACAAGCATGGCATTTACACTTAAAAGCTCTAGCTTAGGATTCCGCTTTAAATTAGGATTGTTTGATAATAATCTTAATTTCTCCTTTATTAGGAAAACTATATCAGTAACAAGGCGGTCTATCAGTTTTTGAATGATTAGTTTAGATGCGCTTTGCTACCAGGATATTTGCATATTATAAAGACCTCATAATTATTTGGTGGAATGATTTGATAGCGTTTATAAAAAATTTCGTGGACGCACCAAGATACTGTCAGTGTATATATGACCCATCTATTAGAAGTACAATTCTTTGTATCAATGCGACAAAGTGCAAACTGCATTTTTGTTTTAATTTCTGCGATAAGGTTATTGGTTCTCAGGATTTGCGTACAGGGACGCACACACATGATGCCTGCTCTATCGTAAAGGAATTTTACAGTACCCGACTATGCATCAAATCAAGTGTATTCTCTTAAGCATACAAGAGTGCCAATGTAAAAACCTATCGTAAACTGAATCTCAATTCTCGAGAACAATATCTGATGTCAAAGATTGCCCAAAAATCGTTTATAGGATTCGAAGGGTTAACTTAAAACCATAAGGCATAAAATCACCCTCATTAATAACCTAAGCCCCACCTACCAAAACTCACTGTTTGTGATGCATGGTGTCGATAATAAATAACTTTTATAAACCTAATTAAAAAAAAAAGATGCAAAATTAGAAACTTAAATAAGTTATATAACAACATTTGGTTTATTTATATGCATTTGTACTAAATATGGAAATTCCTACAATCCAAGATAGTAATAAATAATCTTGAGATTTATCTTTAGCCAATTTTATTGAGTTAAATCTAAATATAAATACATGGGTATTTTGCTGTTATGTTTTTTAATATTAAACAGTATGCGGATCTTTGTTTGGGGCTAGTTTTAAAAACGTGAGAATTAAAAGAAGTCTTAAAAATTTTGATGGCATAAGATTGAAGCAAATGGTGTCGATAATAAATAACCTTCATAAACCTAATTAAAAAAGAAGATGTCATACATATTCTGAATTAAAAATCTCTAATTAATTTTCTAGTCAAAAATATATTGGTCTCATTAGAATTTATTTTAAACTTTAGAGCTAGTATTTTGCAAATTCTTGGTTCGTTTATAATTTGACTAAATTTGAATATTCTTGGAATGTACATACATAACTAGTTTGGCGTACGCCTCCTTTGAAGCAGAATACTATAAGTATAGCAATTTGAAACTGTAACAGAAGATACCAAAAAACTGTAATGGACCCAAAGTGTACAGTGAACAAATTATGTAGACAGCTGGGTTGCCTGCAACATATACAAATATATAATACATCTTTACCAATTCTTGGATACAGTACACAATTTATAGGACACATCCACGATTTTGAAACCGAGGAGCCATTTGTTAGTTGTTATAACCACCATTCCTTAAACAGTGCTACTATCTAACCGCCGTTACCTATAAAACATATTTTGCAGTTATTATAAGCTACAGATCCCATTCGCCCATTCGCTCTATTTTCGTCGTTTCCGAAAACACAATGGAAATCGCAAGAACTAGACGTTGGACCGTGTCTAATTCGTAGTAAATTTAGAATTATTGATTCAAATTTCCGGATTCAAATATTATGTATTAGTCATCTGTGACTTTATTAAAAACGGTCAATAAAGCAGAAAGGCCATATTCTATTTTTACAACCTTTAAGAAATCGTGCAAAGCTTCCTTCAATCACTTTAGAAATATTTAATTAATAGTCATGTAGAAATTCATCGGCCTAAGAAATTTAGGATTATTAATAGAAAAATCAAATCAGTATTAAATAAAAAATTCACTTCCCTTATTTTCGAAGAACAGATTTGAGGGAACGAAAAACAGTTAAATGAAACTCAAAATGAAGTAAATATTCCACAACACCTCAAGCAGTATTTTCTATTCAAATACTGAATGATGAAATCGTTGATATTTCATGACATCCAACGAGGATTCTACTTTCCCGTACATATTCAAGCAATCAACTGGTAACATGTAAAGTACATTTACGTTAGATCGTAAATAAAAATTCTGTGGCTTTCCCATTCCTACATTCTCATTAGACTTAGGGTTTCATGATCAATATAATTAATTTCATATAAAATAAATTAAAATACCATATAGTAATATTATTTTTGAATTTTATGGTTTCGAAGAAGGAAAATTGAACGCTAGCACTATATGGACATACATTAATGTATATTGTTCATATTACAATTTCCAAAAGGTCGTTGATAGAGAATATTTCAACTCAATTATCGGAAGTCCATATATTTCACAACTAAACCATTTCATTTAATAAGGCTACTAATAAATGCCACCCTTTTAATTGCATTTTCAGTATCACTTTCCCTCCGTAAGTATGCACATAAGAAAAGCATAATCTGTCCTTACACTCTTCTAGTTTAAATCAAATTATTAAACTGCGTGCTTCCTGCTTTGTGTTAGCATTGTAGGAAAGTACCTTAAAATTTACAAGTAATAGGTTAAACGCCATTTAGTAGAAATGGGTAACTTTTATACATCCACTTTAATTAGAAACGCATTAGGCGGTTGAACGTAATTATGCTGATGCGTGGAAAACTAAAATGTTTATTATAACTATAACAAAAATATACAGAAAATTCGTCTTAATATTTTTAAATAAATTTAAAATTGATCTACTTTCTAAACAGAACGATGCAAAATTAGAAACTTAAATAATGTATATAATAACAGTTGATTTAATTATATGCATGGATGTACTAAATATGAAAATTTCTACAATCCAGGATAGTAATAAATAATTTTGAGATTTATCTTTAGCCAATTTTATTGAGTTAAATATAAATACATGGGTATTTTGATGTTGTGTGTTTAGGGTTCCGTACTTTATAAGGTATAACGGAACCTTTATAAGATCACTCTCGTGTCCGTCCGTCCATCTGTCACAGAGGTTTTTCTCGAAAACTATGTAACGTAAGAGTTTGTAATTTTGCACAATGTTAGCTCTTTATGGCGCGCACCTATATCAACAGTCAGAAAATAGAAACAAAAATTTTAGATTAAAATGGCGAGGGTTAGTTCGGTCAAAAGGACAAAAGTTTAAATGAATATATCGTGTGAGGTATCATTTGAAAAGGGATTCTAGAAGGCATCTAAAAGGATTTTTTTATAATTTTTGGTCCAGTAGTCTTCATGATATAGTTCATAATGTGCCAAAAATGATCGTCCCCCCCTGTTCTTCTACATTTCCAAAGCTAAAATTTTGATTTTTAATAAGGATAGTAGCTATTGAGTCATAGATTATCGGAAAACTGCAGCTTTTTTTGACAGTGTAATAGTTGCTGGGAAAAAAAATTTTAAACACAATAATAGACAACGTATTTACTAATGTACCAGTACAATATGCGACAATATATTCATTTTTCAGTAATAACAATCAAATTTTAATAAGATTTAGATATACATAAAAAATAAAAACAGCTTAATTTTGTTTATTGATTGCTCACTGTAGTATTGGTACGAAACCTTAATAGTGCGAGCTCGACTTGCTTTTAGCTAACTTTTTTAAATATAAAACAGTATAAGGGTCTTTGTTTGTGGCTAATTTTAAAAACGTGATAATTAAAAGAGGTTTTAAAAATTTTGATGGAATAAAATTAAAACACAATACGTTTATCAGTTAGGGTATTGGCAACCGTGTATATTTTATTGTGACTACCATAGTTCTTTTGTAAATTCTTGAATAAATAAAGAGATTAAACAACGGAATTGTCTTTAAAGTACCGCTTCTATTTGTATTGAAAAAAAATCTAAAATGGCGGCGGTGACTAGAGAGATAAACCAATATGAAAAATTCTTTAAGGTTCGCTAAAAAAAAATTATAGCGGTTTGACAGGTTACACTACTGAAAATGTACACAAAGTGAACCAAAAATGTAAACATGGAAAAACGGAATAGGTGTTTAGAAAATTGATAATAGATTAAATATGAACACTGTATGGTTTGGTAAAAGGTTTTTTTCAGTAAGGAATGCTCCGATTTAAAAAATTTCAAAAAAAATTCAGAAGCTAAGGAAAACAATATTAATTAATATCTGACACGACGGAGTTATGTAAAAAATATCGCTAAGAGTATCTTTTGGTAAAAATTCTAAAAATGGCGCTGGTGGTAAGAGATCCGGTCCGATTTAAAGATTCTTTCAGATTCGGGTAACCGAAAGAAATTGTAGCGGCTTGATGGATTATTCTACTAGAAAATGTACACAAAATGAACCAAAAATGCAAATATGAAAAAGCGAATTAGGTGTTTAAAAATTCATAAATAAGGTTGCTACTAAAATCTATGTTCCTCAAGTTTAAACTCCTACATAATTCAGGAAAGAGTTTGTAAGATGTTTCTCCAAACTCTTACCCTAAACTTTTTTCATATTTAAAAGTAAGACGTATGTCAATCTATAAGACAGGAAAAAAATTATATGTAAATACAAACAGGTAAAACCCACGATAACGCAATTATAAGCCTCACGTTTCCTGTCAAGACTTGCATGTAACACCAATTAACATAGTAAGGAACTGCGCGTGCTTGACCGTCAACATAAAAACCAGAAAACCCTGTTTCAGAGCATTAGTTGTCAAAGTATCGTCGGGTTGGTCATATCTACAAATTAAAGATGGATTTTTGTGGTGTTGACGTTACAAGTAATGAAAGAGTGCCATTAGATCTCAACACACTAGTAGGTAAAACCGTCTATGCCTTAGGTGGTTTTACATCAGACTTTCACTACCATAACGTAAAAGTTGGTCTGCTGTCAGTCATACAAATCATTTGCAATAGTAGAATGTGCCCAACTTATGCTACAAAAATGTACTACTTTAAATGGAGGGTTTTGCAATTTTCAATTGGAATTTAGAATCATACAAATTACCCAAGAAGCAGCAAATATAAGATTGAATTGTTTATCTGGTGACGATGTTTTAGAATTACAACTGAATAGTGAATTCAAATTAAAACTAATTACCGAAACGTCTATTAGAAATGTATGGGTGGCGAATAAATCTCAAGAAGTAAATACATATAATATGGAAATCATGAAAGACCGAAATCTTATTGTGCTACCCGAGTACGAGTGCATCAAGTTAGTAAATTTGCAAGAATCAATATGTTATAAAATGGAGGAGTTGAGGTTTAGAAACTTTTCAGAAATTTACGAAAATTTTGTAGGTGTTATATACAACGTAAGTGGAAATACGACAGATGAAGAATGGGTTCAAACGTTATTAGAGTGAGAGAGCCGTGCGAGTACTTCTTTATTTAAGGATTGCTTCAGTGTAAATTATTTGACCGTGTTGGAAATTATTAAATGTCACCCCGTTTGGTACTTCGAAGATGTGACTGCGAGGTGATGGCTCACGCAAATGCTTAGAAAATTGGCTATCCCAGATTCTACAGACTCTGGTTACCAAAGCGGTTATCAATAAATGTATATATATATATATATATATATATATATATATATAATATATATATACAAAGACAAGTTATTTGCATCATCAGGAATAGTTCCCAAGAACCCCATAGTAATCGAAGCTATTATAATGATATAATTTCGAACAATCACTGTACTATGGCAAAGTAAATAAAACCGCCATCAGGTGATAAAACACCAACACTACTAAGGTGGAAGTACAGAATTGAACCGAAACTACATAATAAATTTTATAATGACTATAAGTACGTCTGGCCTTTGAGATTTGCGGAATGTTACAGCAAATTTTTGCATACGTAACAAACCTTCTGTGGCGACACCCGAGTTCATGCTCTTGGGGCATGAACCCGGGTGTCGCCACGAGAAGGTTTGTTACGTATGCAACAAATTTTGCTGTAATATTCCGCAAATCTCAAAGGCCAGACGTACTTTTATAGTCATTTATAAAATTTATTATGTAGATTCGGTTCAATTCTGTACTTCCACACTTTAGTAGTGTTGGTGTTTTATCACCTGATGGCGGTTTTATTTACTTTGCCATAGTACAGTGATTGTTTCGAAATTATATCATTATAATAGCTTCGATTACTTCATAGGGTTCTTGGGAACTATTCCACTCTGATGAGGCTAACAAGCCGAAACCATTGGTCAGTGGATGTTTCTCCCTATGAAGTAATAAAGCTAATGTTTTGTTAATGGCTATATAACTACCAGCCCGATTTGTATTTGTCAATGGCTTTTATTATTTTCATAAGAGTTTGTTTACAGATACATCTTACTATATATATATATATATATATATATATATATATATATATATATATTAACAAAATTATAATATTTCTTGATAAAGTTTGTTTTACTTATTTGTAACGTCAACACCAGCAAAAATTGTAAATAAATCTATTAAATGACGTTGATATCTATTCTCTGGCTTAAAGTGGTAGTCCCATTGATAGACAACGATACCCTTAATTAAATCGTTTGGGAAAAAGGTGAAAGTAATTAAAAGGAAGTTAAACTTCAAGTTGTTCGGCGTCTATTGATCGATGCGAACGTCTATTGTGTGTAGAGCTCGTTAATAAAAAAACAGGAGGTAAGTCTTTATAACATTTTGAGTTAGGTGCTCTGAAATTAATCTCTAAAATTGGAATCTATAATCCGTTTCTTAATCACCCCAAATTATTTTTATATTTAAATACACTCTTAAGTTCATCTCAAAATTAAAATGGAGTCTGTTCATTAAACAATAATACGAGATGTGCAAGTAATGATTTCGATTGACTTGATGATGTAGTGGTTAAGGTGTCCGTTTTGGATGCGGGCAGTACGGGTTCGAATCCTGTTTGGACCAACTTTTTTTTCTAACAACTTGCAGTAAAATGTATGGATATATACAGAGTAACTCAAAAATCGTGACGGTAAAAATGACAGATTGACGTAAGACAAAATGGCGGATGACATATGTGACGTAAAAAATGGTTAATTACAGATGTAACGTTAGAGAAAACGGCATTATCGTTAATGAATTTCCCATTAAAAACCGATTAAAGTTAATGAGTTTTCTCATTAAAAAGCGATTAGTGCTAATGGGTTTGTAATGAGAAATTCCCTTAAAGAGCGATTAGTGCTAATAGGTTTTTAATGAGAAAACCAATTAAAAAACAATTAGTGATAATGAGACTTAATGAGAAAGCTCATTAAAAAACGACTAGAGGAGGAGGAAGTGTCTCTGTTCCTCAAGCCCCAAAAATGATCCACTAACACACTAAATTAGGTGTTAATATTTACATGATTTATAGCACCAAGAGTACTTTGCAGTTTTTAATTGAATCAATCATTCTGAAGGATAGTTTTATGTTTGTTTGAACCTAAAACGAAACGTAATTTAAAGTTATATTTTGTACGGAACCCAAACAATTGCTTTACGAGTAATCCCATACTTTGGTCGCCATCATTCCAATTATTATTTCACGGTCTTCTACCGTAGCGGACAATTTGCGGAATTCTTTTAAGTACTTGAATTAAGGTCTATTGTGAATGTAGTTTGTAGTATTTACGTGTCTCCTTAATATTACTTTTTCAATAACGGTTTACACTTTATTTAAACGTGCATAAATGATCTTCATATTTGATTCTGAAAATCGTATTTTGTAAGAGCATCTGCAGTTTTTAACCAAAGACCGAAATTTATTTCGCGTTTACATTCGACATTTAGTTAATAAGTTTGAAGAAATGAGATGAGTTGCAAATAAAAAATGAAATACTCCCAGGTTACTTGAAAAAGCGGATCAATATTGGGTCATTTTCAATTAATCTTATGACGACGTCTATACGCCGATTAAATTTTGTGAATATATGACAATCAAAATAAATTATGAACCTTAACTGATGCAGAACATCTGTTCCACTGATAAATGTAGTTTCTATTTAAACTGAAATTAAAATAAGCAAAACTGTCCTGATTGGAGTGAGGTCAAACCACATTTTTTTAGAAAAGTATTGTTTAATGAAGCTATTTATTACGTGCTGCATTGACGTTGCACTTCTGAATTAATTTTACTCTACAGGGGCGGTGTAACGTAACAGTAAAATAGTGCACTGACTAGCTTTCAATAGTGCGGCGTTGTTTCTATATAAGCAAATATACTACTTTTACGGTTATACAAATTCTAACACTTTTATCAAATACGTTTACACTTACTTTGGAAGGTTTTTAAACTCTCATTGTCTAATAAAGCCTGTGAGCGTCAATGTACGTGAAGGATAAAACCAACTCGGAAGGTGGGTGTTCCGAGAGACAGTTTCGCGGATTCCACCGATGTTAACAGTTGATGAAGCTCGATTATACCTCTCTTACCTCCTATTAATTTAAAATAAAGAAAAAAGCTTCATTGTGTGTACATCTAACCTATACTGTAAAGGAAAATTTTCAAAACAATAAATAGCCACAGAGAGGAAGCACGAACTATAATCTACTCTAATTTGGTCAAATACATGTTTAGCTATAAAACTAAATATTATCAATAACATTGATTCTTCAAAATTTAATCAAAGTAATTTTCACTTGATAATCTTCTTCTAAATTAACTGGCTTTTATGAATAAAAGTTCAACACAGTACACTTTAAATTTACTGGAGCGTGCACCAACATTAATGGTAACTACTACGAATAAGTTCCATACATTTATAAATGTTAACGATCAATTAAAATTCATAGGCAGAACAAAGTGCATGTGATGGTTATAATTCAGTTAACTTACAGCTTCTTGTTCCGTTCCCTCAAAACTCTATTCACAAAACTGACTGAATTCTTCACAGCTAAATTCCCAAGCTGCTGTGGTTGACAGAACTCCCAACCACTGGTCGCTTTTTACGTGACCGTTATATAATAGTCGCGTTTAGTCGCGTCCGAGGACTTTAAAATCTTGCTCTTTCATTTGAATTATTTTGTATGGTTTGACCGTATTTGCTTTTAAAAGCATTCGGTGCAACGACATTGGTAAAAATCACTCCGATTTACTAATTACTCTTTCCAGGCCACTGTAAATAGCATCCACTTCTTGAAGACACGAATGACCACGGACAGAAAATGTCATAGAAATAGCTTTTATTGTGGCATGCTGTTGAATAAGATACATCAGTCCAAAACTCATTAGACAATTTCTAATCTGAGGAACGCAGCTATCGCTCCATAATATAACTTCTTCGAATAACACTTTACGAGTTTCCATCACTAAGATATAAAGCCATTCATTTTCATAAAAATACACATTCCGTGCATAAAATATTCGCCTTATTATCGTAAAAATTCATTTACTGCGTTTGCAAAACATTGGGAAGACATTCTAAGCATAAATTCTAGAACCTTCGTGATTAATAAAAACCAATTCAATATTAAATACTAAAAAATATTGTACAAACGAATTAAGAATAAAATGCCTGTTCGAAGAACTCGTAAGAACATAAAAATGTAGTAAAAATCGATATGAATTATTTATTGTTATCCGTGTCGCAATAAAAAACGAAACGAACGGAACGTAACGTAACGTAACGAACAAACGAACGAATGAACGGAACGGAAGGGAAAAAACGGAACGGAACTGAACTGAACTGAACTGAACTGAACGGAACGGAACGGAACGGAACGGAACGGAACGGAACGGAACGGAACGGAACGGAACGGAACGGAACGGAACGGAACGGAACGGAACGGAACGGAACGGAACGGAACGGAACGGAACGGAACGGAACGGAACAAAACGAAAGGAAGTAAAAAATGAACATACTTACGATTTAACTAAACCCAGTAAATCTGTCTTCAACACTGTTATATGATATGTAACTTTGTTACTGTGTGATTACCGACGGCTCTCCTAACTTTATTGAAAGTTGATTTTCAAACCGCTGTAAGAAACTCGCTTGATTTATTTTACCGCAGTGTTTATTTATTTATTTATTTAATTAATCTAACATTTTGTTAACTTACTACTTAATATTTCAGCAAGCCCGCCTTCCCCTCTGTTGTAACTTTTGAGTGTGCGTGTAAGTGTGTGTTGGTTATAATGGGTTAGGTCGGTGTTTGTGTGTGTAGCGGGGGGTCCGACCATCGGCAGCTGGATATCGGGGGTCCACAATGTGCGTGATGCCAATTGTGCACCGCAGTCATCAGCAGTCGGAAACCGTGATTGCCTGCCGGACGCCCCTTCGGTGTAGTGTGTTTGCGCGTTTGTGTGTGTGCGGGGTCGAGTGGTGTGAGTGTGTGGGTTTGGTTGGGTTGGTTGATTTCTGTGGGTAAGTGGGTGTGAGGGCAGCACAGCCTCCATCCCTCTGCACCTGGGCCATCGGCGGCCGGAAATCCCAGTACATCGAGAGAGGCGCCACGCCGCCCGTTGCCTCCTTTAGCCAGGGCCGTCGGCAGCCGGGTACCCAGGTTTTAAAAGAGGCAATGTGTGTATGTGTGTTTATGTGTTATGTGTGTACGACCCGTTTCCAGTTACAAGAGGAGCAAAGGTTTGAATACTTTCTTACATTGCCTCTTATTGCTACTTATTGTTATTTTAAAATTAGTGTTAGTGTTAGTAGTGAACGACTTAGTCTACTACGTAATCTACTCTTAACCTATCTTAAATCTACTATTTGTCCTTATGATTAGACGGGTTGAGATTCTAATATGTGATGCATGCATTCCACATATTAGGGGTTGATGTTTGGGATGGGGTGGGGTGTCTTTGGCCATCATGAGAGGATGCTCCTGGAATTCCAAAAGATTATGTTTTAATCGTTGTCTCTTTACTGGTTTAGTTATTGTCGCCCGTCGAGGTACCTTTTATGTAGTGTCGTAGTTTTTTGTGCGATTGGGTTTAGATATGGAAAGAGCTCCTCTATCCATATCATTTCCTGCAGTGTTTGTCTTGTAGTGATAGTCTGTGGGTATTGAGTTTATGGTGCAAGTCTGTGCAATTGAACACTAGGTGTTGGGGTGACTCGGTCTCTCCACAAGTGTATGTGTTACTTTTGGTCTCATTCTTAGTCTGTATGGTGGGTATGGTCCGTGACCAGTTAGGTAATGTATTAGTCCTTGTATTGGTATGAGGTGTTTCATTTTTAATCTATCTTTTATGTTTGGGGTGAGTGCATAAACTCTTCTACAGGATGTGCTCTGATCCCATCGTCTTTACCATTCATCTAGTATGCTGCTTATGATTTCTGTCTTGGTTGTGAGTGGGTTTTCCGTGTTGAGAAGTAGTTGTAGCCTTTTGTTGTCGTCGTGTGTGTGGAAATATACCGGTGCGCGTTGTTTGATGCGTAGATCTACGGGCATCACCCGAACCACGACGCAAAAGTGCATCATGTGGGGTGGTTTTATAAGCTCCCGTGGGTTTCAGCGGTACTTTTATTATGTCGCGTTTGTTTTCTTGTTTGGGTTTGAGTGTGCCGAGTCGGTGCCCCCCCCCCCGCCCCGCTTGCGGCGTATGAGACCATCGCCCCCAGCACACCGTTCATGTAAAGTCTTATACAGTTCAGTGGAATTTTGTAGTGTCTTTGCGCCAACGTCGATATGTTATTCATGACTGTCATCGCCTCGGAAAATACTGCCGTTATGTAAGTCGTGTAGTTAGATTTTTCGTCCAGTCTTAAGGTATTTAGAGGTTTTTGTTCACTTTATTGTGATATTGTCTAGTTTTATTGTAGGGCCTCGAAGATCGTATAGCTGATTCATTTCACCGCAGTAATAAACATGTCTTGATTTTGTCGTAAGCACCAGTTCTACACCGGGAATAAATTCATTTTCACAACCAGCATGCAAAGCAATATATCTCGTTCTACCAATCTTCAGTTTTTTACTCTTCCCTTGCCACGATCGGGCAACAGACCAATCCCTAAAAATCCACGACCAGCTTTATGTTTCAAGAGCTTACATTTTTAAAAATATACACGTTTCAAAACAATATGAAACAACTCCATTAATCCACGTGAACAGTCGTCTTTACAGTATTTAAATCACACGTCTTTCAGAACGTTTGACAAAAATGTCATACCACCATTAAAATACGTCACGTTCTTTAAGTGATTCTTGCAATATTTGTAATGTAATATGTTGTTCTTTACTATATTTGAATTAATATACTCAAATATGTGTTATACATTATGTTTACTGTTTGTATATATGCCGTATACTACACTCCTAATTTCACTTTGCTGCCAGGGAGTTATTCCTACAATTGGCTTGGAACGTGGTTTATTACGTTTGGGAGTCTTGGGTAGCTTCTCATTGTCAGCACCTGCAGCGATGCAGTTGACAGTAGTTAGAATTTGCAATGCATTACTAACACGCTGTAATAAGAATAATCATATCTATTCATTGTTTAGCATAATAACATAATCTTAAATAGTGTGAAAAATTAACATGTGTGGTACACGTTGGAGTGTATAAAAAATCGGGACAGCTCCAGAACGTTTCCCAAAGCGTAAAGCTTAGCAAATTGACTGTAATTGTATGCAATTGGGGGTAGGGCGCGAAAACAGTAACAAAGGTCAAACCGTAATTAATGCTTTGCTTACCTTGCAAAGTTGTTCGCCAATTTACTACTGCGAAGATATGTGTTGTTTACCGGTCGACGCAACCTGGTCGGGCAGCAGCACTTTTGCACTCGCGGTTATAGTTATTAGGTGTTGAGTCGGTGAAACGATACGAGAGAGTGTGTTGTTGGTGAAGCGAAAAGGCTTTATCGCTCCGCCATATGTGTAGCACAACAACAATATACGATAAGGCCATCTAAACTGTCAATCGCTGACCGCCAACTGTATGAAGTTTTAACATACTCCCCACCCAAAATGGTAAATTTTGTTGTATACCTTGAAATGTATGGGAGAAAAAATAAAAATAGAAAATTTAAAAAAATGTTTAAGTATCTATAAATTAATCGAGTACTCTGCATTTTGCTTCCTGCATTAAAATATACAATAAAACATAATTTGTAGAGAAATAAAAAAAATATAAATTGCATGTTAGAATGCTGAATTACTTATGGTGGAGGAAGTGGTACCACCTTGTTAATTGGGCGGACCGCTTCGCCTGTGGGTGTTTTTAATTTTACAACTCTTGTTACACCATCTTTATTCGGTAAAAGCTTCGCCACTCTCGCCAAAGGCCAATACGCCGGGGGTGAATCGGGAGTAAAAAAAAGTACTAGATCCCCTCCTTCTATGGTTTTGGAAGGGGTGTTCCACTTAGGCCTTTGCTGTAAGCTGTGCAAGTACCCTATGGACCAGCACTTCCAAAAGCTCTGTACAAGTTGTTGGGACATTTGCCAACGACTAAGCCGATTTGCAGGAACTTTTTGTAGGTCCACTTCACACCGCGTAATTAAAGGTCCACCAGTTAGAAAATGGCCCGGAGTCAAGGCATCCGTGCCTTTGTCAGGTGACGTTGTAAGTGCGAAAAATGGACGACAATTTAAGATTCCTTCTATGCGGGTCACAACTGTGCTAAATTCCTCCAGAGAAAGTGTCGTTCTACCCACTATTCGTTTCAAGTGAAATATAGCACTCTTGACGCCGGCTTCCCAAAGCCCCCCGAAATGGGGTGCATAGGGAGGGTTGAAACACCAATCTATACCTCTAGAGGATAAGTAGTGCGCAATGACTGGGTTAGCTTGATCAAAATGTTTATATATTTCTAACATTTCTCTAGCCGCCCCACGAAAATTTCGGCCCTGATCGGAGTATATGTTCGTGGGTAACCCGCGTCTGGCTATAAATTTATCTAATGAAGCAAGACAGGCTTCCGTTGTTAAAGCTGTGACAACCTCCATATGAATGGCACGTGACACCATACAAATAAAGAGAGCAATATATGCCTTTTGTAATTTTGTCGATCGCAACGAGGATAGCTTGATTGTAAAGGGACCGGCAAAATCCAAACCGGTATGCGTAAAGCATCGTCCGGGTTCGAGGCGATAAAGCGGAAGATCTGCCATAGGCGGCTGAATAGGCCCCCCCTTGAAAGCGATAGCAAGTCAGGCAGCGCAATATTCTACTTCGAATTAATTGACGGATACAAGGAATCCAAAATGTACGGGTAACTAATGATTGAGTTAGCCGCGGACTCCCATGACCTGAATATATGTGATAGTAATCACATATTAATACAGCTAACCTGCTGTTTTTTGGGATAAGGTAGGTATGTTTGCTAGTTATGGAAAGGCTGGAATGGCGCAAACGGCCCCCACCATGACTAATCCCGTGGGAGAGAGAAAAGGTGACAACGGACGGTACATTTTTGTGCTAGGTTGCCCTTTTTCTAGTAAGACGATATCATCGTAGATGTGCTCGCACTGAGTAATTATAATGGCAAACGTGAGAGGTATTTAACGGACCAGTAGTCCTTGCAAGATTACGTTTGCGTGCAAGGCAGTTAAACGTGAACCTTTTAACATACGCCAAAAATTCGTTGAACTTTTAGCAAGTTCGAGGACCTTTGTAGTACTACCAAGTATTGTTTCACATCAACAGTAGAGACGAGTGCGTATTGTACGGCTTTAAACCCGTTTGCAATATTGTGTGTGTATTTATCACTTGGCCAATTACAATAATCGCGGTATAAAAAATCAGGACCCTGCCACCAGAGTGTACAATTCAGTAGTTCGGATGGCCTCAATCCTCGGCTTGCAGGATCGGAAGCATTCGCAGAACTGGGAACGTATCTCCATATGGCTGTGGGTTGATTTTCATGAATTTGCACCACTCGGTTCGCAAAAAATAATTTTAACTGAAAAGGTGGCGTACAAATCCACGTCAGTGTGTTTGTAGAGTCACTAAAGCATATTGGATCTAGTAAATTGATGGTGTCAGATGCTAATGCTGAACGTTTCTTTAGTTTTGCCAAAAAACATGCCGCTCCTAATTCAAGACGAGAAATGGTCCACGTTTTCAAAAGGGCTACACGGGTTTTGGAAGCTATCAAATGTACATATATTTTTTCCGCAAATTCTAATCGCAGATACACAACAGCGGCCATCGCTACGGAACTGGCGTCGGAGAATCCGATTAAACGGGCTTGACTGTTGCCAATTTTCCAAATAGATCGTGGTATTGCTATGTATTCGAGAAGTAACAGTTCAATTTGAATTTGCTGCCATTCTTGAAGAATTTCTGCGGGCAATTGTTCATCCCAATCCACCTTTTGTAGCCATAGGCGTTGCATAAGGCATTTGAGCAGAACCGTAAATGGACTTAAATAACCATTAATATCGAATATGCGTGCTATGCGTGACAAAATTCCTCGCTTAGTAGGGATGTCTGCAATATTTGGAACTTTACATCTAAATGTATCGGAACCCATATCCCAACAGAGACCCAGAACATCACGTGTTGTCAAAGTAGGATTAGAGTTTGGTAGATTTAGAACGTCCGTCTCCGACTTATCAATAACTGAAGTGTGTGAACTTCCCCATTTTCCTAAGTCGAAGTTACCTAGTTCTAGTAAGCGATTGGTAGCTAATTCTCGTGTTGAACCTAATGTTCGGGAAATGTTTTCTATGAACGGTAGTCGAACCACATACTGGTCTAAGTCGTTTCGTATAGTAGTGGACTTGAAATAATTTTCACAAGCCACGTTTTCAGGCGACATTGGCGGCGTAAATGGTATTTCTTCAGCTTCCCAGAAGGCACGAATGGTGTCGCTAAGGGACGGTTCTTCCGAGATGCTAGTGTACAACGCAACACCTGAATACGGTTGACTTAAAGCTGGAATATCACCCATAATAACCCAACCAAACGAGGTAAGAAGCGCCGATAGCTTGCTTGTTAAACGCAACGAATCGTTGGGTGTGGCATCTAAGACAGCTTGAACACCTAACAGCATATCGACCGGAGCGGATATGTGAAATTCAGGATCCGCCAATTGTAGGGACGAAAATTTGTCTATTAAATGCTTAGATAAATTTGCTATCGGAAGATCCGCGGTAATACGAGATAAAACAACAGCCTGTAAATTTAAAGAAACGTTTTGATCATATATTGAAGTAACGTTACAGGTAGCAATTCTATCAACCTTTTCTAGCGGAGATTGGCCTACTCCACGTATTTCAAAAGGACATTTCTTGCGTTTAAGACCTAACTTGTTAGCTAAAGATAATGTGATGAAATTAGAATGCGACCCTTGATCTAAAACCAAGCGACTGCGATGCCAACTACCGTCACAGGCTAAAATTCGTACCTGCGCCGTGGCTAAGAGCGCAACGGTTCCCTGTTCATTTGCACAGGAATGAACAAGAGAGACTGGAGCAGGAAAATGTTCAGCCGCAGAATTGTTAAATAGTTTAACATATATTTCTGAAAATCGTTTATATAAGTTTTCCGTGTTAAAATAAAAGTAAAATCGTTTTTTCTCGGGGGTGTATTCCTTTAATATTTTAATTATTTGTGACTCATTGTCGTCTTTAGTTATTTGAACTTGGTAAATTTTCTTATTATCCACTTTCGTGTATTTTACAGGATTGTGGTTGTTTAAAACTTCTGTGATTATGAATTGATTGGGCTTCATGTCTATAGCTTCGTTTAAAATTTTTATTGCGGTTTCCGGTTCGTCATTTTGTGTCGAATGTATGGTTTCCATTTCTTCTGGGTCTTCTCTGACTTCGGTTTCGTCTACGTTTCCTACTAATGATTCTGTCTCAAGTGCGTTAAGTTGGATTCTGCTTAAGGCGTCTGCGTTATTGTTGTAAATTCCCTTTTTGTATATGATCTCATAGTCATATTCTTCTAGTCTGATTCTCCATCTTTGTAATTTCGAGTTAGGTTCTTTGAGTTTGCATAGCCAAACTAATGGTCTATGATCGGTATATATATATATAAAATTTCCGTCCGTATAGGTACGGTCTAAAATACTTTGTTGCCCAAATTATGGCTAACAATTCTTTCTCTATCGTACTGTATCGTTGCACCGTTTCGTTAAGGGTTCTTGATGCGTAACTGATGGGTTTATCGTTACCTACTGTTCATTGACTTAATACTGCGCCTAAGGCTACATTTGATGCGTCCGTTGTTAAAATGAATGGTTTCGAAAAGTCTGGGTATTCTAATACGGGGTGATTTGTTAAAATGCTTTTAATTTTATCTACTGCTTTTATGAATTCTGGGGTATGTACAATTTTCTTTCCCTTTTTTAAGCAATTGGTTAGGGGCTTTGATATTTGAGCATAACCTTTATAAATTTTCGGTAATATCCGCTAATGCCTAAAAATCCTTTAATTTCTTTATTCGTTTTGGGTATGGGGTAATTTAATACAGCGTTTGTTTTGTCGGGGTTTGGCATTACTCCTTGGGGTGTTATTACGTGTCCTAAAAAGGTTACTTCTTTCTGTAGAAATTCGCTTTTGTCTAGTTGTACCTTGAATTTTGCGGTTCTTAATCTTTCGAACACTTCTCTTAATCTTTCTATGTGCTCCACTAATGATGTTGAATACACTATTTTATCATCTAGGTACACAAGGCATTTTTCGTTGTGTATCTCTCGTAGTATGTTATCCATTACTCGTTGAAAAGTTGCGGGTGCGTTCTTCAGTCCAAATGGCATCCGTTTATACTCGTAGTGTCCTCTAGGTGTGCTAAAGGCTGTTTTCTGTGTATCTCCTTCTTCCATTTCTACTTGATGGTATCCTGATGCTAAGTCTAGCGTCGAAAAATATTGGCACTTGCCTAACTTATCTAATATTTCTGTGATATTTGGTAACGGGTTTTTATCGTCTACCGTTTTTTCATTTAGTTTGCGGTAATCTATTACCATTCGGTATTTCCGTTTTCCTGATGCGTCTAGTTTCTTTGGTACTATTAGTACGGGGCTGCTCCATGGTGAATTAGAGTGTTGTATAATATCTTGATCTAATAGATCGGTTACTTGTCTGTCAGCTTCTTCCTGACTTGTCTGGGGTAATCTGTATGCTTTGGTGAATAGGGGTTTGTTATCCGTTAGCTCAATGTTGTGCTTAACTGTATTTGTAAACGTTAGGGGTATTCCTTCGCAATGGAATATATCGCGGTATTCATAACATAATTTTTGTATTGCGTTTTGTTCTTCGTGATTTATGTCGCGGTTAAATCGGATATTATTTAAATTTTGTTTTAACATTTCGTCTTTTTCTACGGGGTTATAATTTTCGTTTGGGGATTCATCTATTTCCATTTCGTTAAAGTTTAATTCTTCTACGTTTATCGGGTTTGTTAAAGATAGTTCTACGGGGTAATCATTTGAGTTTATTATGGTCGTTGTGGCGTAATTGTCTTTGATTTTTACTAATGCGGTTGGGGTTTCTACTCCTTGTTGAAAAGTTATATGGTTTATTATTCCTAAGTTTTTATTTGAATTTACGGGGATTCTTATTTTTTTTCTGTTCCGGGGTTCTAATGTATATTTTTCGTCTATTTGGGTATTTTGAAATTTAATGGGATTCGTCCATACTTGGTTCTTAATAATCGGTTTTTATATCTATGTTGGCTCCTAATTTTCTTAGAAGGTCCATTCCTAATAGTCCGTCATATTTGTCATTAAATTCAAATATGCAGAATTTGTGTTTCATCTTTACGTTAAAGGTTTTGGTAAAAGTATGTTTGCTATGAATTGGTGTATGGTTGTTTGATGGGCGGTTTTAATTTTAAAGGGTTCTCTTTCTACATAGTTTAGATAATGTTTTTTACTGTTCGCGGGCTTATTAATGTTTTAGAAGATCCGGTATCGATTAGTAATTTAAATTCAGCGTGGGTATTTCGATATAGGGTAATACAAGGTGATTCATATTATTTAGATTTATTACGTTAGGTCGTTTATAAAATGGCCCATTTGAAAATTTGAACATGTGTTCTCTTCGTCGTCTTCCTCGTAATTTTCGTGTGGTTCTTCGCGTTCATACTGGTTTGATTGATTCTGTTCATTATTCGTACACGGTTGATTGTTATTATTCTGGTCATCTTCATACTCTTCTACTTTTTGGTGAAATAGCTCTTCTGAAGTGAAAGTGCGTTTTTGATTAGGGTTTGGTCTAATATGTGTTATTTTTGTGTTAGGTCTGGTGTTACCAGATGAGGTATCCATTGGTGTAGGTTTGTAATAATTATTGGGATTATTAGTGTTTATCATCGGTGAGTTTCTGTTAGGATTCGCGTTGAATGCTGGTCTTTGTTGATTTATATTTTGGTTAAATCTCGGTTGAAATGCAGGTTTTGAAGAGTTCGAGTTAAATGTTGGTTGATAGGTGGGTTTTGAAAAGTTCGGGTAAAACGTTGGTTTTGAGAATTGTTTGTATTGGTTGTTAAAGTTTGAATTATTAAAATGTGCATTATTTGTTCGCGTTTGGTTTGTTTGTGCATTAAATGGGTTAAATTTTTGTTGTGGATTTATTTGTCTTGCGGGTTGTATAGTTTTCATTGGCGTATAGCTTTTATTCGCGTTGGGGTTATATAGTCGGTTTCTATAGTACATTACGTTTTCTTCTTCAATTATCATATTCATTGCTTCTTCTAAGTTTTGGGGGTGTTGAAATCTAATTTTATCTGAAAGTCTTTCGGGTAGTGCATTTAGATAGGTATCTAATGCCATCTCGTCGTACATTTTAGTTTTTAATAGTCTCACGTTTGGGTCGGTTTCTTCGATTTTGAGTTTTGTCAAGATTAGGCTTCTTACATCTTGGCATCTCATTCCAAATTGATAGGGTTGCTGGTTGTGTTCTATTCTTAGACCGGTTAAATCCCTTACTAAACATTTTAAGTTCCGTTGATCGCCGAAATATGCAACTAATATTCGTTTAAATTGTTCCCATTCGTCTACGTCTTCGCGACTGGCTATTAACGTTAGTGCCCTTCCGGTTAGTTTACTGGTAATGAGGCGGATCAGTAAAGTGTTTCTGCCGTTATCTCCCGGCTTATAAAAGGTCTTTAAGAATATTTCAGAAGTCGAAATATAATTACTGAGTAAGCATGTGTCATTTCCATTAAATTGGGGTATCATTTCGAGGTACAGCTTCATTTCATTAGTCATTTTGGCTGGGGTAATATTTGGGTAATTTTAAAAAAGTAAAAAAAATTATTTTTTTTTTTTTGAAAAAAATTTGGATTTAGTTTGTGGTTTTTCGGTGGTATTTAATGAGTTTTACGATCGGTATTAATTTGGTTGAGTTCTCTCTTGATTTGCCGATTTGCGATTTGCCGAGATGAAACACAAATTCTGCATATTTGAATTTAATGACAAATATGACGGACTATTAGGAATGAACCTTCTAAGAAAATTAGAAGCCAACATAGATATAAAAAACAGATTATTAAGAACCAAGTATGGACGAATCCCCATTAAATTTCAAAATACCCAAATAGACGAAAAATATACATTAGAATCCCGAACAGAAAAAAAAATAAGAATCCCCGTAAATTCAAATAAAACCTTAGGAATAATAAACCATATAACTTTTCAACAAGGAGTAGAAACCCCAACCGCATTAGTAAAAATCAAAGACAATTACGCCACAACGACCATAATAAACTCAAATGATTACCCCGTAGAACTATTTTTAACAAACCCGATAAACGTAGAAGAATTAAACTTTAACGAAATGGAAATAGATGAATCCCCAAACGAAAATTATAACCCCGTAGAAAAAGACGAAATGTTAAAACAAAATTTAAATAATATCCGATTTAACCGCGACATAAATCACGAAGAACAAAACGCAATACAAAAATTATGTTATGAATACCGCGATATATTCCATTGCGAAGGAATACCCCTAACGTTTACAAATACAGTTAAGCACAATATTGAGCTAACGGATAACAAACCCTATTCACCAAAGCATACAGATTACCCCAGACAAGTCAGGAAGAAGCTGACAGACAAGTAACCGATCTATTAGATCAAGATATTATACAACACTTTAATTCACCATGGAGCAGCCCCGTACTAATAGTACCAAAGAAACTAGACGCATCAGGAAAACGGAAATACCGAATGGTAATAGATTACCGCAAACTAAATGAAAAACGGTAGACGATAAAACCCGTTACCAAATATCACAGAAATATTAGATAAGTTAGGCAAGTGCCAATATTTTTCGACGCTAGACTTAGCATCAGGTTACCATCAAGTAGAAATGGAAGAAGGAGATACACAGAAAACAGCCTTTAGCACACCTAGAGGACACTACGAGTATAAACGGATGCCATTTGGACTGAAGAACGCACCCGCAACTTTTCAACGAGTAATGGATAACATACTACGAGAGATACACAACGAAAAATGCCTTGTGTACCTAGATGATAAAATAGTGTATTCAACATCATTAGTGGAGCACATAGAAAGATTAAGAGAAGTGTTCGAAAGATTAAGAACCGCAAAATTCAAGGTACAACTAGACAAAAGCGAATTTCTACAGAAAGAAGTAACCTTTTTAGGACACGTAATAACACCCCAAGGAGTAATGCCAAACCCCGACAAAACAAACGCTGTATTAAATTACCCCATACCCAAAACGAATAAAGAAATTAAAGGATTTTTAGGCATTAGCCGATATTACCGAAAATTTATAAAAGGTTATGCTCAAATAACAAAACCCCTAACCAATTGCTTAAAAAAAGGAAACAAAATTGTACATACCCCAGAATTCATAAAAGCAGTAGATAAAATTAAAAGCATTTTAACAAATCACCCCGTATTAGAATACCCAGACTTTTCGAAACCATTCATTTTAACAACGGACGCATCAAATGTAGCCTTTGGCGCAGTATTAAGTCAAGGAACAGTAGGTAACGATAAACCCATCAGTTACGCATCAAGAACCCTTAACGAAACAGTGCAACGATACAGTACGATAGAGAAAGAATTGTTAGCCATAATTTGGGCAACAAAGTATTTTAGACCGTACCTATACGGACGGAAAATTTAATATATATACCGATCATAGACCATTAGTTTGGCTATGCAAACTCAAAGAACCTAACTCGAAATTACAAAGATGGAGAATCAGACTAGAAGAATATGACTATGAGATCATATACAAAAAGGGAATTTACAACAATAACGCAGACGCCTTAAGCAGAATCCAACTTAACGCAGTTGAGACAGAATCATTAGTAGGAAACGTAGACGAAACCGAAGTCAGAGAAGACCCAGAAGAAATGGAAACCATACATTCGACACAAAATGACGAACCGGAAACCGCAATAAAAATTTTAAACGAAGCTATAGACATGAAGCCCAATCAATTCATAATCACAGAAGTTTTAAACAACCCCAACCCTGTAAAATACACGAAAGTGGATAATAAGAAAATTTACCAAGTTCAAATAACTAAAGACGACAATGAGTCACAAGTAATTAAAATATTAAAGGAATACACCCCCGAGAAAAAACGATTTTACTTTTATTTTAACACGGAAAACTTATATAAACGATTTTCAGAAATATATATTAAACTATTTAACAATTCTGGCCCCGAACTTATAAGATGCACAAGAAAATAAATAACATTAGACGACCCTGACGAAATAAATGACGTAATAAGAAACCAACACGAAGGAAAGACCAACCATCGAGGAATAAACGAGACCCTAAAACAAATTATGAGACGTTACTATTTCAAGGACATGAAAGAATTAACTACAGACTTTATCAACCAGTGCGAATTATGTGATAAAGCCAAATATGACAGAAAACCCCCAAAGATACCCTTAATGTTAACTAAAACACCCGACAAACTTTTCCAGAAATTACATGCAGATACTCTAGTAGGAGAAGCACAAAGTTACCTAACAATCGTGGACGCATTTACGAAAATAGGACAAGCAATACCAATCACTTCTAAAAATAGTATAGACGTAACCCAAGGATTTCTACACTATTTTACATTTTACGGAACACCCGAAACAATAACATTAGATAACTGAAGCGAATTTAAAAACGATACAATTCAAAACACTTTAGAATTACACAAAATAAAAATTCACTTTATAACGGAAAACCACCCTGAATCAAACGGACTAATTGAGAGACTACATTCAACCCTATTAGAACAGATCAGACTATTAAGAATAAATTACAAGAAAGAACACATAACCATTAATCGCGTATAATAACACGATTCATTCAACTACAAATTTTACACCCTTAGAACTAACCTTAGGACATTCAGATTCACGCAACCCCTACGATATACATTATAACAAAGAAATCTATCAGCAATATGCTAAAGATCACAAAGAGAAGCTAAAACTAACCTATGACAAAGTAAAGAACAAATTAGATAACGATAAAGAGAGAATTACCGCGACCCGTAATAAAAACTCAGACATAAACAAATTTTCCATAGGACAAACCGTATTCGAGAAAAATTACCAAAGTAAAAGGCACAAAACGGCACCTAGAAATTTAGGACCCTTTAAAATAAAACGAATATCCGACAAAAACGTAGCCGCGATAGAGGACGGCAAGATAACAAAATATGTTCACCTCAAAAATTTAAGACACCCTGTACTTTCAAATGGACAATCGGCACCCTTACCGTCAAACTCCACCCAGGTAGAACGGACACAGAAATTATAATTGAAGACATAAAGAACAACCCCGGTATACTACCAATTAAATTAGGCAGTATGCAAAACACCATAGATTATTGGACATTTGCACAAAAATTCGATTTAACCGAGCTAAAACAAGAATTTCAAATAATAAAAAAAATAATTATTTTCGACTAAAACAAGCAATGGACACAACAAAATTCGGAAAAGAATACGCAATAGAAATGATGAACTACGACAGTATAACAGAAAGTATCTTGAAAAATATCGAAGACAAATTTAATCGACTAATACCTACAGAACAAATGACGAGAAGAAAACGAGGACTAATCAACGGATTAGGAAACGTAATTAAAGCAATTACCGGAAATCTAGATAACCAAGACGCAGAACGCTATGACAACGCGATACAACAATTGATAAAAATCAAAATGGCATTAAAACTATAATTAGTAATCAAATATCGTTAACACAATCAACGATCATCAAATTTAATGAAACCCTAAGAAAATTAATTAGAAATCAAGATAGTATAGCCAATCGAATAGAAACCTTAGAAAATAACATGCGAACTACTATGTTAGGCATGCGAGATTTAATCAGATTCAATACGATATATAACCAAATAATATCAACCCTAACTTTAATTCAACAAATCCTAGCAACATTAGAAAACGCAGTCACCTTTGCAAAATTAAATACCCTACATTCAAGTATAATGGAACCAATAGATTTATTAAAAGAATTATTGAGAATAAAAACTTTTATAACTAACGGTAAATTACCTTTCGATGTATTAGAATCAAACATTTTAATATTTGAAAAATAGCCATAGTTAAAGGCTATGTAAAAATAACGATATAACATTTTAATAGAAATACCAATAGTAGAGATTAACAGTTACAATTATTATCAGTTATTTGCTTTTCCAATGAAAATGACTAGCACATACCAAGTTATTATTCCAAAAACCAAATTCCTATCCTTAAATGAACAAAGATATGGTTATACGAACGACAAATGTAATGAAGTCACACCCAGTCAATACTTATGCCAATCATTAACAACCACAACAATTCAAGAAGACAGCCCTTGCGAAGTACAACTACTAAAATTTACCAATCACTATGAAAATTGTGAAGTCAAACCTGTATTAATCAACAACATGAAAATTCAGAAAGTAACGGAAAATAAATGGATAGCCATTTTTCCCACCGAAGTAATCGCAACAATGTATTGTAATCAAGACGAAAGTAATTTAGCATTAACCGGAAGCAAATTAATCACCCTTAAGGAAAATTGTTATTTAAAATTAAAAAATGAAATAATTAGAGTTTACCAAGATCCAGTACAAAGCAAGAAATTAGCAAATCTACCCGATCTGCAAATCAAGATTACCCAAGAAGAAGATGAAGAAACCCTTCAAAAACCAATGCAATTGGAACACCTGGAATTATACAACCTAAACCACGCCATGAAACTCATGGAAGAATATAAAGAAAAACTGAACGAGATCAAGACGCCCAAAGTGCACTACGATAACATTAGTGTATGACTCACGTTGGAGTGTATAAAAAATCGGGACAGCTCCAGAACGTTTCCCAAAGCGTAAAGCTTAGCAAATGGACTGTAATTGTATGCAATTGGAGGTAAGGCGCGAAAAACAGTAACATAGGTCAAACCGTAATTAATGCTTTGCTTACCTTGCAATGTTGTTGACCAATTTACTACCGTGAAAATAGGTGTTGTTTACCGGTCGACGCAACCTGGTCGGGCAGCAGCACTTATGCACTCGCGGTTATAGTTATTAGGTGTTGAGTCCGTGAAACGATACGAGAGAGTGTGTTGTTGGTGAAGCGAAAAGGCTTTATCGCTCCGCCATATGTGTAGCACAACAACAATATACGATAAGGCCATCTATACTGTCAATCGCTGACCTCCAACTATATGAAGTTTTAACAAACATATTCATTAAATTTAATGTATATATATAATACTTATTTATCTAATTGTAGTAAGAAGTAAGAAAGTAAGAAAAGGTCACCGTGTTCAAGCTTCTGTTGAAAGTACTGCATGAGTGACAACAACATTTACATCGCTTCTCGAAAGGTGTACGCTTTTGTGTATTCGCAAATAACGCAAGTAAATTATCAAAAACAAAGGTCGTTCTAAGAAAAACTCTTTTTTATACGAGTTATTAGTAAGATTAGGATACTGTACAGTACGCTTTGACTTTAGTGGAATTCCAATGTTTATTCTGGTATCCTAGTTTGTATCCAAAATAAAGCTCGTAAGCTTTTTTGATTAATGTAGTTATTACCTTTTTGTGAGATTTAATCGTAAACTTACCCCATACGTAGCAGAGTGTATGTGTTTGATGTTCACACCTTCGCTACATTCTATAAGGTCTATTAACAACATATACTGTACAGTAAAATATTATTCCTTTATGTTTTAAATCTATTTGTAACCGCGGTTAGGATATCATATCTTGCTAATCATGTCCCCGGTGCTTATATACCTTAAGTCGGCCTTTCGAGTAATTTCTAAAACCTTCGCCGAAATTAAAACGCTGTTTACAATCGACTGATGAGCCATCTGCAGTAATACGTTCGTCACAATATGCTATACAATGTAAGCAGTCCTTAACGAATATCTTTATACCAGAGCGATACGAAAATTTTAAGTGCAAATTCGATTTCTGCGACAATAAATACATGAAAGACCCGCATCAGACATCAGGAAAAAATATCGGGTTGATCTGTGTAATAAGTATGTGTATGTAAACATCTAAAGAAATTTTATATTATAGATAAATATTCAAAGGATGTAATTAGAGGTTGTTCAATTTATGCTCTAAATAGTTTTATTCATGTTTGCTACGAAGAATGTATACAGGAATTCATTATTTTATGTTCGTATTCTTGTAGAGTTGCTGCGCATCTAAAATACTGTATTCAGCCCCTACTCTAAAGTTGATTCTTTGGTATTCTATACAACATTGAATATCATCCTCTATAATGTAACACAACAGTGTATCAAATTTGATGCACAATACATGTATTGAATTGCAATCAGCTCTATCCTAAATCATCTCAAACGCTACTCTAACGGTATCGCATTCAGCAACGTAGCACGTTTTGCTGCCATAAAGCATTCATGCTAATTGAAATCCCATAGAACCATCGTTATTAACTTTGATTTCGTGGGATAAGGTGCATGTTTCCACATTTGCATTCATTGTTGTGACCTGAGATTAATAGAATTAATTTGTGGTATGCAGATTCCATGTTCACCAATATAGTATAATGTAATATCATATACTTTGATGATAGAATGTACAAACTGAAATGAAACAGGCATTCAACTGATATAGTAGTCATGTATAGTTTCTGTTTTCTATAATATTATGGCTATGAAACACGGATAGAAGTTGTTTGAAAACAAACCTTGAAGTACTAAGCCTACGGATTCCAAAACAGTAAACTATAATAATGAGTATATTGTACACTGTGTTCACTAAATTCTGTTACATGTCGATTTTAGTTGTATAAGCATGAAGTTGTTCCTCGTAATGGTATATGCAACCTCACTTTTGGACAAAAAGCTCATGAGAGCGATTGCAGAAATTAGCTACTAACGTGCATCGAAAAACTATTTTAACTACATATTTTCTTTAAATATTATTAAAAAACCTAAAACGTTTCCAGTAACTTTTATAAATTTTTTCATTCTGAGATTTGTGTGAAGAAAAAATTATTTGGAACACAATAGCTCTGTTTGAATGAAACTAGTTTTGAATTAGTAAAAGAAAACCTAAATAAATACAAAAGAATATTAAAAATTACTGAGAGGATAATCCATAGCTAGTCAGCTTAATCGTGCAAAATAAAATAATTAAATATAACAATCCAAACTTTTATACCAATATTACCCAATAAATATCGACATTATCTTGTCTTCTAAAACAATAATATCTAAACGCATAAGAAATAAGAGAAAAACATCACCTTTGATAAAACAGGAGTTTCTATCCTTGTTTATTACAAGATGTAAGGCCTACTTTTATAATACAAGCTGTAACATTTTGGCTTTACGTTAAATAGAAATCGACTGCAAAAACAAAAAAAATGAATTTTGAACACGCAACTTAACGCTGATATACCCTGTATATTTTTATTTCCGGAACAATAATGTTCAATAAGCGTAACATTTCAACACATTTTTTATTCTTTTAATGAAAATGTTTGTCATTAATGAAAAAACCATCCGATCTCTACCCCAAGACGATACCAACCTAATTCGCTTTGAAACAACTAAATGTCTCCGACATGCCAAAACTCCCAACAAAAACGTGACAAAGCAAGAAATATCGGTCCTAAAACACCTACGAACGAACAAGCAAATTGTTATACTTCCTGCAGACAAAGGTAATGCGACTGTAATTCTAAACCGTACAGAATACAAAAAAAAGATTAACCAATTATTACAAGACGGTTCCTTTTTTTTTAATTAGATAGTTTACTAGATCAACAAATAAATGTTTTACATAGTAGATTTAATTTATATTACTTTAACATAGAAGCTGTCTTTTCTGAAGTCGGATCGACAATCCTTCCTACTTCGTGAGTGCACAAGATATATTTTTCGTCACCTATATTTAGTATATCCTGTGGTAGTTTTCTTTTTAACCGGGTGTGCATGTTCTTTTCGCTGAGTTTAAAATATTTTGCATTTTCACTTTCTAATGCGGTTGAGAAATTTTTTTTTGCAATATTGAACACATATTCCTCAATTGGCAGTATGTATTGTTCTTCGTGTATTTGCGTGTTTCTAACAAACCACTCGGCGTTTACTATTATTCGAAGTACTTTCTTCTGAAATGTTTGTAGCTTTTTATAATTTGTTTTGGTTGTTGCCAGTAATACTGGGCAACCCTAGGTTAATAGTGGACGGACGACGGATTTGTAGATAAAACTTGAACATGATAAGCATAATGATGATTAACATTTGATTATTGGATAAAGTTGTGACAATCTTGACTATTCATGGTTAAGTTTTTGGTTGATGTGATTTTTCCAGCTAAGTCGTGTATCCAAGTACAATCCTAAGTATTTTACAGTTTTATCGGTGACATTTCAGACAATAGTTTCTTCGTTTCTTTATTTTTGTAATTAGGTTGTGTTTAAGGGAAAATACTTTAACTTTGGTATTATTGGGGTTTAGTGATGCCCCATTTTTTAAACCACTCATTTATGTTATTGGTAGCTGTTTGTAACTTAGTCACTGATGTGTTTAGATCACTGTCTTGGGTCAATATAACTGTGTCTCTAGCGTACATTGCAATTTCAGCTGTTGGCAGTGTTGGGATGTCGGTCCAAGAATACTCTCTTGCGGAACGCTAGAGTTTATTGATCGTATGCTGGATGTCTTATTGTTAATTCTTACAGCAAATGTTCTGTCATCGAGGAATGACTGTAATATCGCAACTAGATATGGTGGTATTTCTTGTTTAAGAAGCTTGTATTTTAACCCATTTATCCACACTTTATCAAACGCCTTTACTACGTCTAAAAATAAAGCCGTTGTGTATTTTTTCTCTTCATATCCTTCTTCGATGATCTCTGTTATCCTTAATAGTTGATGTGTGATAAAGTGACCTTTCCTGAATCCATATTATATGGATGGGATAAGTAAAAGTTTCTCTATTTTTTCACTGAGTCTCTCTTGAATGATTTTTTCTAAGATTTTATCTATACCCGACAGTAGTGTTATAGGCCTGTAGCTTTCCTTCCAATCTATTTTTTAGTTTCCCAGGCGTATGGAATACTATTATGTGCGCAAATTTCTATATTTTTGAGAAATACCCAGTACGCAGGCATGCAATAAAGAGACGTGTGAGAAATGCTATTGCTTTTTTGGTGAGATTTTTAATGATTTGACCAGGAGCTTTATTGTTTGACAGTGTGTTAATTACCTTAATAATATCCTTAGTTGTAACTGGTTTGTATCGTTTAGTATTAATTATAGGTTTATATGTTTCAACGTATGTATATATGTCAGTAACAAATTTATTGTATTCACAGATTGTGAGGCTAAATGTATTTTCGAAATATTTACCAAATATCTGTAATTTTTCTTCATCTGTGCCGTATATGGTGTTATCTCTAGTAATGCTATTTAGGGTTTCAGGTTGTTGGAGTAGTCATTTTGTAGTCCTCCACATTCCGGAGTCATTAGGTTGTAATTGTGCAATAATGTTGTTGTAAGACTGAAAATAGTAGTTATCCATTGCCCATTTTATTCTTTGTGATAATTTATTTACTTCGGCCTTTGTGTTTTTGTTGCGAGTGCGCTGCCATTCTCTTCGGTATATGGATTTTTCTTTAACGAGGTCTAGTATATGTTCAGAGGGTATTTTGTAATTTAGTTTTCTGCGGTAGATTGCGGTAGTTATAGTAGCGGATTCTATACTGTTTTTTGTAGTGTCATTGAAGTGCAAAATTGCCATATCGATGTCTGTTGGTTTTGCCATCTTCGTGTTATTCAAATTTCTGTTGTGGTAATCCTGGAAATTTTCCTAGTTAACCTATCCTTTTATCAGTTTAGGTAGAGGTTGTTTAAGTTCAGGGGTTGCGTCGGTGGTTATTAATACTGGCAGGTGATCAGAGTCAAGTTCAGCTATTACTGTTTGTTTGATCTGTTGATAATAATTTTTAATTATTACTATGTCTATGATTTGTGATTTAAGCGATATGGTTGATGTGTGTGTTCTTGTGGTGCTACTAGTTGGTATAGGTATGTAGTAGATAAGTTATTAAGTTTAATCCCAATAGCGTTGCTGGTTTTGCATCCCCATATTGTGTGTTTGCAGTTGAAGTCTCCAATAGCCATATGCATTATATTTTTATCAAAACGTTTTACTATATCTTCTACCAGTAATGTTTTGTTTGGCTGCCGATATACACAATTAATGTATACGAATTGATTGTCTTTAATATTCAGTTTGACTCCTATGACTTCTAGGTTGATATATATTTGTTCCGCCTTATAGCATGTGAGGGCGCGTTTAACAATTATTGCAACTTCACCAGATGCGACAATTGCATTTCTGTCGTTGCGGTAAATGTGGTAACCTGGGATTATGAAAAGTTCGTTATTTGCAAGGTGGGTTTCTGTGATGCAGGCGATGTCTATTTTGTACCTTGCTAAAAATGGAATGAATAGAGATCTGCTTCTTTTTGTCCCATTGGCATTCCAGTTAAGGATTGTTAAATTATTTGTGTGTTGATTTAAGGTCCATTAAATATATTACGAATGATATTATTGATGGAAAAGGTTTTACTCTGTGGTAAGAATTGCATTATTATATCTTTAAAAATTTTGGTCACATTTTCTATAAAGGCGCTTACTGAAGAATTATTGTTGTTTTCAATAGGCCTGTTATCTTGTGTGTTCTTGGTGATATTAGCATACGATACTTGTGTGTAAGCAATCGTTAATTTTAGATTCCTGTTTTGATAGTTACGGCTTAGGCTATTGCTGTGTTGCAAATATTTGTGATGTTGACACCCTCTATAATTCGCTGGATGTTGTTCACCGCAGTTAGCGCAAATTGGTTTTTCATCTCTTTGCTTATTACAGCTTGTGTACAGGTGACCACCTGCACATTCAACACAGCGTGGGGTCAAATTACAATAATTTTTGGTGTGACCATACTTTTAGCATCTATAGCATTGAAGTATTTCGTTGGATTTCTTTCTTGCTTCAATACTTATGATGGTATTGGCGTTTTTTAATTTTAGCTTCTCCAATTCATAAATTTTTTTAGTGCCATTATTATTGATCATACTCATGGTACATAGTGGTGTAAGTTGCTTTTCTCTGTTATATAAGCGACTTATGTTTATAACTGGCAAGTTGTAATTGACGAGATCTTCTTGTGTGTCTTCTGGTGATAACGATATTGGAACATTTCGAATTATTACTTAAGGTCTATCTTTGGAATTTTGGTATGTTGAAATTCGATGTTATTATCTACATAATATTTTGTAAGGCTTCTATAATCATCTACATTATTTAAATTGATTCGTAAATATTTGTAGTTTGTTATCGTGCTGTAATTAACATCTGTAGCGATTTTATTAATGACAACGATAACATCTTTATAGTTTATTTAATTATGTAAGTACATGGGTGGCATTTTATTGCTTATGGGTTTAGATGCTTGTGTCGATGTTTGAGTATCCGTTTGGGCATCGTGGTTATCGTAATCACCATTAATATCATCAGCAATGTGGTCTGATAGGTAGTACTTATTGTTTTCTAAATGTTTATCAAAGTTCCATCGAGAACGTTTTTGAGTTTCTCCTATTGTGTTGTCTGTAGAAGATAACGCAGATGCTTTGCGTTTGTTTTGGTTCGTTTTCGCAGCAACAGCGGTGAAATTTATGTCCATAATTAATATCTGGGTGGGCTTGTTGGAATAAACACTTTAATACGGTCGTAGATGTTATTAGTAGAGCACTATAACAACCTCTCGCGATAGCTGCGCGCACTCGACTCAAAGACGGTTCCTACACTCCTATAACCAAAGACCCCACTTCAAAGCTTGAACGGGAAATTTCAACTCTTTTCAAATTCTCTAATATTCCTAAAGCTATCCAAAAATGCATAATACCTCCCGAATCTAAACCACCTCGCTTGTACGGCCTTTCTTAAGTCCTTAAACTTGATATCCTTCTCCGTCTGATAGTGAGCACAATTGACTCGCCAACCTACCATTTGGCAAAATACCAAGAAAATTTCTTAAAACCTATTCCGGTAACACCCCCTACTAATGCTTTAAGCTTCACTTATTTTATAGAACTAATTGTAAATATTGAGCTAGGCCCTAATGATATACTAGTCAGTTTTGATGTAACATCCCTGTTCACAAACGTACCTGTCATAGACACTGTTTCCATTATTAAACAACACCGACTTCAAGAAAACGAATTTGGGAACCTGGCCACGATCTTTGAAAAATGCTTAACTTCTACCTATTTTATCTTCGGCGGACAATTTTACAAACAAACTTCTGGCACACCCAGGGGCTCACTTCCAACCCCTATTATGGCCAATATATTCATGAAGCCTGTGGAATCCATGGCTCTAGAATCCACAGACCTTAAACCAAAAACTAGACACCATGGACACCAAACGCTCAATAATTTTCTAGATCACATAAACAATCAACATACAGATATTAAGTTCACTATAGAAATTGAAAAGAAAAGAACTCTGCCATTTCTTGACGTTCTGGTGGAACGCCAACCCAACGGATAACTAGGTTATTCCGTATATCGAAAACCCACACACACAGACAGATATCTACATGCGTCGACACATTATCATCCGTCACAAAAATCATCGGTAATCAATTCTCTTGTCCGCCGTGCAATTAAGATTTCACAACCAGAACGTTTATCTAATGAACTGACCCATTTAAAAACGTGTCTTATAAAAAACGGCTATGACAACTCAGATATCGGCAGAATAATAAAACGACTTCTGCATCCAACACGAACTCCCAAACCACGCTGTAATCCCAACACGCGATCTTAGCAATCCTTCCATATATACACAGAGTAACAGACCGAATTGGCAAAATTCTACGTAAACACAAAATCAAAACAATCTATAAACCCCCTAATAAAATTTCAGAATTATTACCAATCCCAAAAGATTCCGAAAAATAGTCGTAAAGCCCCAGGTGTATATAGTATACCTTGCAGCTGCAGTTTAGTATACATAGGAGAAACAGAACGATCAGTATAAACTAGATAAAACGAGCATAAGCGATGCTTATAAACAAGCCAGTACAATCGCTCAGCGGTGGCCTAACACCAACATGAAACAGGTCATACCAATAACTTTGACAAGACGAAAGTAATTGCCAGAATTCCATATTTCTACAATAGAAAAACCAGAGAATTCGTAAAAATCACTAAAAATTCTAACAATCTAAATAAAGACGATGGCTACTACCTTCTCCCTACTTGAAAAATTAGCCTATGTTCACCAAAGCAGAACCGTGACGTTCACTGATCTGCTACGACACTCCTCTCTATTCATGATCATTCATGCGTCAAGTTCTCATCCTATATAAACCACCACTTTTGCTATTTTCACCAGTTACTTTGCCACAAGACACCTTTTGGCTTAAACGGGCTGGTGAATCTGCTAGTTCAGAAGTAGCTTTACTTGCCTTTTACACTTGAAGTTGTCTGCTTAATATTATCATTCTTCTCCTAAGTATTATTTCATTTTTATTATTTATTTTCTTTGTTGTGCTGATGAAGCCCTTTACAAAAAGTGGGCGAAATGTCGACCTTAGTTTATAAAATGATACGGTCCCAACCCGGAAACCATAAATATTTATAATGAATCCGGCCGTGAAAGACTCAGACAATATTACAAAAGCATAGTTATATTTCTGGGTAATACATATAAGGATGCAGTTCAGGTTCATAAATTATTTTAAAACCACAAAGAAAACAAACATAATAGTTCTAACCGTAAAATTTCATAGTGTGGTTATTTAATTTTAAGAAAGCTTTAGAATTGTGAAGTATATAAAAGGAAATTTTTAACATGCATGATTAATATGCCTTTTTAATGTGCATGATTATTTCAAATATAGTAAAGCTTTCTACAGATTTTAGTAAGATAAATTAGAATCAGTAGTATACATTTGTAATGCCACGCAAACTCCAAACCATATTAGAAACATATTCATATGGTATAGTAACTATTTAGAAATCCAGGTGTGTTAGAGTATTCCGTGCAAACACGAAAGAAAGCAGTAACGTTAGTAAAGAGAATCGTTTAATCGAATACCGCAACTAAACAGGTACGGAATGGTAGAATCAAAATCCAAAAGCATTAGCTACCTCAAAAACTTCGCAGAGTGGGGTATGTGATACAGACAGAACAAATTAGAAACTTCGATAAAACTATATTACCAACATACAGTCCCGAATGACTATTTACAAAAGTTAAAAATACATTTAGGTAATAGTTCGGTATAACGTAATGTACACAAAGCGTCAATTTACATATGGTGCAGTATAATTTTAAAATATCGAGAATAAAATCTTATTAACTAAATACAAGAATACTTACGACATATTTAGCCCTAAATATATACAAGAAACAAAGAAGTAGCATCTGTTTTGACAAGTGCACCTTGTAAAATTTAAGAAATAACGTAATATTAACTTTTAAGCAGTTTAGTCTAATAGCAACTAGCAAGCTGTTAACGTTAGCATTAATTTACACAGAAAAGTAAACAGTAGAGGATGCTCTAACGCCAGCTTTAATAATAAGGTACATAATTGTTTGTGTTATGAGCGTACATTTGGTAGCGCAGTCCGCAATTTAGTGCGGAATCAATTCAAAAAAAAGAAATGTCTATCTTCCAAAACAGCAACACAAATAAAGCAAACAGATAAATTCACTGTACCTTGAGCTATCGTTTTTTTTTCTGGTACCATCATAGATTGAAGAAGCGCGGCTGCATTTGTCTCCGGCTGAGTGTTGGAATCATCAACTTAACTTGTACCAGCACAAAAAAACAACACAACCTCGCCATTCACAACATCTTGTTTCGCTATAGGGATGCTGTATTGAACGTCCCGCTTTCAAAGCACGGTCTGTATTTATTAGAAAAGAACCACGTATTGGCAAGGTGTTTAGCTTTTGAAAATATCGCCGAAGGATCAAGTTTAAAAATTTGTCAGACAGCAGCTGCGAAAATCTACCAGCTGTAACAGCTTTCCAACAAAAAGATAACGGCTACCAAAAATTGTTATCAAAGAAAGACAATCTTATTGCTTTGGACACCAGTACAGCTGCAAGATAACAGTATGCCGCTTGGTGGAAGTATAAACTTGGAATAAATAATAAACTCATTTCAAGTGTTCATTTACTAGGCAGATGGTTAAGTGGCCTTTTCTTTTAAAAGAAAGCCATGAATTTATGTGCAGCTGTGGTTGAAACATATTCACTGCACGTGAAGTTGCTAAGCAGCTGTTTGATTTTATAAAGCAAAATTTATAGAGTAAACACTTGATGAAATTTTATATAATAACATTAATTTCAAGAAGAAGAAAATCGAGCTGGTTGATCGATAATTTCTATGATTTGCTTAGAAATTTTATGGCTTTTTTAAATAGAAGTGGTATGAATTAACATTGATGCAGAAAAGATTGCTAGCAGGATTTCGAACGTAACAAATGGAACTTACAAATATCAAGTTGCAAATAATTATAGGATTTCATACAAAGTAAAAACTTTCAATGAATTATTCCGATTGATTAGAAAATGCTCATAAACACGTAGTTTTTGCATGTTGGAATCATATGGGGTTACGTTGAATAGGTATGTGATACAACGGAAACCCACAACATCTATATGAAGAGTAGGAGAAAAAAGACGAACGCTAGAGAGTGCAGAAAAACTATAAATTAGTAGCTCGAGAGCTATTAACAGAAACCCATGATAGGATGGCAGTGGAAAAATAGTAGGTCAAGTCGAGTACACCCCTGCTGTTACGAATTAACAGACAGGCAGTAACGTGGTAAGACTTTAAACTAAACCAAAGCATAGGAATTTACACCAATTGATTGCAAACAATTGGAGATAAACAAAAATCGATGTCAAACTAAGTACTACTCTTGGCTCAACAGAATTCCTTTGCCAACATATAGGCGTACTGCAGTCATACCTAACAAGGAATTGTTTGTTTTTTTATATTGTGGCATTTATGCATGCTGTTTGTTTTCTGAAAAGTATCCATAAGATTATACAACGTTTACTCTCACGTACAGTACAGAATTAAATCATTTAATGTATAAAGTTTGAAGATGGACAGTTTTAAGTGAAAAGTTAAGACATATTTTAAATTATTATTATTACTGAATCATCAACTTTATGATACATTGAATATAAACTGTTTATGAAATTTTAGAGCTCTATGTGTGTACTTGTTTACAGGAATATTGTTAAATCGCTGATGCTTAAATTAATGTAAGTAGCATTAGACTTTGTATGTCTATCTGTTTACAGTAATAATGGAATAATTTTGTATTAAAATAGATTTAGGTGACGTAGCAAGTGGTAATAGTTGCTTGATTTGGTTACGCACAGAGGTAGCACTTTGTAAAATAAAACCCAATTCACCATGAGATCACCGTAATTAAAATTCCCTGGATTAGTTGTCCTCCAATGGAATCTTACTAAATTACACGAGTTAGCCCCCGTAGACTGTTACATTTTGTTACATTTTTTGAATCCTTTTCTTCTATTTTTTTTACTTATTTATATAGGAACTCACCCCGCACCCCTCTAGTTAGCCGGTGCGTCTTTATTTTGGTACGAGATTCCCGCCCCTTTTACGCAATTCCAAATTTAATAAATTAACGCTACAAGCACCCGTAACCAGGATATTTATATACCTATGGTAATATTTTTATTTTTGGTTATACTGTGTGAAACCTTTTCTAATCGTGAGTACGTATTACGATATTTTCATTCTGAGCTGGTCAGTTGGTTGATATATTATGCACCCACCTACATTCAACTTTTCTCTAACTGAAAATAGCTTTATTATTGGCATTTTCAACGATCACTTTTGAAAGAATAGTTTGCATTTTCAGTATGAATAGGATAGTTGGCATTTTGTAAGCTATTTCATAATTGAACTCATAGTACCACGATTCAATTTCTGAACGAAGCAATTGATTTGCATTTGCATATTGACCGATAATATCATAGCCCCTGTTCAAATTCTTATTATACTTTGATTGTTCTTGGTCTCTACCGTTTGAAATGTTTTACATTAGGCACACGTTGGTGACCGTCGCATACTGCACATATGGGCAGACTTTAGTGTTAAACGCATTTAAATTTTATAACAGGAGTGTGTTAGTATAAAGCATTAGAAGGGGTGTTAATTGACCTACATGTAAAATACGTAAATAATCCAGAGCGACGATAAGAGGTTGCGATAGCAGCATAAATAACACAACACGTTCAATTATAACACAACCTAAGGCGTAGTAAAAGTAATAAATTTTTGAACGTTGATAACGGACATACACCACCTTCCAAGACAAAAAGGAATGACAGTTACTTTGAGAACCAACCACTTCGAACATGGATACAACCAGATTGACCGAGAATGATCATAAAATGCTCGCTTTTATAAACCCAATGGATGTTGAGAACGCAGTTTAGTCTTGATTGAAGCTTTGATTTAGGCACATAATTGATGTGACTAGATAATACGTCACGTATTTTAAAGTGCTATCCAGCAAGTGCTGTGTTTATTTGTGAAAGTCATTTAAACACATTATGGGAGTTTTTGAAAACGGTTTTAAGCGGAATGTTACTTGACAGCTGATGTTAATGCTTATTGATACTCAGACGTGAATAAATTATTTGAAACAGTTACAATGGTTTTAAAATAGAGAATAGATAATAAAAATAATTAAATTACTGCCAGATTAATGCTTCTGAATTGGAGTAAGGTGTATAAGATAGAAATGGTTTGCTACATGTTATACGGAGCATTTGATATGAAAATGTTTACCTTTAAAAAGGATTTGAAACATTTTAGAGCATGGATTGGTAATTACGTTCTACACAATTGCAACAGCAAGCAAATCTTTAACGGTAAAATAACTATATCTTGTTTGATTTTCTAAAAGGATATAATTTCTATCAATTACCTAAGTTGTATGATGAGATTTCTTCTGTACGCAAATTTTTTTAATTTAGAAGGATGTGTATAAGTCAATATCATTTGATTTTAAAAAGGATTGGTGAACCCACCAAAAAGGTTAACGCTATTATAGAAAGCAATAATTGAACCTAACTTATATCAGATAAGTTTTAAACGGTTTTAACGAAAGGGTGTTCAATTATACAACCTATTTGAGCAATTTTGTACATATCAAGGAAAATTTAGATGGGGAATTGTTTATGAGTGAAAATTACGAGATTAAAATTTTAAAGGGAGATTTTGGACTCTATTTATAGCATAAAAGAGTTGTGCAGAATAAGTGAGTAATTGTATAGACGTTACATACCTTTTATCGATGTTATACTTAAGATCTTGTTTGCAAGACAAAACTGTTGATGATGTATTAATTGCTTGTTAAAGAATATTCCGTATAATTATAAATCTCATGTATGGTTGCAGTAGTTTTATTAATCAGAGTGCTAGCAAGTTAGTTACTTAGTTAGGCAAGGGGCAAATTAAAAACTTTCATCATGGGCACATTTTAATCTGGCAGTTCGCAACATCCTTTGTTGACTCCCAACGTCGGGCCTCATCAATCCACAGTACTTTTATTGGGGCTCAACGCGGACCTCACTAATCCACATAAATACATATATCTATATATATATATATATATATATATATATATATATATATATTGCTGTGAATCCTCTAAAATCCGGGTACTCGCTTTTCGAATCGAGCCCCTACGAATTGGATGCCAAAGAATGCTGTGAATCCTACAAAAGCTATTCATTACCTTAACTGTGTTGGTCCATTGACTTTCTTCTGTTAATCGCCTCGGCTGCTCCTCTAGTTAAACCTTCATCCTCATTCATAAAAAACACATTCCTACCACAAACATCAACGTTAACTCTATTTACATCAATATTCACAATACATTAAAATTTCAAATTAAAATTCAGCATAAATTTCAGTTTTAAAAGGAATTTCAAGATTAATTTTATTATCATTTAATGTGCATCCAGAATTAAAGTCCTTGTAGGATGCCTACTAATTAATATAACAATATATGCAGACCTGAGTCTGAGTACAAAGGGAGCATCTACCACCCCTTTACGTTAATTAACCAGGTTCGTCTAATTGAGCTCAAAGACATACCTAAAATTTCACCATAATCCAGAACATCAATACTGAATACCCCTTTCTACTTAAACAAGCAAAATTTCACCTTTAAAATTAAAATTTTATTGTTAGTATAATCTCACTAATGTCCATTTAAAGTAAATCAATTATAAAGTTATTCAACACACACAAAAATATCAAAGTTCAAACAAAATAGTATAAATTACCTGAAGTTTACTGCACTCGTAGCTTCAATGTACATCGTCCCTTTTGTTAATCACACCATTTCAACTGGATTATATTTACGGCTTCTGATTCTCAACGCTTTTAAAATTATCTCCATCACCATTCATCTAAAGTTGTTTCTGGGCTTTTCCGGAACTCATCTGTGTATATCTGACCCTTGTTTTGTGGATCCAGACACATTCATGAACCATTTAATTATTAACACCCCGAAAAATAGCAAAGAAATTCATACTTCTCTCCACCTCGGCTGCTCACCTAGATAAAACTTTCATCCTCATTCATAAAAAAAACACATTCCTACAACAAACATCAACGTTAACTCTATTTACACCAATATTTACAATACAGTAAAATTTCAAAATTAAATTTTAGCATAAATTTCAGCATCATAAAATTTCAAGTTCAAATTTGTCATCATTTTAATTTGCATCCGGAATTAGAGTCCTTGTAGGATGCATACTAATTAAATAAACAATATTTGCAGACCTGAGTCTGAATAAAGGGAGCATCTCCGCCCTTTACGTTAATTTAACAGGTTAGTCTAATTGAGCTCAAAGACAGACCCACATTTTCATCATAATCAAAAACATAAACCTGATAAATACTCCTTTCTACTTATACAAGAAAATTTTACCTTAAAATTAAAAATTTGTTGTTTAAACAAATTTACTACTGTCCATTTTATCAAACAAATTATAAAATATTCAACACACACCAAAACATCTAAGATCGAACAAAATTGCATAATTTACCTGAAGGTTACTGCACTCGTGGCTTCAATGTACATCGGACTTGCTCATCCCACCATTCCAGCTGGGTTATGTTTACGTCCTAGGATTCCTGGTCGCCTTTAAAATTTTTCTACACCACCATTCGTCTAAATTGTTTCAGGGCTTCTCAGGAACTCTTCTATGTATATCTAAATCTTGTTTTGTGGACCCAATCACGTTTACGAATAACACTTGATTACTCACTCCCGAAAAATAGCAAAGAAATTCATAATTCTTTCACGCTATACCCAAAACTGCCTACCTTTATTTATTTATTTATCGTTACTAATTTGGATAATTGGTACAGTAATACTCGCAAATATAACTAGACTTTATTAGCTTGTATCTTCTCTAAGTGCACTAATAACTTTTATTGTAGCACGTAATCACCACGTATTCTACTTAAAGTATCGAATAATCAAAAATAAAGAGCAAAACTGTTTAAAGTATTGAATAAAATCAAAAATCTAAGAGAGCGAAACTCCTATTAACACGGGTTTATATAATGGCCCGCTTGCAAGTCGATTTTGTCCCGCAACGGACAATTTTTAGAATTTCGCGTTCTATTTTCCTTTCGACGGCTCGGCACAGCGATTCTACTAAATTTGCACACGTCCAAGTTGAAAATCTAAGAAATTTCTACACGGCTCGCAACACGTCCAAGAACAACTAATTAATTTTTACACACCAACTGCTATGCTTTCCCCTCTCATGTTTGCATCTTATTTCAACCAATCGTAGCCCTAGTGAAGCTTTACAAATCACGCCTTTATTATCAGTGTCTCTGCTTTACGCGTTTTATCCATCCCTTTCTACCCTGGTCTGAGTGGCACAAATCGATATTCTTTACTATCTGCTATTTAAATCCACGTGGATTCCTACTTGAGTAAAATAACCCCTCATCTAGCATTTCCTGCTAAAACATCCGACAGTTTCCAATATACGTAGAAGCTGCATGTTTATCTATTCAAATTTATTAGAATTTGACATTTAAAAGTTTGCAGGTGTGTGCTCCTAATGAATGTTTTAATATAATTCTCCGAGCTTTGTTTCATGGTATTTTAACCTTCCTTTTAGCTGTTTGTTACCAACCTTGGATTTTCACAGGCTTTTATGCTTATTATATATTACGAATGGTTCAATTAACTCCAATTAAAATAATAATGAAGGCATTGACTTCTACCCTTTAATTGTTAGCGAATACCAATTAAATATTAATTATTATTTGTACACTTTGTTTAATACCCGTTACTTAAAAATTGAATTAATTAATATAAATTTCGTACATAATTTCTATTTGTTTCTTTATACAGGGTGATTAAAATTATTTGATCGTTAATTAATTTTCTACCCTGGTCTAAATTTGAGTATTTTCCCCTATTTGAATACAAATAATCCCACTTATTTGAATTCAAATACGAAACATCTAGACTACAAAAAATTTACAAAACAATTGTCTATCTCACTCTACACTTATCTTTCTAACTTACCTAACTTATATCCAATCCTAAAAATATTTACACCTATCCTATTTCCCTATCCTATTCCTAATTCTCACCTAATTTTATAAACTGAAATTGTCCCTAACTTCATCCTACTTATCCATCTAATCCATTATACATCCTATATACCTATTCTATTCCTAACTTTTAACCAATCTTCACTATGCTCACTTACACCTACCTAATCCTATATACCTATCCTATTCTTATTCTATTCCTAACTCTCAACTAATCTTATAAGAAATATCTACACTTAACCTACATTATTTTCTTCCTACCTTTAATTTTCCTTCTCATCCTATATACCTATTTCTAACTATTTCCCATATTTATCCTATACCTAGCTTTATTTTCTATAAACACTTACTTCTACTCTTCTATATACACCTACTTCTATTGTGGTGCTGGTTCTCCTGTATAAGGGAATAGTTTGTTGAAGTGAAACCGTCCCCTCTCATTTCCCGTCCCTACTTCCCTTAACAAATACGTGCACTCCCCTACTACTTCACCTATCTCAAAAGGTCCCTCATAGGGCAAGTGTAGTTTAGCACATGTCATTTTATCTCTCTTCCCTACTCTCAAGCTTTTTACTATTACTTGGTCTCCCACTTTAAATTTTACCCTTTTTCTTATTTTCGCGTTCATTTTCCTTGTATATTTTTCAGCTCTCATCCTTAACCTCTCCCTCACAGCTACCAAAAGTTGTTGAAATTCATCGTCCCTAGGCACAATTTGCCATGGTCTTTCGGGATACTGTTGCTTGATAAGCATAATGGGACTGTTTTCTGTCACGGTACTAGGGGTTTCATTGATAAAAGATTCAACCTTGGACAAATTGTCCTCCCATAACCGATGATTCCTATGTGAAGCCAAACGCAAGAATTTAACTGTCTCTTGAATATATCGCTCAGCTGGATTAGCTTGAGGATGCCTTATGCTACAAAACACCACTTTAATGTTTTGCCTCTCCCAATAATCGCTAAACCGGTGATTATTAAAATATGTAGCATTGTCTGCTAATACTCGTTTAAAAGTTCCTACTTCCCTACAAAATTGTTCCAATTTTTTGTTTGTTTCGACTGTGTTACAATCCCGAGTGGGATATAATTTTGTAAATTTCGAAAACACATCACTCACAATCAGCACATGTTTGTGTCCTTTTGTACTTCGGACTAGATTACTCAAATAATCAATAGCAACTAAGTCCAGGGATTTTGTACGTGTATACTTTGTACCACATCTTGACTCGTACTATTTTTGTACTTACCTAAAGTACATAAGTGACAAGTGTTGATGACTGACTTTACCAACCCTAAGTCTTTAGTTGAAAAAAACGTTTCTCTAAAAATTAACCAAGTCTTTCGGATCCCGATGTGACCATATCTTAAATGCAGATCTTTGATAATTAATTTTGCTTGTACCCTATTCACTACATACACTTCCAAGTCTTGAATTTTTTTACACAAAATCCATTTATCATATTGAAGTTTTAAATCCCGGTTCGTTTTCTAACTTCGTTCTAATAATCTGCAGCTCCTCACTCTGCCTCTGGTTCCTCAAGATCTCCTCTTCTCCATATACTGAACCGTTTTGTAGTAGACTGTTCATAGCAATCATGATGTCACACGGTCTTTTGTTATCCTTGTCTCGGTTTCTACTAAACGCGTCTGCTATAAAATTGTTTTCTCCCTTAATATATTTAACCTCAAAGTCAAACTCCTGTAGTAACAACCCCCATCGATATACTCGATTATTAGAAAATCTTGTATTCATCAACGCACACAACGCTGAATGATCCGTTTCGATTACAAAATGTCTTCCAATCAAAATAATTTTTAACTTTGTAACCCCAAACACCACTGCAGCCATCTCCTTTTCACTAATTGTGTAATTTACTTCATGCGGCTTCAGTGTGCGTGAAACAAAAGATATGGGCACCTCTTCCCCCTCTTGTACTTGGTACAACTCTGCTGCTAAAGCACTATCCGATGCATCCGTCCTCAGTACAAAACCTACATCAAATCTGGGATGCCTCAAAATTAGTTAGTCGTGAAATTGTTCCAACAGTGTTAAATATGCTGCCTCTTGACTCTCCGTCCAACTCCATCTTACTCCCTTCTTCAGAAGTTTAAACAATGGAATTGCTTTTTCAGCAAATCCCGGTACAAACTTCTTATAAAAGTTAAGGACCCCCAAAAAAGCTCTTAATTTCCTAATGTTATTAGGTCTCGGATATGTAAAAAGTTCGGACAATCTTTCTTTATCGATACACATACCTTGAGTGTTCACCACATACCTAAGAAATTTAACAGTTTTTGAAAAAAATTCACATTTTTCTATATTCAGCCTCAATCCTGCTAATTTAAGCTCTAATAATATTCGTTCTAAATGAGAGTAATGTTGTTCCTCAGTTTCACTAAAAAATAATATATCATCCATATAGTGTATGCAGAACTGCTCATATGCTACTAAAATTGCTAGCATTGCCTTAATTAATGCTGCACTTGACGTTGACAAACCATACGGTACTACCTTAAAATTATAGATTTTTCCCTCTACGGAAAATCCTGTGTAACTTCTAGAATCCTTGTGTAATGGAATCAGCCAGAATGAATTCCTTAAATCTAATTTACTAAAAACAAACTTGCCACTTAACCTTGTCAAAAGTGTGTCCATGGATGGTGGACAATGGAATTGCGGTTTGGTCCGTTGGTTAATTTTTCGTACATCTAAACATAAGCGAATACTATCATCCTTTTTCTTAACTACCACCAACGGATTTATGAAATGAGTGTTTGAGACCTCTATTATGCCATCTTCCAACTTTTTATTTAATTCTGCCTTCACCTGCTCCCGGTATGCTGCTGGAATTGGATAAACCTTGGCGTTGAACGGTTCTGAATTATCCACTTCCAACACGTGCTCATAGCCTAACGCTGTGCTTGCTTCTACCCCACTAATTCTGCATGTTTTGTAATAAAGCTTGAACCTCTACTATCCTATCCTCTGGACATCTTATTGTATTGATCTGTTTAACTCCATCATCCTCTACCTCTACTACATTAATACTCAACCCCGTGTCATCCTCTGTGACTTCATAACTGCCCTTCCATGGCACTACCCTATCCTTAATCCTTACTACCTTCCTTTCCATATCTATTAAAACCCTAACTGCATCATACAGTCAACACTTAAAATGCTCTGAAACTTCAGTCCAGGTACAATTACAAACTCCTGTTCACAGCTTAAACCTCCTATATTTATCCTAAGCACCACAACACTATTTACTACAGCAAACTTCTTTTATTTGGAGCTACTAAATGACTACGCTTTATAGGCATAATTCTATCACAAACCTTATCCCTAATTTTGCTGACGAATTCCTCCGATATTAAACTCGCCTCTGCCCCTGAATCAAGTAATACTTCTACATTATTCTCAAAAATCCCTATATTAATAATTGGCAAACATAATTTTTCTACAGTTTCTGGCTCTACTTCCTCCTCAATTTTGAAAAATTTACGTGGATGTTCATATACATTTACACAGAAATCTAGTGGTCTGTCGCGTTCTAAAAATCCTGTCTCGTCCTGTTTTCCGTGCTTGGTCCTGGTTGTCCTTCTACAACCTGTGCGTACGTCCTCCTCGTATTAATATCCGTGTCCCTGTCTCTATTCGGCGTGCTCGTCACAGTCCTATTTACTTCCTGTAAACTATTTTGTCTCGTGTAACTAGGTTTTGGCGTCGGTCCCCTAGTCGCACTATTGCTTCTGTATTCTTGTCCTCGTCGTTCCCAATTTGGTCGAAAATTCCTATTGTAGTCAGGCCGTCTCGGAAAACTCTGTGTCCTGTTGTCAAACCTAACCGTGTTAATGTTTCGTTCACGTATCTCTCTTGTCCGTCCAACACATACATCGTCATATCTCTGTAAATACTCTAAAAATGTCTCACGTTCTGTAATGTTTTGTAAACTTTAAACGTTGAAACTCGAGCGCTGTATGCGCTATTTTCCAGACGTCCGCCTGGAGGTCTGTCGAGGTGTTCATGTTAGTTAATGCCGTCAGCGCTGATTTACTGTCGCTGATTATATAATAATCGTCTATGCCCGTGTGATTTATTACGTAATCGACAGCCTCTCGTATGGCTACCAATTCGCACTGGAAGATAGTGCTCCAGTTCGCGAGTTTGGTCTGAAACCGAAACACCTCACTTTCCTGCTTAAACACGACAAACGCCGCGCCTGCTTGCCCGTCATCCATACGTGAACCGTCCGTGTAAATTCTGATACCCGTCGCGTCCCGATCTCCTTCGACAAACTCGATTCCTCTAATATCGGCCGGGTGCCCCAACTCTGATACCACGATCTTTCTTGCAACGTCTCTATTACCAAGATTAATATCCTCGATAATTTCGCGCCCTTTCCCTATATCTATAAGTCTCCTATCTCTAATCTCCCTAACGACATATTCAATAGGGAGAGTCCTACTGATCACCAGGACAGCCTCCGTGGAAGTGGTCCTATATGCCCTCACCGCCTTTACCGCGGTTATACGTTGCACGCTTGTTAATTGACGCATCTCCCGGACTTTACAACCTTCCGCCCATACAGATGCTGCGTACAGCATTGCCGGTTCAATTGCTCCGGCATAGACCGTCCTCAGCAATTCGCCCCTGAAACCCCACTTTATTTTAGCCGCCGTCATCATTCTATTTGATATTTCGCCGCCCTTACTTTTAACGTATTGTACGTGCGCTTTCCAATTTAATTTATCGTCGATCTTGACGCCGAGGTAGGTAATACAATCTTTAAACGGGATTTTCTCCCCTCCTAGCTCTAGCCTAGGAAGTCTCTGTCCTGGGTTCGTGCCGATATAAAGTGCCTCTGACTTTGCCGTGTTAAATTTTAATTTTACGGCCTGCGACTATTCGTGTAATTTATTAAGCGCCTTGTTCGGTTTTGTGCGCATATCCATTAACAATCTCGATCTTACAATTAAAAGCGTGTCATCCGCAAACCCAACGATTGAGCATCCTGCGGGCAACTTGACCCTAAAGATGCTCTCATACAACAACTTCCAAAATGTGGGACCAGAACATGACCGTACATTTATATTTCCAATGCTCCACCTGAAGGTACTACATTGGCCAGGAGGCGAGTTTTTTGTTGCCTGGGAATTTAGAATTTTGCCGAACCCTTGCCGTTCCAGGCAAGGTAGGGATCTTTAACGTGCGTGACAACACTCACACACGGGACCTCCATTTAACCTCTCATCCGAACGAGGACGTAATTTGTGTGAAAAATGCTCACCTGTCATTTTTCAAGCAGTCGGCCGTGTCGGAATTTGAACCCAGGACCTTGGGATCCGTAGTCTTACGCTTACTACATTGATCCACGGCGACGCCTCAGAACATGACCCCTGCGGGCATCCCCTTTTCACCTAACGCGACAGAACTTCACCAGGAATTTCAACCTGTGCCAATCGCTCCGAGAAATAACTCTTGACCAAAGACATCAAGTTTCGCGGACAACCCCTACGATCTAACTCGCAAACGATTAATGGCCACCAGGCAGCATCAAATGCTCCTGAAATGTCCAAAGCAATAACGACACAGTACTCTTTAGCATCTCTCGCCTGCTTAATTTCCCCGACAACGAACTCTAACGCGTCGATAGTCGACTTGCCCTCCACGAAACCAAACTGTCGGTTATTAAAACCGCCGCTGTCTCGCACTAGGTGCTCAACAGGCGTAGTCATAACGCGATCTAAAACTTTTCCCAGCACCGGTAGCAAGCTAATTGGACGATAGCTGCCCGGATCTGACGCATCTGTCTTTTAGGTTTAGGTATAAATTTCACGTTCTGGATTTTCCAGCAACGCGGAAAACTCCCTTTCTAAACAAAGATTAAACAACCCGACAAAGACACACGGGCTAACAGGCACGCCTCCAGAGCTGCGTCTGGAGTGATTCCATCATGCCCCGGTGCCTTCTTAGGGTTCATCCTCCTAAGAGCCCTGACGACCTCGTGAACTAGGATTGCCTTATCGGCACCTGTTCCTTGCGCCTCTGCAGCTTCCCGACGTACTAAATCGTGCGACCCTTCATCCTTCTCGGGATTATCCGATGGGAAAAATTTCTCTAGTAAATATTCCGCTGTGGTTTTAAAACCTTCCGTGTATTCGCCATTTGTTTTCTTTATATTACTGAACGCGATTTTTTGTTGTTTTCCTCTAATTACGCGGTATGCGGTTCCCCAGGGTTCTTTCTCCGAGTTTTGCGTGCAAAACTCTTTAAATTCATTCCTTCGCGTTTCTTCTATTAATATTTTATATTCGTGGTAACTTTGATTATATTCTATTCTCCGTTGTTCTCTTATATCTCCCGAGGCGCGTTGATAGCGGCGCCTTAGGTTACGCGTTTCTGCCCGCTTGGTGGTTAGTTCCCGGGTCCACCAGGGTACGCTGTCTTTAAATGTCTTCTTTCGCGGCATGAGTACGACGACGCGTCTACCACCGCGTCGTTTAACTTTTCGCGAGTGTTTCCACTTCGTCTGCCGCTACTAACATTACATTTGATTTTCCAATGCTCCACCCGAAGGTACTACATTGGCCAAGAAACGAGTTTTTACCTGGAAAATTTGGAATTTTGCCGAACCCTTGCTGTTCCAAGCAAGGTAGGGATCTTTAACGTGCGTGACAACACTCACACACGGGACCTCCATTTACCTCTCATCCGAACGAGGGTGTATTTTTGTGAAAATGCTCGCCTAACATTTTTCAAGCGGACCGTGTCGGATTCGAACCCGGGACCTTGGGCGTAGTAGTCACACACATACCACTACACCACGGAGCCGCCTGCCGCTACTAACAGCGTAGGCAGGTCTTTTAGTTCAGGCACTTCGAGAACCTGGATAGACGTATTATTCCTATCGTCCAGCAAAGGCTGAAGTTGGGAGGACCATGCCACTGTAAATTATTGTCAACTAACTGAGTAGAGGTGATATACCCCTAGAGGCGACGTCAGCGGGGTTGAATTCACCGGGAATATAATTCCACTGTGAAAGCGATGTATTCTCACTAATTTGATTTATTCGATTTGCCACAAATGTTTTTAATAAATAAGAGGATAATTTTAACCAGGCAAGGTTCTAACTCGTCTGAAAAAGCGTGCAGATAGATACTATTCCCGTAACCCTTTTCGCGTGCATCGCAAAACTCTAGTAGCGGATAACTAACACCACTTTGAGATAATCTACGAGGTATTTTTAGTTGCAATAGGCTACAAAATTGCCCGCAAAATCGTTCCCACGTTGCACACCATTCGGAATCTGGAGCATCATCCCAGTTTAGACGTTGAAGCCAAAGTTGTATAAAATATTTAACCAGAAAAACTACCGGGATCAACCAACCAATTGGATCAAATATCTGTGCCATATAAGAAAGAACTGTGTATTTTGCGCAAACGTTTTCAAACGGAATTACGTGGTAAGTAAATACATCCAAGCAGGGGTTCCAAACCAATCCTAAAATTTTGATGCCGTTAACATCATCAGAAAATGTTAAAGAGACTTCTAGCTCAGTTTCTAGAAAATCTTGTAATATTTCTAATTTATTACTGGACCATTTACGTAATAAAAATTGACCCACAGCAAGAAGATTTATGAGCTCCTGTTGAAGTTTCTCAGCGGATTTTAACGATTCTCCACCTCAAATCACATCAGCCATGTAGGTGTGATGCATGAGAGCCCATGCTGCCAGAGGATATGAACTGCCTTTGTACGAAACTAATTGTTGAAGTACCCGCTGAGCAAGAAATGCAGAAGGAGAGAGACCATACGTCAGAGTTTTATGTTCATACTCTTGAAGACTTTCCAGAGTAGAGCGACGCCAGAATATGTGTTGATATTTGCAATCAAAGGGTTGAAGTAGAATTTGACGGCACATCATACGAATGTCCGCACAAACAGCTACCGCATGGGACCGAAAAGAACAAATTATTTCCGGAAGACCCCGTTGTAGTTTGGGACACGCACATAACCATTCATTTAGGGATATTCTTGTAGAATCAGAAGCAGAGCCATTGAATACTACCCGCACCCGAATTTGACGGCACATCATACGAATGTCCGCACAAACAGCTACCGCATGGGACCGAAAAGAACAAATTATTTCCGGAAGACCCCGTTGTAGTTTGGGACACGCACATAACCATTCATTTAGGGATATTCTTGTAGAATCAGAAGCAGAGCCATTGAATACTACCCGCACCCTGAATTTGACGGCACATCATACGAATGTCCGCACAAACAGCTACCGCATGGGACCGAAAAGAACAAATTATTTCCGGAAGACCCCGTTGTAGTTTGGGACACGCACATAACCATTCATTTAGGGATATTCTTGTAGAATCAGAAGCAGAGCCATTGAATACTACCCGCAGCTTGGTAGTACTGCTTGTGAGTTTATACACAGCATGATGGGGTAGCATATAATTAGCAGGAGTTCCAAATATGGTCATATGTTCCAAAGCCAGATACTCTTGCAGAAATTCGTTATAACTTTGTTGATGTAGTATACTTCGCGACAAACGATTTTCTAAGTGGAGGTAGCTTTTACAAGCTATCGAGCGATTTGTCTCAAAGGTTCAACATTGGTCATAAAGAGAGATACTACGAAACGACCCATTTCGTCACGCATGTGTGTTTCGAGAAAATGTGCTTCACAATAAAGATCTTCCGGAATGATTTTAGAAGAGGTATTCATTTCTTATAATTCCCAAAATTTTGTAATTTCATTGTCAATAGAAGTAGACGTTATAAAAAGTTAGGTAACCTTAACTGTATTATTCAGTGTCGAAACTTGCCCTAAAAGCACATAACCAAACATGGTCTGAATGGCTAAAGGACTTTCTGGTATTAGACCCGCACGTACAGAAAACAGAACCTGGGATCATATTTCGGCACCTAATAAAATATCCACTTGAAGAGGTTTGTAACAATTTTTATCCGCTAGTTTGTAGCATTTACAAATGCTCCTTTTATTTAATTCTTGAATATCTTATTATATCGGCCTACAATTCCGTATCGCCCAGTATAAATTTAATTTTGAATATTGATTAACATTTATATAGTTGTTAAACACGTGAAGGTTTGATAAGAGCGGACGCGCTATCTTTCAAACTAGTTCACATAAGGCGAATTGATATTCATTTTTGGGATTTGATGGTGCCGTGAGCACTCGTGGCTAATAAACCACATTTATCTCATCAAGTACCTGCAAGTACTTATTTATCGTGTTCCCTTAATACAGGGGTAAGTATTTAGTAATAATATATTATTATACGTTTATCTTGCTCTATTGTAATTCCCTTTGTATTGGTTATCTTAGGAAACTTTTGGGAGTTTGAAATTTTTGAAGTTTGGAACTTGGAAGTTTGGGAGCCCAGATAAATCTGGACAGGAGATTTGATACAGCACAACAATATTGCGGAAGTAACATTCCCGTATCGTCACCTGGTAAAACAAGTTCTGAATCTATTTTCAAACACTTACCGTCGATCTTGGAAACCCTAGTCATCTGTATTGTAACATAACACGCCCGGATGCACATCTGTTATACACCGTCGAGGGTCGTGTTCAGCATACGAAGCTAATGGACTACAAGGTCGTATATCTCTTTCCTTATCTTATTTAGTTTATTTTGATGCTACTATCAGCCTGTCAGAAGAATCAGGTGTTGGTAGATTCCTATAACATGTATTTGTGTGTATAAACGATATATTGGAAAATTATTTTATCCTGGTACTGATTAGTACTTGAGAGATCTAATTCCCCATTACGTTGCAAGTAATCTTATTGAAGTTCTTTGATGTTATATTTAAATTATTACAAGATTAAAATAGCGTACCTAATATTATTATCAACTGGAAATGTATTAATCTACTCTATTGCTTAAATTATTGTTACCATAATTTATAACAACTGAAATCCACATATACGTAAACGTTTATGTTTTGTTTGTAACAACGAGGTAACCATGGTAACTGCGTTGATCGTCGCAAACTCTTGAAGTTTATAATAATCACTTTTTATGATTTACATATTTATTTATTTGAATTACTCGAGCATGAGAGCTTGTATTCAATATTATTTGAAATGACATTATATGCGATACGCTAAAATTTAACCTCTCGACTACTTTATTTATAATAATTAATATCTTTTACATACGCTTGATTTACACTCAATTTTTCTGTTTCCAGTTGAATGTGTCACTGCGTCTATTGCCGAAACAGGTGGTGCCCAAAAATATTTCCGATTTCGTCAAGTTATTCGTTTGAGATTTATATTCTCATTAAATTTTCTGCCCTTAAGTGGCCCTAATTTTATTTATACATAAACCCACGCCTATAGTGCTCTCCAACGAACCCCAGAAGTTAGCCGGCAAGGTGCGTTGTTGATATATTTCCCTGCCACTAATATTTTCGTTTAAAAAACAGCACCACAAGTTTCAGAATTTTAAATTTGTCGTACACTTGAAAGGGTAGCGTACAACCTGAAACATTTCCCGAAATCTTAGGAAATATAGAGGCTTGAAAATTAAGTCAATGGTTAGAATAGTTACAGCGGTAACACAAAGAAAACAGCAGAAAATCAGCTCGATCCCCATCTTTAACAGAGGTTTTTAAAGTACTTACTGCATTGCAAAGAACATTTATAAAATTTGATGTGGATCCAAAGCCTTTAAACTGCAATATTTTGTTTAAATAATAACTGGTGTTTCTTCTAGGAGACTGTATGGTGAGATTCCAGCTTCTTAAAAGCTTGATCATACAACTCTGAGTTCAAAGCTAAATCTGAAATTAGCGCTAATGCCGATCCTTTCAAAACGTTACGCAAGTGATGATATTTTTGAATGAACGTTTTCATGGATAACGCACCTATAGAGAGAAATGAAGGTTGTCCACTGATCAATTGACTTATCAAAAGTGGGAATTAGAAGAGGTTTCAAATAGCTACACGATGAAGGGTTTGCAGGGCCACTTTGAAGGGGTTTAGATAATTCGCTTTTGATTTCGAAATATTTGCTACGTATAACATTAAAATATCATTAAATGAGGGCACATTAGCGTTTATTTGATCCTTTACTTCGACAATCGAATTGTAAACTACAATATCGCTATAGAGTTGATCAAATTTATTCTCCGTAGACTGCATACGAGCGTATTTGGCTTCTAGAGCTGGTAAGCGAACAACAGTAACTGTTTTTACATAATCTAAGATTCTAGTTAGCTCCGAATCAAATCTTCAAGTTTGTTTTCTAGCACTATATTCTTTGCCCTTTTGCTCGAGATAGCAACTGTAAATATAAACAAGCCCGATTCAAATGATTAACTTGTGAACAAACACTATTGTATAGAATTTTTATGTAACCAAATGACGTGCGATAACAAGAATGTTGAACTTGAATTATTGGATTTTATCAATTCAACACGTTTGACCTTTGAGATAGCTGAATGGAATTTATTTTCTAGCAATAAATTACCAACGTATTTAACCGCGAGAATTTCAATATCCGGAACGACTAGGACGAACACTTATGTTGCCGCCAACGGAATTTATGAGGGCAACTGAGCGGGGTTGTAATGGACCGACGACACAGAGAGAAATGGTTTAAATACACTTACCCCAAACTTGGCTTCTAGTAGCACAACACTCACTTACTGATTATTATCTAGGAATAGGGGGGTGGATATAGAGTGAATGAACTAGAGTTTGACCTGTGTGAGTCATTGTAGTAGACGAGAGCGTGATAATAATTGAGGAGTTTATTATCCAGCGGTCCGTACGGAACTCTAGTTTGCTCGGGACTGACTGAGTGCACACTAATGTCAAAGGCCGTCGCCGAAGGGGGGAGTGTAGGGTCCCGAATGGCGCGTACAATAAGCATATTAACAGCCCCCGTAAAACAGCTTAGGTATCTGAACAAGTGTAAACCCACCATAAGATCGCCTCAGATCCATATATAACCTTCGTTAAACAATATTGGTATCTGACAAGCGTAAACCCGCCTTAGGGGCGCCTCAGAACCATATAAAATACTCGTAAAACAACATTGGTATCTAACAAGGGTAAACCCGCCATTGGGTCACCTCAGAACATGTTAAAATCTACGCGAGGTTACCTAATTCATAGTGAGTTATCCTCAAGATAAATTTAAAAACGGCTGTTTAAGCCTTACGGTAACGTATTCGCACACATCTTTAATAACCATCTTCTCAACAGTATAAACAAAAGATATTAGAAAATGTTTTCCAATCCTCAAGTTATTGAATTTATATAAAATTTAACTATATAAAAATTAAACAACTGATGTCGCGTTACGCGTATTGGCTACCTCAAAGTCGCTCCCGGACGCAACACAAATTGAAGGCACTTATTTTTATAAACTTTAAAATTTTCGTCTAATGTATTCAAACCAAATATATCAAACATTAATAAATCAAAGTCACCTTCAATTTATGTCTTAAATGTCAAACTTGGAAATTTTTATTAATTTGACAACGATCCTAGGTCATGGATCGAAACGTAAATAAAGACGATATTAACAACTATGAGTGGTTTAATTCCCAAAGAATATAAAAAAAAATTATCACATATTATCGCTTGTTTATACAACATTGCAATAGCACTGAAAAAATCAAAAATAAGTTGCTAGGTCAAATAGATCAATTTTAGGGGTCAAAATTCAACAATTTTTTGGAGGCCAAAACTTTACAATGTTTTGGGAAATCAAAATTTTTTAATTCTTAAGTCAAAAATTCCACAATTTTTGATGTACACCTAACATAGCAGTACTTGTTGTAGATATGACCTTAACCTTGCTGCTGTTTAGATTTTTTTTTGTCGATGTATTATTTCTATAATTATTATATAGACAATACATCGGAATTAAAATTCTTGCTAACTGGGTATACTTATTTTACTGAGGATTTTATTATTCCTGCAACATATAATATACCAGCATTAAAAGTCTTGTTAACCTTTTTATTCATATTTCTACAAAGTTGATAATCAATCTAAATCTAGCTTTTGTTGATTACTCTTAAATTTTTCAACCTAAGCTTGCCCTGCTTAAAGTCCTAAGCATCGCTGATTTTACTGCAACTAAGCTGTTATCAAAAGTATGCAACAGTGATTGCGCCACCATCAGTTTTGCTAATCTACTTTGAGTTCAAAGTAACGTTGCTTTTGGTAGGCTATACTGCTAACTGGAGGCTAGCGCCATTTTAAGTAGACTGACATACTTTGAGTTTAAAGTAACGTACTTTTTGGTCGATTGACTTACAAACCAACGCCCTCATGTTATTTTTAGTCTATTGGCCTACATTAAGTCCTAAATCGCATAGTTTTACTACTAATATAGTTTTGCAAAGCCTCGGTGCAGGATTAGAAAGAAAATATTACATGGAAAATGTGTGCTGCCGTGTCGGTGGTCAAGTAATGTAAAACTTAAAAATCCGAACCACATATCTTGTGATACACATTTATTAAATTAATTCTTAATACCAAGTAAAAAGCACGGAAGTAAACGCGCCAATGGCTTCAATCTAGACTGATGTTTGCGGTATATACTTCAGATGTATTATTATATCTAAAATGTGTTACACCCTTAGCCGTCTGATTTCAGGAAAGTATATTGTGTATAGCAACAAAGTACTGAAGTTTTTGATTGTAAGTTAAAGGAGTTCGGCACAAGTTTCTGACACGACAAAACTAAGATAAGCTGCGTCGTTTATTTGAGGGAGTATTAAATAAATCTCAGGAGTTTCTGCTGGAGTTTTAAAAGGACTAAGAGGTGCTTAAAGGCATATGTAGTATACGATGTGTTGTAATTTTAACGTTTTTATTAAAATGTTTTGTTAGAATTAAAAAATGCAAATGTGAATAATGTATTGTGCTAACCAAACTTTTATGCTTCGGTTTAAGGAAAAACGACTTTAGTTCTAAGAGTTCCAAATAAAAATTTAAAAAACTATGAATGATGTTGCGCACATGTTTCTGGGATAATACATATCTAGTCTAGTCTAAAAACTCCAAAGTTAAAAGAATAGGTCTGGGATTCCTATTAGGTTTAAGTTAATAAAAGTGTATTTATAAAGACACAAATTGTGTAGAAAATATTTGTCTACTTGTAATTTGAAATTAACCTTGATCATTATTTTCTTAAGCTTACAATCGTGTAGATTGACATTTACTGCACACACGTCTATTCATTAAATAAAGCATTAAGAAATGTAAATTACCTTTTATCTCAAACTTTGCCTTGACTTAACCATTTTGTGCTTCTATGCGTACACATTTTTGTTGTTATACCACATGTGAATTGCAGTCTTTTAAATTTCTTCCTCAAACGTCCATAGATTTTGAATGTATCTTAAATATTTTAAGTGCAACTAAAACTTTGTTCTTTATAAAGTTTATATTATTAATTTCCAAGTCTACTTTTCTGACAGCTTGTTTCTGTCCATTTAAAACCTACCACGATAATATACTTTATTATACGAATTGTTTTTAACAAATAAATTTAAAACTAAATACATTTTAAAATTTTGAACGAACAGCAGATGGCGGAATAACACACGCCACAATATTTCAAATATAAGTTTCTAAAAACACATATAGGTGTGTAGCGTTTGCGCTTATTGGATGTATTTATCGTTCAAACATCCAATGCAACCTTCTACAAAATTTTATGTTATTACTTGTAAAGGCACGAACTCGTTTTAAATAAAAATTTAGAGTGATGCCTTCCAAATCTGCGAGTATTTTCACTATCGCTCTTAAATTAGCAATTGCATAGACTTTTATACTCTAAGTAAGTGTTGTCAAACGTAATATATCATTGTTTGTGTAGAGAAGAGACTCCACAGCAGTATAATTTTAATTCCGCTGGCCCACTTCTACAATAGGTGTACGAAGTGTTTATACTTTGAAAGACAACCCATCTGTTTCAGCATAAAAAGTTGGTGGGTGTCCTTTTTTGCATCAATAGATGCTTAACATCTAAGAACATTATTTCGCATTGCAAGTATTTATGTGTACATGGTAGTGGAACCTTCCTTATAGAATATGTTGGGTGTGCGCCATCTGTATACAAAAAAAAAACTAATACTAGAACGACGATGGAAATTAAAGAGAGTCCTTTATTTCGTTCCATGTGATAAGCATATTACGCAGACCTGCGTAGTTCGTCCACATTCGCCTCGGAATCAAAGCTGTGAGAATCTAACTCATGCTGAGCTCAGTTTTTCGTAACCACTTCACGTGAATGCGGCAATGTGCCATCGTGAACAAGAATAACTAGAACGTGAGAAAGAAAGTAAGTAAATGCCAACTGCCGACCAACAAAAACTTAAATCAACAAAAAGGAAATGCGAACAAGAAGATAAATTGTGGAAAACCCGCAACATAGGGTAAAACAATTGCATTAGAGAAAAAGTTCTAGGAATTGACGGACGAAAGAAGGGAGGAGTAGACGAAAATTTGGGCGTCAAAGTTTTCAACTTTCTCTACTGAAAAACTACAATTATCAGTGAAAATTCAAGTCCGAAAATCCGGGCTGAAACCCAAAACAAAATTCTTGGGTCAGGTCCAACGAATAATAAAATGGGTATAACTAAAAGTATTGCTGGGACGAAAGGGCGAGTAGAACAGTGTATCAGATTTTGTTTTGTGATGCTCAGTAAATAAATGGTGTTTTGCAGTAGAAATACATAAACAAAAATTTTGAAAATTGGAGAACTATAGTAACAAAGGCTGGTGTTTATTCTGGATATATCTTAATGAGTCATTTATTGAAAAAAACAAGGAAATTTATTAACTAAAGTAATAGTAAATTGTTATAGCAATAAATTATTATCACTAACTTTTACAACAGCTGGGAATATATCACCTAACTAGATATCAGCTGTTTGTATTTAAAATAATAATTCTTACTATTAGACAGGCCAGGATCAAGATTTTCTGCATCGATTGGAATGGTTTAAAGAAAATTAAGTATAATGACATGGTATGAGTGTGGCTATAAAGAAATTGATGTTAAATGTACTGGTGAGAAATGCTTTGCTTGTGATGGTTGTCAAAGGTTAATATGTGAGAAATGTTCAAGTAAAAAATTTACATCCTCTGAATTAAGAGTACTGCAACTGAAAAAGGAAACAGCTTTAAAATTTTTTTGTAATAAATGTTTAAACTTTTTGTGTACTGATAAAAGCGAGAACAGTATAATTGAGATGGCAATAAAGAAAGCAATAAAGCAGTGTGAAAAACAAATTTTATCTCCAAGAATGGAAGTTTTGCAGTCTGAATTAAAAAAAGTGTTAGCGTTAAAAACGTCAGTGCATGAATTAGTAGAAGATGTAAAGGCTATGAAAGTTAGTACTTCTTCAAAACAATATTTTGATGTACTTAAAAATATACCAGTATTGATAGTGGAATCCAAAGCTGACGACAAAAATGTTGATATAGAGAAGTAAAGAAAGCTATTGATCCAGTATCATTGGATGTGCATGTTACAATGGGACACTCTACGAAAAAAGGTATTTAGATTAGATGTAATGATCATAAATCGTTGGAAATAGTAAAAAATGATATTGAACAGAAAATGGGTGATAATTATTGTGTGAAGGTACCGACTAAGAGAAATCCAAAAATTAAGGTCCTAGGTGTTTTGGCTGAAGATGATAGTGAAGACCTTGTTCAGAGAATTATTCACCATAATAGATTGAATGATGTCGAACCAACATTTGAGATGGAATTAGTACATAAAACCAAGCAAGTTAAAGGTAGATTTAACCTAATAATATTAGTTGATCTAAATACTTTCAAGTACATAATGTAAGAAGAGGTTTTAAGAATAGGGTGGCCTAGATGTAAAGTTGCCGAGTTGGTTACAGTAATTAGGTGTTTTAATTGCTTTAGATATGGTCATAGGGCACAGCATTGTAGAAATAAAATAGTATGTCCAAAATGACCAGGTGAACATAATCAGTCTATGTGTAGTAGTACAATAGCTCAATGTATTAACTGTATGGAGGCCAAACAAAGATATGGAGTTGATATTGACATTAATCATACAGTGTGGTCGTTTGATTGTGCGTGTTTTAAGAGAAAAAGAAATGTCGAGGTTAAAAAAGTAAATTATATATAGCAACTAGAGACTGAACAGAAGAAATTATCAATTAAAAACCAAGGTTTAATTTTGCACTTTAATATCCAGGGTTTAACAACAAACTATTTGGAGATATCCCAGGCTATTCAGGATATTGCACCTACTGCAATATGTTTATCTGAAACACATATTACAGAATGCATTGAATTACATGAGATAGCAATTCCTGGATATGAAATAGTTTGTTGTACTTCTAATAGCAGGCATACAGGAGGAGTTATCATTTATGTGAACAAATCTTATAGTTTTAAAGTAAAAGATAGTGTTAATATTGACTATGACTTTTGGTTTATTTCCATTCAGATGCAAATACATGGTAAAAATCTTGTACTTGGGTGTGTATATAAATCTCCCAGTAGTTCATTTGGAATTTTTTTTGACTATTTTGAGTCAATATTGAATTCTGATAACTACTCGGTGAATGAAGTGATTATATTAGGGGACTTTAATATTAACTATAATAATAATCAGGATAGTGATACTAGAAAGTTAAAAAATATCATAAATACGACTGGCTACACACAGATAATTTCTCAACCTACCAGAATAGTAAAACAGTTAGAAACTTTAGTTGATTTAATTGTAACAAATTGGTTTGAAATAAAACCAGTTATTAATCATAAATGGCCTAAAATTACTGATCATGATATCATTGGAACACGTATTGCTAGTACTATAAGAAACTTAAATAACACAAAAACTAAAACATACTCCGTAAGAGATTGGTCAGATGTTAATATGAATAAGATTAAACAAAAATTAGTGACTAAATATTGGCTGTATGAATCCGCTGATATAAATATTATTTATCACAATTTCGATAACAATATTACTAGTGTGATCGATCAAGTAGCGCCACAGCATGAGAAAATATTTTTAAATAAGAAAAATGAGTGGTTTGACAGTGAAATAAGAAAGGTATAAAAAGCAAGAGATATTTCCTATAAAAGATTCACTTGGAATCGCACAAATGACAATTGGGATAGGTATAAAATATAGCGAAATATAGTGGTAAATTTAATAAGAAGAAAGAAACAATAGTTTTTAGAACGGAACATTGATTTATGTAAACATGATAGTAAGAAAATGTGGAGAAGATTAAAAACAATAATATCTGGCACAAAGAAGGAACTAAACTATGATATTCACTTTGGTAAGCAGGAAGGGACAATTGAAACCAAATTTAATCAATTTTATTGTGATAGTATTAGGGATATTGTTGAGTCTATAGAAACAGTGAATAGTAACTGGATGCAGTATGGGGTACAGGGTTCAATCGGATGTTTCAAACAGTTTCAAGCTATTACCCTAAACGAGTTAACTAAAATTGTCAAGAACCTTAAACATAAGGCGTCTCCTAATTTGGTAAATGTAAAAGTTATTAAAAACTTATTTGACGTTATCGGTTGTCCGCTTTTAAATTTATTACCACATTTCAACTACTGCCAGACTGTGCTCTTTATGTGCAAATGAAAGGACGTACAAAGACTGCAAATTTTGATGAACAAGAGAATGCGTGTAATACTAAAATGTAACATTATGACTCCAATTAACAGTATGTTACGGCAACTTGCCTCTAGAAGCTGTTATGGTCCTAGTCCACAGGATTAAATACAATCAGGCACCGGAATATCTTTTGCAATATATACATTATAGATCAGCATATGTCAACTATAACATCAGAACTAAAGATTATATTAATGTGAGTAGAGTGAACAGAAGTTTGACGATGAAAACAATTATAGATAAGGGATTTTGTTTATTTAACAATCTTCCGTCTGATATTAAAAATATTCAAGACATCAAACTGTTTTCTAAGAAAGTTAGGACTCATATAAAAGGAAAATATGAAATTATGTAATGGTAGTGGTGTATCTGCAAGATTAGATTGTATTTAGTTAAGGCTTTGACTCATTTACAGAAGTGAACACTTTACGTTTTTCTTTTATTTCTTAAATTAAATTGTTTTTTTAATTCATTTATGTATACTGTAAATAGCATTGGGCTAATTAAATAAATAAATAAAAAATAAATAAAAAAAATTCAAGCCTCACGTTGGGTTTGCCAAAATATGTTACGGTATGTCGTGTGAACAAGGAAGAGAGCAACGAAAGAAAGAATGTCCTGCTAATTATCTAGTTGTAGAAAGAGGAGGGAGCTCAAAAAGAAAAAAACACCAGGCCCAGTTCGCCACGCTAAGATAAAAAATTAAAGGTTAGTAAATAACAGAAAAATAACTTAGATAAGGCAGCATGCTTGGCTGTAAAAACACTATAAATCAATTCCATAGGATAAAAGTCTCAATCATAGTAACAAAAAAAAATTTATTAAAATAACTCCACAGTAATAGTACAATGGTGTTCTTATTATACAAAACAAATACACTTAAAACAAAAAATTTTGTGCGTCCGTTATAGTAAACTATATTGGCGCAGACACATTCACACAAATATTTAATTTGTAGCAAATCAAAGCAGGAACCCAAAATACACATCTTTGTCCTGCAGGACACTAGCAGTATACTTAAATATTTTTTTATTTAACATGAAACTTCCATCAACATTTACCTTGGTGACTGAAATGGAACAATTTATAGTGATCTAATGATAATAATACGAATTAAATAAAATATATCTAATTATTTAGGCCGTACTATATCTTCAAACAAGATTTATGAAACCACATTATCTTGTTCCTGTACACAATATAATTAAATAACAAATTCCTTAATTTACTTGTATACCAGATAGTACGTATAGAATATTGGGCTACATAAAAAGTCATGTTTTTGAAATTATCGTGGGGTATAGTGAAGTTGTTTTCGCTATCTTTGTTTGACCTTCCAACTGCAGCAGATGTGCCCTGTAGGAAGATAGTATGTCTGAGTTTATTTGGAATTTAGATGTTTTTAAGTACCTACGGGGTAATAAAAGTTTTATCGTATCGTTAATATCGCAGGTGGTCCTTTAGACCAATCTGTTTTAATTTTCTCTACCGTCTCTCTAGGATGCTTATCCAAAATCTCGACTGTTTTCTTATCCTGCTATCTCCATTTTAATTCTTAATTTTTCCTTTGGTGGACCTGTCTTAAGTCCCAAAACAACCAATCATCGCATAAGGATAGTGTTCCCCCATTCCGGGCTACTGACAATACTGCTTGAGTAGCGCTTGGCTATCTACGGTTCCTCTGTTACTTTTTGCTCAATGCGAGCCCTTCCTCTCAGCTCTTCTACCTGGGATGCTATTTAGCTCCTAACTTCCCACTTCCCTCTTTCATAGTCCCTTATTCCTCTTTTTCCTTTATATTTTTTTTTGAAGTCGCTACAGGGATAGAGGGTTGTTACTTCACAACATTGGGTCGTGTGTGTGGTGTACGTCTGCCTAGTCGTGCATCGCCACTGTCTACCGTCGACATACTGGGACAGTGCACGTTGTTATTGTCTTGGCATCGCCCACCAGTCAACCCGACAATGGGGTGCAGAGATGCACTCCCGATCGAATTGGTTCCGTTTGTGTTCAAGTGAACAAGCCTGCTTTACAGGGATCCTCCCTTCTGGAGGGCATGTGTAGGAAACTCCCAAATTTAAATCTCCGCATGTTTTGTTATTACATTTATAGGTGATGCGGTGTGCCTCGAGAAAGTGGGCCCCGAACGTCTTAGAAAAAATTTTTTTTTTATCGTAACCTTTTATGGTACTTTAAGTTTTAGATGCAATCATAAATGTTTAGCATCTATCGTCTATTAAAGAATTTCTTAAGGATTTTATTTTACCAACTTATTATGTAGCCATGATTGGTTAATTACCTATTATCGAAAATATCTTGGAGACATTATCGTAGTTTATCTAACGCTCGAACCCAAGATGGTCAGGTGTTTATCATTATCTCTGAGATGTTATCTTTGCCGTGCCGTTACCGATAACTCAATTATCAATACCTATTTTTAAAATAAAAAACTTTGAGAAATCACTTTATGAATTTATTGTTCCGAACCCTTGCTATTCAAAACCAAAGGTTGGATTTACTATTATCGTGTAATGGAGCAAACTCGTACTTTAGTATTGTACTTGAAAGGATAGGTTAAGGAATTAGGTATTATAACTGCGGTAGCATTGCTAATTTGTTAACGTAACGTTGCAGCTACCGCATTATACCTGCTTTATTTTGCTAAAGCTATTTTAAATTGGTTTAGCTTTCAAAAACGTCTTTGACGAGACAGATAAAAATTTGCACGCATTCATAATTAAAGGAGCAAGCAAAACTTTTGTAATTAGCTTTATAGTGTAGTAATAAGTAAGTGAGTCTCATGTCTCCTACGCAATTTGTGCGGTCGGTAGTGCAACGAACAAGATCTGTGCGCACTCAGTTCAAGTAAGCCCTAACATCGAGTGGCTGCTTAATTTCGCTTCCTGGTATTGCAACTTTTGCTACGGTTTAAAGCTTTTGGGAGTAAAAATTTATTAATTTAGGAGTTAGGTACTATATGTTAATATTGATAAAAAATTCCCGTTAAATTAGTGTAATTCCGCTGATGCTTTGAAACCCGGGGAATAGTAACACATTTACACGTATCTCGGTGAAAAGTTTATCATTGCAAACGTAATCGCTGATATGGGATTCCGGCATGAAATGAGCTCATCTTAAAACGAAAACAAGTGGAAGCACGTTGACCCGGCTGGTGGGAGAAGACGTAAAAAGCAAGGACCACCGATTATTCAAGTAAAACTCTATCGTGCCGCTACATCTACCGCATCGATAACTTATCATACCTGGCAATATTGACGCTAGTGTTGTCTTTACTACCCTTCTTGCCTTCCTTAACGTCTCGCCAGAGAAGCCCTACCGGTAAAAGCAACTGTAACTCTTGTAACAATTTTATTTTTGAATTAATAAATCTCTTCATTAAAGGTACAAAAATAATAAAACACATTTATTAAGTAAAGTCGTAATACGTGTAACAATTAAATATTACATTGAAACAGTATCTAGACTCGTTAGTCTATTTGTTTTGGATGTCGGTGTATTCCACAGCCAGTCGCAAAGACGCTTGGAAGTATGACAACCCCCACCTTAGGATCTTCCCATCGTCCGAGAGCGCGGGATAGGCACTCGGCCATAGGTAAAAGCAGCAGCAACATGTATAATAAAAGAATGGCCAGTGACCTGCGGGTCGGTTTAATTGTGTAACACACTTTCTGAATAACGGTTGGTAATGTATACTCGTTATTATAGTATCTAATTTAAAAATTTGTTTAGCGCAAAGAAAACTTAGGAACGCAAAATTTAGGAACAAAAATTTAGGAACGCAGATTTAGCAACGCAAACTAAGATTACAACTAAGATTAGACGATGAAAGATTACGCTACACAGTTTAGGCGACAAGAATTTAGAACTTTGAATCAACGTTAAGAAAACCACATCACTTTAACACGTGTATTTAGAGGATGGAAAGCAGATCTAATTAGTAGGAGGCCGTTTGTTGCTCCGAGCCAAGATACTACTTTGATTTGATATTTGCAGTAAATTCCGCACGACGATGCACTTCCCAACCCAGTAGAGGAAAGCAATTTTGTCTGGTTCGTAGTAGCTTTAAGAAATTCTGTTGTGCTTCATTCTGAATGTACGTTATTTTGCTTCGATACGTAGAAATACGATTTTGTTATTCACTTCATTTGTTACTAGGCTGGATTTTCCAGTATCAAATTTAAATTTCACTCAGTTTAATGTGTAAGTAACAACACGTTGCTTCAGCATAACCTAACAGCTGTTGTTACGTCACTTGTTTGTTTGAAATATGCTGCTGACACTTGTATCATCGGAAGCAGATGTTTAGTATTATATTACTACCACCTTTGAAAACGAGAATATCCTTGTGAACATTCTCATTTAAAATGATATTAACACATTTAACTTAACGAGAAAATTTTGTTTTTTTAATTTGTTATAATGTAAATTTGTTATAATGTAACCGACCGAATCAGATCTGAATGGGTTAGAAATTATTAGTGTAACCAGTTACACTTTGTAGTAATATATTTGATCAAGAATCAGGGTGATAAACCTTACCTTAATTTTTAAAGTAATTCAAATAATTATTTAATTTTATTGCATTGAATTTTATTTACAGAAAAAGAGATTCCTTCTAGTAAATTATTAATCCAAGCTTAAAGTTTTTTATTTTGATCAAGTATGATCAAACTTAACAACCGAAAAGCAATAAGAGTTGAATTTTGATGCCACCCTTATGTAGAAAATATTCTTTTGCATTCTTTAGGCATATTTGAGGGACACAAACAGTGTTCCCATTTTCTATGTTGACTTAATTATTATTCTTTCTTACAGGAACAGCGTCTTATTCTGTTAAGACAGGTTTTTGTCACCGAAGGCGATCTTTTTTCTTTGGGTCTCCACGTCCGCCCTTAGAAATATGCCAAGCTATTAACATGAATCAATCTGGACTTGGTGGCGCCTATTTGTTTTAGTTTGAGTGTGACCCCCCAACAGATTTCGACTTACCCCCCCATTGCTCATAGCTCTACCCAAGGAATAGACCCCTAGTTACGTCGGAAGACTTCGTTTTACTGACACCCAATGTGGGGCTGGTGTTTTAGTAGTTCTAGTAAATTTGTTTCACTGGCACCCATGCGTGAGGCTCGCTGAGCCCATTAAAAAAAATCGTTTCACTTATCAAACAAATTTACTAGAACTACTAAAACACCAGCCCCACATATATTTGATTTGAAATAATTCGTTACACTAGCTCACGACGTGGGGCTGGTGCTTTTAGTGCAGCAAAAGAAAATTCGTTTCACTAGCGCCCAACGTGTGAGGCTTCGAGATTTGTCCGTTCAACGTTTGGGGTTCGAAATTTGTTTGTCCAAAATTTAATTTGCTTCGAAATTTGTTTGTTCAAAATTTAATTTGCTTCGAAATTTGTTTGTTCAAAATTTAATTTGCTTCGAAATTTGTTTGTTCAAAAATTATTTTGCTTCGAAATTAGTTTGTTCGAAAAGTATTTTGCTTCGAGATTTGTTTGTTCAAAATTGTTTTGCCACGAAATTTGTTTGCTCAAAGTTTATGTGATATTAAGGTTTGGTTGTTTAAAAGTTTGGTTGAGATGTTAACCCCCATTCAGTCAATCAATTAACTTAGTCAAATTTATTTTTAACTTTCATTCCGTTTTGACCCAATATTTTTTTTGATATTGTTTTGGTAAAATTTATTTTTCCAATACACCTTTTGACTTTTACCTTTGGTTGCCCAAATTTGTTTTGATAATTTTTGTAAGGTTCAAATCATTTAGATTTACCAGTTTGATTTCATTGAAACATTAGGCTTTTGTAATCATGTCGGATATTCCGAATTGTTTGTCTGCTTAAAGAAGAACGGGAGTAGTGAGTGAGAAACCAGTTTTGGAGAAAGAAAAATTTAGGAAGATTGTTAGCTGAAGAAGCTGATAAGCCTGTTGTTTGATTTGCTTGAGTCAATAAAGAACATTTTTGTCCAAATTTGATGATAAGGCTAGAGATTCTATTTTAAGGGTACATTGGATAGAGCTGTCGTTATGTCATTTGAGAATTGCTCTTGTGCATAAGCACGTTTTTGATTTTGTTAGCAGATTTTGTTTAGATCGGCATTCCAACGCAATTTAGTCTAGGCGGAACTTGTCGTCGTGGTTGGTCGCTCAGCAGTATGTCAGTCCAGACGAGACTCAGGAAGAGTTGGTCGCTCGGCATTACATAAGTCTAGACGAGACTCGAGGTGAGTTAGGCGCTCTAGAATTTTCGCATCATGTTTTGTTTTGGGTTGATGTAAATTTTGGTATTGTTAGTCTAGGTGAGACTCGTAGAGGGTTTGTCACTCTAGCATATTTAGGCGTTGTGAAGCAGTGTAGTTGTTTCGACAGTTCGATTGGTAGTAGGGAGAGAGTGTACCTGAACACTCATTTTTTTTGTTAGCTACAGTCGTGATTAGTTTTTTATTGATGATTCATAAGCAGGTGGATGGCTTTTGGTTGTTGGTGACTGGTTTTCGAGGTATTCGATTTTGCAACCTTTGCGTAGTGCCACGGCACATTTGATTGAGAAGTTTTTAGAAGAAAAGGTATTTTTTTTGTTTACGGTATACCACAGTTTGTTGTTTGTGGTGGTGGTCCGCAGTTCATTGGACGTATTTTTAAGGCTTTGTGTTCAGAGTACGAAATTCAAAAGATTTGGTATAATGCTGTTTATGCTCCCCAATGCAATTTTGTGGAAAGAATCAATAAGACAGTTGGTACTGCAATTAGTTCATACGTAGAAGAACATGATACGTGGGATAATGAAATATCAAAAATTCAGTACGCAATTAATTCAGCAAAACAAGAGTCCACCAACTATTCTCCAAATTTTTTAGTCTTTGGTCGTCAGGTACCCTTAAGTGGAAAGGCTTATAGTGATAATTTTAAACCTGGTGAGGATATTGATGTCGTCTCCAGCAGTAGACCTTCTTATGTGTTAGATCGTCAACTTTTGTTTGATATTTTTGGAAATGTCCGTGAAAATTTGCATGTAGCTTATCAACGTTCGAGTAAACGCTACAATCTTAGAAGAAGAGACATTTCGTTCCAAGTCGGAGAAAGTGTTTGGAGAGCTAATAAGGTACTCTCGAGTGCTGGTGATAAATTCTCCGCTAAGCTAGCTCCAAAGTTCGTTTTGAGTAAAGTTCGAAAAAAACATTCCAATTTAGTGTATGAGTTAGAGAATGAAGATGGAACAAGAGCAGGGAAATGGCACGTAAAGGACTTGAAACCCGTTGAAGCTTTGTATCCAAATGAAAATGATTATCCTGACGATTAGTTCCAGTCTGGTCATCTCTTTGATGTTAAATAATACAGTAGTGGTTTGCTTTGTTTTGTTCCGATTTTTGATTTAGTGTCGTTTCACTAATTTTGAGTATTTTGGTTGAAAAGTGGAATAACTGGTTAAGGATTTTGTAGGTTTTGTAGGTTTGAGGTGTGCATTGGTGTGCACGCTGGTCGTTTTGTTCGCGCGTTATTCGGAGATGTGTTTAGAAGATGTCGTTGACAGATATCTTTTAGATGTAGAAGTAGGTGGGCTATGTAAAGTTGTTAGTCCTGATTTCTACATATCGAGGTAGAGAGAAGATTAAGTTATTCTTTCCCTCGTTGTGACCGTTCGAAATTTTTTGTTTGATAAGGTCAAAAGTTTGTTTGGTGAGCTTCACCATTTGGTCCATCACTAATGGGATCTGTTGTTTGTTGGAAATTAGTGATAGGATAATCAGTAGGGTGTGGAGATTGCGGCCCTATCTGGTTCAATTTTGTATTTGAATTTGTTAAGTAACCTTATGGTTAGGTTACCTTCGTTTTGATTATCTCTTTGTAATAAAGTGATAATATTTGTATTTGAATTTGTTAAGTAACCTTATGGTTAGGTTACCTTCGTTTTGATTATCTCTTTGTAATAAAGTGATAATATTTTGTATTTGAATTTGTTAAGTAACCTTATGGTTAGGTTACCTTCGTTTTGATTATCTCTTTGTAATAAAGTGATAATATTTTGTATTTGAATTTGTTAAGTAACCTTATGGTTAGGTTACCTTCGTTTTGATTATCTCCTTGTATTAAAGTGATAATATTTTGAATGGTGATGCTGTTTTGATGTGGAAGCATCCCCTTTTTTTTGTAGATAGAGCTAATAGAGCTCCAGGAAGCGAAGTTTTTTTGGAAGTTGAGATAAATTGTGATATGTTTGGTTACAGTTAGTAGATACTAGCCTTGGTAAGAATAAGAACCTCTAGTTGAAGGATTATTTTGAGCTTGGATTTTGATTGATTTTTCGTGTCCCGTGGAGTGTTTGACTTTCTAATTTGACCCCTCCCAATTTTGATTTATACCGATTGTGACTCCCCGATTTTGTCTCCCAATGGACGTCAGGTACACGTAGTTACCAACACACTCGAATTTGTAAATATTTGTCTCCCTCGTTTGAATAAATTCGTAAAAATTGTATTGATGGTTAGGAAGGTAGATAAGGCTAGTATATTTAAAAAAAAATTTTTTTTGTATTTGTTATACTTATAGTTTATTCCTTAAAAAAATTTTTTTTTTAGGAAAGGGGTAGTGTAACAATTTTATTTTTGAATTAATAAATCTCTTCATTAAAGGTACAAAAATAATAAAACACATTTATTAAGTAAAGTCGTAATACGTGTAACAATTAAATATTACATTGAAACAGTATCTAGACTCGTTAGTCTATTTGTTTTGGATGTCGGTGTATTCCACAGCCAGTCGCAAAGACGCTTGGAAGTATGACAACCCCCACCTTAGGATCCTCCCATCGTCCGAGAGCGCGGGATAGGCACTCGGCCATAAGTAAAAGCAGCAGCAACATGTATAATAAAAGAATGGCCAGTGACCTGCGGGTCAGTTTAATTGTGTGACACACTTTCTGAATAACGGTTGGTAATGTATACTCGTTATTATAGTATCTAATTTGAAAATTTGTTTAGCGCAAAGAAAACTTAGGAACGCAAAATTTAGGAACGCAGATTTAGCAACGCAAACTAAGATTACAACTAAGATTAGACGATGAAAGATTACGCTACACAGTTTAGGCGACAAGAATTTAGAACTTTGAATCAACGTTAAGAAAACCACATCACTTTAACACGTGTATTTAGAGGATGGAAAGCAGATCTAATTAGTAGGAGGCCGTTTGTTGCTCCGAGCCAAGATACTACTTTGATTTGATATTTGCAGTAAATTCCGCACGACGATGCACTTCCCAACCCAGTAGAGGAAAGCAATTTTTGTCTGGTTCGTAGTAGCTTTAAGAAATTCTGTTGTGCTTCATTCTGAATGTACGTTATTTTGCTTCGATACGTAGAAATACGATTTTGTTATTCACTTCATTTGTTACTAGGCTGGATTTTCCAGTATCAAATTTAAATTTCACTCAGTTTAATGTGTAAGCAACAACACGTTGCTTCAGCATAACCTAACAGCTGTTGTTACGTCACTTGTTTGTTTGAAATATGCTGCTGACACTTGTATCATCGGAAGCAGATGTTTAGTATTATATTACTACCACCTTTGAAAACGAGAATATCCTTGTGAACATTCTCATTTAAAATGATATTAGCACATTTAACTTAACGAGAAAATTTTGTTTTTTTAATTTGTTATAATGTAAATTTGTTATAATGTAACCGACCGAATCAGATCTGAATGGGTTAGAAATTATTAGTGTAACCAGTTACACTTTGTAGTAATATATTTGATCAAGAATCAGGAACCTTACGTTAATTTTTAAAGTAATTCAAATAATTATTTAATTTTATTGCATTGAATTTTATTTACAGAAAAAGAGATTCCTTCTAGTAAATTATTAATCCAAGCTTAAAGTTTTTTATTTTGATCAAGTATGATCAAACTTAACAACCGAAAAGCAATAAGAGTTGAATTTTGATGCCACCCTTATGTAGAAAATATTCTTTTTGCATTCTTAGGCATATTTGAGGGACACAAACAGTGTTCCCATTTTCTATGTGACTTAATTATTATTCTTTCTTACAGGAACAGCGTCTTATTCTGTTAAGACAGGTTTTTGTCAGCGAAGGCGATCTTTTTTTCTTTGGGTCTCCACGTCCGCCCTTAGAAATATGCCATGCTATTAACATGAATTAATCTGGACTTGGTGGCGCCTGTTTGTTTTAGTTTGAGTGTGACCCCCCAACAGATTTCGACTTACACCCCCATTTCTCATAGCTCTACCCAAGTAATAGACCCCTAGTTACGTCGGAAGACTTCGTTTTACTGACACCCAATGTGGGGCTGGTGTTTTAGTAGTTCTAGTAAATTTGTTTCATTGGCACCCATGCGTGAGGCTCGCTGAGCCCATTAAAAAAAATCGTTTCACTCTAACAACAGGACCAAGCAGAATGGACCGCAATCCCTGAGAAAAAACACCTGACAATATACCCTGGGTAAGTGCGTTAATAACCCTAATTTGTTTGCCGGGTTTTTATTGCTAGGGTTGAGCATGATAATTTAATTGATTTGAGCTTAAGGTAAACGTAATAAACTTCACTGATAAAAGTAAGTAAAGGACGAGTAAAGTTGCTTGCCCTTCTGTGCGGGTTGAAATTATACAAATGTAGCAAACGTAACTTTAAATAATTGGGAACTGAATGGTTCTTGGCGTAATGTGGCTATAAATTTTCTAATATGAAATAAAACGTTTCAAAGTGTATATAATTTCTTATTGTGAACGTTTAATATTTAAATGCATATTATGCAGCGTTACTCGTGCCCTGTCCATTTTATGATGTTCGTTGTGTTGGAATGCTTTTAATACAAGATCGTCTGGGTTTATTTTCTTGGTAAATCAATCTTCTTTAAACAATCGGTAATACAGGAAGATTGCGTATTATATTATAAACTGCATTGCCAGTCAACAACTGCATTAATCAATTGTTAAGACAAGCAAGGCTTGATAATTTTATGACGCTTTGTAGTAATTTAAAAATTTTTGCTTGGGGTTTACTAAAGAATTAATTTTGCTGACCAATTTGGCACAACCGCTGCAAGACACCTAGCTTCTGCTTCCGCCGTTTAGCGCGAGCGCACGTACGTGCGTGCGTGCGTGCCTCCTGTGTGCGTGCGAGTATGTGTATTATGTAGTCACATTTTATGAACCATGGTATTTGTAGAAGATGCCCTACTAATAGGCCACTGGATGAAGCACATGGATATATTTTGGGTTTGTTTACGTCGGTGTCCTTTTACGTGGTCATAGCGAACATATTTTGGTTCATAGTACTGCATTGTAACATCTCTCTTCCTTTTGTGAAAATGATGCGCTCTATACCTCCATTAAGTTAGACCCCCCACCAGCGATAAATAAATTAATACCTATAAAAAAATTAGGTGCTAATTAGGTGCTAATTAGGTGCTACATTCCAAAATTAGGTGCTCGAATAGTTTGGCAGGAAATTAAATTTGAAATGGGGGCTGACTTAACGTTAAGCTGGACCCCCCCATATGAAAAAACTAATTTGCAACATGCAAACTGAAAAATTAGATATACCAGAATTAAGTGCTAATTAGGTGCTCTTAAAATCAACAAAAACATATCACTAAAATAACCTTTTATCTTAATAATTAACTATATCATGTATAAGTACATGATTCGACAAGAGTAAAGTCCCATTAAATAATTAGGTGCTCTTACGACTGTGGTCTCAAAATACTCGTCTAGTAGCGCACTGTCGATATATCCAGTCGCCGAATTAAGTGCTCGTAAGGTTTCGCAAAAATTTTGCACTATAACGTGGTCCGCGTCACACGCGTACAAGAGTAAAGTCCCATTAAATAATTAGGTGCTCTTACGACTGTGGTCTCAAAATACTCGTCTAGTAGCGTACTGTCGATATATCCAGTCGCCGAATTAAGTGCTCGTAAGGTTTCGCAAAAATTTTGCACTATAACGTGGTCCGCGTCACACGCGTACAAGAGTAAAGTCCCATTAAATAATTAGGTGCTCTTACGACTGTGGTCTCAAAATACTCGTCTAGTAGCGTACTGTCGATATATCCAGTCGCCGAATTAAGTGCTCGTAAGGTTTCGCAAAATTTTGCACTATAACGTGGTCCGCGTCACACGCGTACAAGAGTAAAGTCCCATTAAATAATTAGGTGCTCTTACGACTGTGGTCTCAAAATACTCGTCTAGTAGCGTACTGTCGATATATCCAGTCGCCGAATTAAGTGCTCGTAAGGTTTCGCAAAAATTTTGCACTATAACGTGGTCCGCGTCACACGCGTACAAGAGTAAAGTCCCATTAAATAATTATGGAATTAAACAAATTCATTATTGTTTAATTTTAATCGGTTTTTCGGTATGTATTTTGCTTATTTTTTCAATGTATTTAACTGCATATCATTCAATATTTTACGTACATTGTACTCTGCGTGTAATATTTCTTCTTTTTTATCATCGCGTCATGTATTAGGTGAAGTAATCAAAGCCGCCACTTGATATTTAGTATTATTATATTAATATTTTTAATGATAATTTTTAATGTAATAATGTAAGGATAATTTATTTTAGGAAAGTTAAAGGATTACAAAGGATTTATATTAATTATTTTTTGTTATTTTTTACAGATATTTTATATTTAATCTTATAAAAATTTATACATTTTTTAAAAAATATAAACATATAAAAATATTTTCTTAATATAAACATATAAAAAAATAAACATATAAAACATATCTAATATAAACATATAAAAATATTTTCTTAATATAAACATATAAAAAAATAAACATATAAAACATATCTAATATAAACATATAAAAATATTTTCTTAATTATATATATACACGTTTCCTTTATAAATATGGACGTTTGCTTGTCCTCGTCCGCGTTCTCTTCCTCGCCATTGTCCTCCACGTCCACGTCCACGTTCACGTCCACGTCCACGTCCACGTCCACGTCCACGTCCTCGTCCACGTCCGCATCCCCATCCGCGTGCTCGTCCGTTCCCTCTATCGTTTTCATTTATATTCCAATGTTGGAATCTTCATATCTTCATATATAGTATGAATAGCAGTTCACGCTCTTGTGCGCGACTAATGTTTAAAAGATATTTAGGAATTATTAAATATGATTTACGAATTTTATAATTATTAATATATATGAATAAATAATGTTGGAAATTATAATCAAAATATTAATAATACTTTTAAACATTATCAATGCTTACTATATAGCTTTCTTCACAATGCTTGTGAAGTTATTTCTATATTTGCTTGTTCTGTAATTAAAAATGTTTCTAATTTCTTTTTAAACATTATAAATATAGAATTATAAATATGAATATGTAAAACATTATAAATATGAATATGTAAAACATAAATATAAAAATATATATTCATATTCAAGATGCCTCTACAAAAATGTTATTAAATAAAAGATTGTGAAAAATAAATAACAAAAGTGTAAATGTATATTATGTTCTAAGGAATAAATATTTAAAAATGATAAGGAATAAATATTTAAAAAATTTCATTAATCACGATATAGTATTAAAAACTACCCTTACATTATTACATTAAAAATTATCATTAAAGATGTTAATATAATAATACTAAATATCAAGTGGCGGCTTTGATTACTTCACCTAATACATGACGCGATGATAAAAAAGAAGAAATATTACACGCAGAGTACAATGTACGTAAAATATTGAATGATATGCAGTTAAATACATTGAAAAAATAAGCAAAATACATACCGAAAAACCGATTAAAATTAAACAATAATGAATTTGTTTAATTCCATAATTATTTAATGGGACTTTACTCTTGTACGCGTGTGACGCGGACCACGTTATAGTGCAAAATTTTTGCGAAACCTTACGAGCACTTAATTCGGCGACTGGATATATCGACAGTACGCTACTAGACGAGTATTTTGAGACCACAGTCGTAAGAGCACCTAATTATTTAATGGGACTTTACTCTTGTACGCGTGTGACGCGGACCACGTTATAGTGCAAAATTTTTGCGAAACCTTACGAGCACTTAATTCGGCGACTGGATATATCGACAGTACGCTACTAGACGAGTATTTTGAGACCACAGTCGTAAGAGCACCTAATTATTTAATGGGACTTTACTCTTGTACGCGTGTGACGCGGACCACGTTATAGTGCAAAATTTTGCGAAACCTTACGAGCACTTAATTCGGCGACTGGATATATCGACAGTACGCTACTAGACGAGTATTTTGAGACCACAGTCGTAAGAGCACCTAATTATTTAATGGGACTTTACTCTTGTACGCGTGTGACGCGGACCACGTTATAGTGCAAAATTTTTGCGAAACCTTACGAGCACTTAATTCGGCGACTGGATATATCGACAGTACGCTACTAGACGAGTATTTTGAGACCACAGTCGTAAGAGCACCTAATTATTTAATGGGACTTTACTCTTGTACGCGTGTGACGCGGACCACGTTATAGTGCAAAATTTTTGCGAAACCTTACGAGCACTTAATTCGGCGACTGGATATATCGACAGTACGCTACTAGACGAGTATTTTGAGACCACAGTCGTAAGAGCACCTAATTATTTAATGGGACTTTACTCTTGTACGCGTGTGACGCGGACCACGTTATAGTGCAAAATTTTTGCGAAACCTTACGAGCACTTAATTCGGCGACTGGATATATCGACAGTACGCTACTAGACGAGTATTTTGAGACCACAGTCGTAAGAGCACCTAATTATTTAATGGGACTTTACTCTTGTCGAATCATATACTTATACATGATATAGTTAATTATTAAGATAAAAGGTTTTTTTTTTGTGATATGTTTTTGTTGATTTTAAGAGCACCTAATTAGCACTTAATTCTGGTATATCTAATTTTCAGTTTGCATGTTGCAAATTAGTTTTTCATATGGGGGTCCAGCTTAACGTTAAGTCAGCCCCCCCCATTTCAAATTTAATTTCCTGCCAAACTATTCGAGCACCTAATTTTGGAATGTAGCACCTAATTAGCACCTAATTAGCACCTAATTTTTATAAGTATTAATTTATTTATCGCTGGTGGGGGTCTAACTTAATGGAGGTGCGCTCTATAATAGGAGTTACTTTTCAATTGTACCTTAGAAATTTTAGCGTTTCAACTTTTTATTAGTTTCTTTGATTTTTACATTGACTTTATCAGAAGCGCTACAGGTACCCAGTCTCCGGTAACTAAAGATTACTTGTAATATCTAGATCATCTTGCTTTATTTTACTTTAATTTTTTGAGATTTGCAACTATAGGAAAGTGTTACTATGCTGCTTACTTTGTAAATTTGAACTTTATTGCAAGTTACTCATAAGCAGCTATTGAATCGTATATTTAAACCTTATAAAATTTCCTTCTACTTTGTTACTCTTTCGTACACGTACCTCAATTTTTATTTTGTGGGTACAACTAGAGTCACAAAGCTTTTCTGCCTATCGACTGTCGCTCAAAATGAGCTTAACATTTGCTATTTGTTTTTGATACTCACATTGTAAGTAAAATTATACATTTTCATATAAGAATTTCCAAATTTTCTCTTCTAAAAAATGTGTAACGAGCACATGTAGACAACAGTAAAACACTATAAAATTGAGCTCTGTAAAGGTGCAAATGCAAGGATTATAATTATATTTATAATACCCATAAAAACGTCTTCCTATTGGTTAGATATCAAATACTAGGAGACCTACTTCTATACCCCATGTTTGTGGGATGTTCATTGTTTTCTCCAGACACTAAATGTAATTTACGTATATAAAGCATCCGTATAATATCACAGTTTTGTTTTCCTAAATATAAATTCCATATTCCAACACGGTCACTCTAACGAACTTGTAAATATCCTAATTGCATATCATAGTTTGTACTGCGAACTGTTTAATCAAGCGGCAAGTTCTGTGATAAAATAACCATTTTAATAATGCAGCCAGTATTTTACAGCCAAGGTTAAGGTGTGGGTTTATTTTATGACAAATAATATGCAAACTGTTATAAGAAAAGCTTTTACAACTGAATCCAATCCTTAATATCAACAGAGCATTGAAAACTGTCTTACCACTGATTTTCATTTGCCAGTATTCAAGCACAGCAGCACATACTGTTAGCCCCATCTAAACAATTAAATAATAAGTACAGTAAAAATCTTTATTTATTTGCTACAGAAGCTTATAAACCCCTTAGTTCTCATGACTACAAAATAAAGCAAGCTGCTTTGTAGTGATATATATCGTTGGTTGATTTAGCTATTCACCGCTAGGTAGCACACAAATACAGTAATAATTATGATCTAGTAATATACAAAGTATATCAACATTTTTTTGAATTTTCAATGTTTTTCGGTAATTAAATATGTTCAACCTAAGAATAAGTAAATATACGAATTTATATGGCAACAAACACTTGTCACAATCAAATTCCAGTAAGCCTCAAGTAGATAACACAGTCGTATATAATTCATTTACAATGGTAAAGCGCCAATTTGAATTGATTGTAGGTTGCCTTAAGTGAAAGTTTTAAATGATTTGATAAATGTATAAAATAAATAAAGAGTAGAACTAATTTTTTTTTGTATATCAATTTAACGTGTACACTTTCCTTGCCAACGAGGCCAAATCGGAAAATGGCTAGTTTGTCAATTGCCCATAGAAATACTTTGATCTGTTTCGGGCTTCTTTCACAAAGAGCAGTAGTAACCGAAACATACAAAATTATGAATAAATCTAAGAGTATGAGTTCGCAGGTCTATTTCCAAAGCCTCCTCTCCAAACAATAAATATGTAAACTGTAAACTTATGTCTACGCCATTCATTTGTGCATCGTAGGTGCATCAGATTTATGCTCGCTTCAGTGCTCCGCGACTAGCAGCATAGAAGTAAACTATTACAAAACACACATTAGTATACAACTAAGTATACCTAGAGCAGATGTACTGAAGCATAACGCTGGGATATTCTGATGAGAAAAAGTGGTGTTTCAACTGCTTCTCAAACAACTTTTTCCATTTAATGACTTATATTTCAAAATAGAAATCGAGTGTTACTTCAGTTAAGTGTTGTGTTTATCTCAGTTGTCAAAAATCGGTTTCAAATGTATCACTTAAATACTTTGGAGAATCTTTGCAAATTTATACATTTTCTATGCACAAACAATATCTTATAAGAACACAGATAATTTATTTGACGGAAGCTGTCACTTTTTGAGAAAGAGTACAAATACTACGTGCCTAAACGAACAGAAGGTTAAAAAGTTGTTATTTTTGCAGCCTTTGCACAAACGTTAAGTATTTTTAACCTTGGTTAATCCCAAACCCCCGTTTCATTCTAACACATTAAACGTATTTTCAAACCATATGTACACAATTTATTTAAGAGATGCAGGAGTTTAAACTTATTTCAGCGAACCCATATTGGTAGAATTTTTAGACTTTGACAACCAGAGCAAATTTCCCTATTTTATAATAATAAATTCCTAGGTTTAGCACGTTATCAACATAGAATAGATTTATAATATTTAACTTTGTAACTGAACACCTATTAAAATTTTACAGAATGCTTGAATAAGTAATCATTTCAATTTAAGAGGTAATAGATTTTTCTTAGTGAAAATTCGTATGATCGTGAATACATAAGAAATGCGAGATTTAATTATGTAACGTGCGGTACAGAAACTGCACGTAACAAGATTTTGACGTGAAGATGTTATTTGTGAATGGATAATTTTGATTCTTTTTTGGGGTCGAATTTCGAGTTATTTCGATCATTAAAAAAGGTTTTTCTTAAGGGCCACCGATCAGTTACACTTAGACGTATTAATTGAAGAGTACACAAATTATCCACATCCCTTTCGAGAAGAAAATTTTTGTGACTTACATAAGAAACGTTTTGGGATTAATAATTATGAACTAGGACTTGGCAAGCCCAATATTAATGTTTAGTAGTTATGACATGTTTGTTTTTGGACATACATTGTACATTACATTAGTAGGTTTACGTTTTAATGCTTGTGCGTAAGGAATCTTTTGAATAATGGGTGTTGAAGAAAGATGTTTGTGGATGTAACTATTATTGTTTTGTTTGTTAATGAATATGTGTGAACTTATAACTATGATACTGGAGTTTCGTTGTTTCATATTATCTGAGCTAGCAGGATAGACGATAATTCACACCAGATCGTTTTTTTATATAAAGCACCTTTTGTTACCTCCCAACGTCTGGACGCACATCGCTATAAAATCACAGCAATATCTATATATATATATATATATATATATATATATATATATATATATATATATATGCAGGGTGTCCACATTTTAATTGCACACTATAGGAATATCCTGAACTATAACAGATACAGTGGTGGTTAAATTTGACAAAAGTTACCTACCTATGAAGGTATTTTATAGCTGATCTTGAACTACAAATGTTATCCATAGATTGCTAGATATTGGCTAAAATACAAATTTTGCGATTTTCAACTTTCTTAATAACTTGGTTGTTATTATAGTTAGAAGTATGAAATTTGGTATGGTAACATAAGACATAATTTGGCATTTAATGACCATTTACAAAATGTTCTAGATCTATTGCATTTTTTGTCGCGATAGTCAACTTTTTTTTTTGTTATGGCCGCCATATTGGATTTTTACATCAACGTATAGAAAAAATTTACAATTTCAACAATGTAAAACACATCATTAATTTTTTAAAATAACATTATTAAGATACAAAAACGGTTTTTGTAAAAGGTCTAACCTATAAATAATAATGGAAAGTTAACTACCACAACTTGAAGTTACAGTAAATGTTCATAATGTTTACCATGCTGTTCCAGACACAAGCGAACCCTTTTATTCATCTGCGCAATAGTATTTGATATGGAATCTTGATTAACCGATTCTAATGCACTTCTTATTTTTTGCTGCAAGTGTTGGACACTATTAGACGGAGTATCATAAACATTATTTTTTACATCCCCCCATAGAAAAAAATCCAGCGGGTTCATACCAGGCGAACGAGGTGGCCACGAAATAGCACCATTCTTTCCGATCCAACTTTGAGGAAATCGCTCATTTAAATACTGCGTTACTAACCTAAAATTATGAGGTTTTGCGCCATCATGTTGAAACCAGCGTAAGTTTTGTAATTGCTTCTAACGGTAGTTCATCTAAAAATTCTTCAAGAGCATTAATTAAAAAATCTAAATATTTCTCTCCGTCTAAATTCTCTTGTATGAAATAAGGGCCTATTATTCGGCCATCGAAGATTCCACACCAAACATTCACAGAAAAACGAACTTGATTCTTTACTTCCAGCAACAAATGTGGATTTTCTGTAGAGTAGTAGTGCTTATTTCTACGATTAAACATTCCACAATTTGAAAATGTAGATTCGTCGGTCCACAGAATTTTTTTCGCAAACTGTGGATCATTGTCTAATTGAGTAATAAACCACTCACAAAATGCTAATCTTCTTTCCGAATCTCCTATATGGAGTTTTTGTACTGGCAAGTATTTGTAGTCATGGTATTTATGTCTCTTAATAATATTATTTACTGTACTTTTGGAGACATTGCAGTCACGTGCAAAAGATCTGCACGATCCAGTAGGGTTAACATGTAAATGTGCTAATACATTAATGTCGGCATTCGCTTCTACCTTTTTGAGATATTTACCTCTTGATTTGTTAATAAAGCCGCTGTCGGACATGTTTTTACATATTCTATAAAACAATGTACGATTTGGTTGGCATCGTTCAGGGTACAGATTATGATACTTGCGGGCAGCTTCTGTAGAATTTCTGCAGCTTTTGAATATACAAGTCGTACATGTCTTTCTTTTCGTTTATCGAGTACCGCACCATATTTTAACCAAATTTTAATTTAAAACTATTAATAACAAAACTGATTAATGCAAACAATGGAACAGTTTAGAATTACTTGTATTTGACAGCAACACACTGGATCTTTTTTACAAAAACCGTTTTTGTGTCTTAATAATGTTATTTTAAAAAATTAATGATAAGAGTTTTACAGTATTGAAATTGTAATTTCTTTTTCTATACGCCAATGTAAAAATCCAATATGGCGGCCATAACCAAAAAAAAAGTTGACTATCGCGACAAAAAATGTAATAGATCTAGAACATTTTGTAAATCGTCATTAAATGCAAAATTATGTCTTATGTTACCATACCAAATTTCATACTTCTAACTATAATAACAACCAAATTATTAAGAAAAATTGAAAATCGCAAAATTTGTATTTTAGCCAATATCTAGCAATCTATGGATAATATTTGTAGTTCAAGATCAACTATAAAATACCCTCATAAGTAGGTCTAATTTAACCACCACTGTATCTCTTACAGTTCAGGATATTCCTATAGTGTGCAATTAAAATATGGACACCCTGTATATAGATATTGCTGTGATTTTTAGCGATATGTTTTATATATATATATATATATATATATATATATATATATATATATATATATATATATAAGGTGCTATATATAAAAACGATCTGGTGTGAATTACCGCCTGTATATATTTAATGCTGTAATTATAGGGTTAATTTAGGGGTCGGTTAAGTCATAGTGGTCGTAGAATAAACAAGAGAAACGCCCAAGTAACAAAAGCATATAATTATAGATATTAGAAGAGTAAATGGGTTATTATAGATATTATTAGTTGAGAGCACACTGTATATAGCAGTACAAACGATCAAAACACATATCCAAGAGTAGCTACTAGCAAAGATTAGAATCTAAAAATGTAACGAAACGCATTGAAATTAAATCAGTGGAAAACCTGCATGAATTAGCTAGATAAACATTCAAAAAGTGTGTTTAGATATCATCGTAAACGCACGCAGAAATTATGCATTCTTTAAAAGCGTACGTGTGTTATAAAATTTCGATTTTCCGGTTAATTATGCAGAGGGTGGCTTCAGTTAAGGTGACATAGAGTCAAACAGTGTTACCAAAAAGGATTATATAAGCACGCGGACTAGTCTCGGGGTCTATTCCTGCAGAGACATGAGATGGGGGAGGGGGTCTTTATTAATTAACTTCTCTTTACACAATTTTAGGGCGCCACTACGTCACAGACATAAACACCAAAAATAATCTTCTTAAGGAAAGACGTAGATAAACCTTAAGGGAATCAACTTATACCTGAAGATAGATACTCAACAACAGTGTTTCTTATGCACTTAAACCTTGTAGCTAGAATTTTCAGAAATAAAACTATTGCCTAGTTTGCAGATATGTAATAACGTTATTTCAAGCTCTTGTATATACAAAAAATTAGTCAAATAAATTAATCAAATAAATTCATCAAATAAATTAATCAAATAAATTAAAGACAATCAAAATTATCAGATATGAAGTAAAAAGGTCGTATCGATGTTGCATTAACAAAAGAGGCAGTTATTAGTGGGTGAAGCCCTCCATAAAATTAATATTTCATAACATTACACAAATGCTTCAAGCAAAGATCTTTGTTCTCGGCTCACAAGGATAAGTTAAAGATTAGCTTATCATACAACTCATTTGTGCTACATACATGTACTTGTTTAGTAAACATGCAAGTCCAGGTGTTTACCTGACAGATGTTAAACCAACATATGCCTTAATTGAATATATATTAATTAACAAATAATACAAAAAAAATTTAGCCAAACTATTTAACATCTTTTAAATAAAGTGATTTTATTTTTACCAAAATTTTTAATCTTGTATTCAAAACACTAAAACTATTCAGAAATCGTCAAGCCAATTGTTTTACTTATTTTCTGTGGCACATAATTTATATTAATAGAAAAGCTTTTACACGTTAGGGTATGAAACTATGTTACAACATTAAGATCATTTCTCAGGAAACTTTTATACATTTAAACATTAGAAATCTATTGAATTTTCTCAAAGCAAATCATTTAGAGAATTATCTATCCTCCTCGTAAGCTTAATTCTTGTTAGGGTCAGTGTTTGATATAACAAATTATAATGTACTCACCAAGGAAAGGGTTCAAACACTTACTACCCCTGCAGATTACAGGTACGTGCAACTCAACCACCATACAAAGGAATGCATCATGCTGAAAGTTTATTGACTTCCATACGAATTAAAGATGAAACTTGTATATGAAATTTATAGCTGGAATTACATGTGGAACTATATGCGGAACTGCTTGCTGTTAATTCAAAAGAATTATTACCAAAAAGACGCCATATTGACATGCGTTTTATTTCGATTTTCTTCTTACTGCGGATTGTCTTCAATTCATTCTACTTATCTGTTTTCCATCCACCAGGCGACATGCCTCTGCCACGAATCCAACTTTGGATGCTTCATCTTGGTAGGGAACTTCCTACCACCTTTAAATTATGTTATGCGGACTACATCTGCTACAAGAATGGTCAATCAAGTACGTCAAGCAGCTGCTTCCAAGCTCACGCGCATGACAGCGCTGATCGATAAACGGGTCGACTACATTTTCGCGCATGAATCACAGCAATCCTTCAAACATATAGCTGTATAATAATTGCCTATATATTCATAAGACAATTATTGCCTATGTATGAGATGTTACACTGCCTCTCTCCGAAAAGAAAAGAAATGAGAAGATAACAAAACCAAAATAACCAAAACCAAACTTTTTTTTATACGAATCAAGTAAACAAAGAACAGAGCCTAACATAAAATACGACTTGACTTCAAAAAAAAATTCGACCTTGTACGGGATTAAATTGGGGAGTGTATTGGACAATAATTAATACACACTGAAATTAATCAATCGAGTGCTATGGTAACTGCGCGTACCACACGTCCGTGAAGAGTCATAATTGGGAATACACAATCGGGAATTGTCAAATAGGTAAGTCCAACACTCAAAAGTTAAAAAGAAAAGAATGACATAAAACGCAAGTCAAGGAAATCTTGATTTGCTGGCTTAATTTTCTAAAAATTTGACAGATGTATATAATTTAAAAAGGGGAAAAATATTTAAAAGGGTTGTAAATATTCAATCATTATACTGTGTATTGTAGAAGTGCTTTATTTAATTGAATCAGCTAGTCGAGGCAAAAGAAAATTATAAATTAACATTTTCACAAGTGTTTGAGCAACATAAGGGTTATATCATAGCAATTTATGTACACCCAATCCGTGGGGCGGCTTGACACAGCAAATATATATATATATATATATACATATATAAATTCACAGTAATATATATATATATATATATATATAATATATATATATATATATATATATATATATATAGTTATTAAGATGAAATGAAAACCCAACTTTGTATTTAAAGTTGAATTACCATTTCAAATCGAACTAGTAATTGAAAACCACTAAAGAACGGCTACAGCAGGATTTGAACCTGCAACCTCTGATTCTCCGGATCAGTGCTCTAACCAATTGAGCTATCTAGCCTAATTGTTTAGATGATGTTATACTTAATCCTACTGAAGCTTGGCCCTTGTTAATGATTTTCAATTACGTCTTGCATTTAAGGAAATTGAATCTAGTTATATACATAATTCATGTACTAATAACTTGATCATCCCATTTTGCAACGTTCGGAATAATACAAACATGTAATTATATTATTATTAATACAGAAGAATAATCCACATTTGGAATGCAAATGAATGCTTGATATATATTAATAGTTATTAAGATGAAATGAAAACCCAACTTTGTATTTAAAGTTGAATTACCATTTCAAATCGAACTAGTAATTGAAAACCACTAAAAGAACGGCTACAGCAGGATTTAAACCTGCAACCTCTGATTCTCCGGATCAGTGCTCTAACCAATTGAGCTATCTAGCCTAATTGTTTAGATGATGTTATACTTAATCCTACTGAAGCTTGGCCCTTGTTAATGATTTTCAATTACGTCTTGCATTTAAGGAAATTGAATCTAGTTATATACATAATTCATGTACTAATAACTTGATCATCCCATTTGCAACGTTCGGAGTAATACAAACATGTAATTATATTATTATTAATACAGAAGAATAATCCACATTTGGAATGCAAATGAATGCTTGATATATATTAATAGTTATTAAGATGAAATGAAAACCCAACTTTGTATTTAAAGTTGAATTACCATTTCAAATCGAACTAGTAATTGAAAACCACTAAAAGAACGGCTACAGCAGGATTTGAACCTGCAACCTCTGATTCTCCGGATCAGTGCTCTAACCAATTGAGCTATCTAGCCTAATTGTTTAGATGATGTTATACTTAATCCTACTGAAGCTTGGCCCTTGTTATATATATATATAATTGCTATAAGAGGGTAGTAGATTAAGTCATAGGGGTCGTAAGATAAATGTATAAATAATTAGCGTAAAGGGAACCAAATAATTCCACTATAAAATAGGAGTAAATCGAATAATTTAAAAAAGATCAATAGCCAGCACACTGTATATAAATTATATTTAATTTAATGCATAACAAAGGAGCTCATTTTTAATAATTAGATAATATTTAACTAAAATAATAATGCGTACGTGTTATAATACGCTTTAAGTTGAAGAAACGAACGAAGATAAGATTTTAAATACATTAAGTTTCATCAAAATAAACATGTAATCGGTAAATATCAACAACCTGTCATTCTAGCTATTTAAAAATTTCAGTAAAAATGTTAACGCAAAAATATGAAAACGTATACAAACACATCATTATTAGAAAGATGAGTACGTGAGTGGAATATCATATTTACATGAAAATCCAACATATTGGAAATAACAAACAATATATAACAGGCGGTCCGCGATATGATAAAAGTTTGGACTATAAACGACACAAATATAAAATACGTGACAGAAAGCCATAAATATTTTGGAATTTCTAAGAATATACTATGATATACTAAACGTCTGCGTGCGAGATTGAACGAAGGAACAACAATTAAAGCCAGGGAATTTTGAAAAATACCGGGTTCTACCGAAATAAGCGTAAAGTAAAAGCCTAGATCAACGAAGACACCCAAATTTACTTCTTTTTGATTGCGTATGAATTATCCTAAAGTCTCCACTCCAAAAATCTCCTCCTATGGCTAGCGAACTTTGCTGATCAATAATATGTCTAGTGCTAACCTATCCATTTTAATTTTCAAGTTCTTTAGCATACTTATTTGCTTCATGCTTCTGACATTCCAAGCTCCAACTCGCAGAATGTTCATGACTCTTTTTTTATACTTTCGGATCACATCCCTCGAAGTAGTCCCCTCCGAAGATCCGAATGGAGCAATATTTTAACTCCAGAATTTTTTACGCCAGAGGATGCCATCATCTTTAATAGCAATTTATGTAGGCTGTGTACTTGGAAGGTAATGTGGTGGTTTCCCGTTGCCTTCCACATCGCAGTAGTGTGTCTTAGAATGCTATACCGACCCCTATGGTCTCTGCCACTCTAAGTACCGAAAAAGCTGATGCCCCCTTTCGGGGACCTGTCTTAGTTTGGTTCCTCACTATAGACCCCACTAATTTGGTTAAACCTATGTTCGGCTCTTTAGCTCACTGAAACACGCAAGCCATTCTTCCCGCTCTAGTATTTTATAAATTCTTTAAGGTGCAGGTCTATTCAGAATGCTGGGTTCTAATAAATAAATATAGAAAAATGGGTAATACAAATCAGGCTGCAGAAATAAAAATTCTGCAATAACAAATTACTACGAAGAGGTGAAACAACACAGAATCTGTCTTGCATTTTAAACTGTATTTGCATTCAAAAAATCTGTACTGCTTTTCTTCTACAGGCGTGCCTTTTACAGATTTATATTTTTTACCGCTGTTCCTAAGTCGTTTTCTTACGTTTTTTGTTTAATTATTTTGGTATCGTTGCCTTTTTTTTTGAAAGTTTGGAGTTTTCTTCCACATTTTCCACTTCTATGTTTTCTTCTACAAAAGCATTAATTGCTACTTCATTCCCGTTATTAATATCAACTACTTCTTCATGTGTTAGAATTTCTACTTCATTTTAAAAAACTTTATTCATATCTTCCATTGTCACTACTTCAGTTCCATGTACTGTTTCAACTTCTATTTCTTCATTTCTAACAACTCTATACACTTCTTTCGTTGCCACTACTTTATGTCTAGGCCCTTTTTCAATTATAATATTTTCTTCTTCAAGATTTTCCACAAAGCTATCGTCCTAAAACTCTATATCAAAACCATATGCTTCTTCACCTTCAACAGCTTGAGCGGAGTAGTAGATTGGAACAACTTCGCTCATGTGTTCCACTGCCACTACTTCAACAATAATTTTTTTATTGTTTTGCCTTTCGCGTGTAGGATCATTTTCGGGGTTGTCCAAAAAAATTCCGGTATTTACAGTATCTTCGTTTTTTCTTTCACCAATATTTAACTTGATATTTTCACTGCGAAGCAAGTCCTTTAAAAACTTTTTCATGTTATTGGGTAGGTCTATTTCATTTCTTCTTGTTCTAGTACAATATGAGTGATCGCCTGAGAAGAAAATGTATTGTTGATTAGGTTACATAATGGTAAAGTTTATTAAGGCGATAGTAGTCTAAGCACCAATAGAACTGCCAAAAAGTAGCTAAACGCCCAGATGTCTTTGAGTGAAATGCCAAGTTCAATCGACAAAGAACACAAAACTAGGCTATACACGTTTTAAGCTAATGGTTTTATAGATAAAAAAAGCTAATATTACACTGAGAAGCATGAACTTTCGGTTTTAGACTACTATCTACTCAGTTAAGACAGTTTGGCATCAAACAACAAGCTGCAGGACAGTAATGCCAAACTAAATTAATGCCTGTAAAAAATACCCTAATATTTTTCCTGTTGATTAGGCTAGTTTAGCATTAAAATACATATTTCAAAGAATCCATTATAACAACAAACTCAAAAATTTGTCGCTTAGAACGCTTTGACGCCGAACGCCTACATATAAGTAACTATTTTTAATAAGTCTTAAAAAAGAATTAATGGCAAGTGACTCAAATTCAGTCATGAGGGCATCCTGTTGACGCATTTCGCCCTAATTGGGGCACATCAGGACAGGAGTAGTTGTATTGTTTAATATAGTCACATTATAGGAAGTATACCATCACCATTAATTCCTATATATGTATATATATATATATATATATATATATATATATATATTGCTATGAACTGGTATTCTCGAGCCCCTTTGTTGTGCTGTTATATTAATTTGCTATGCTCTCTCTAAATTATCATACCCCTATGTTGTGGGTCTTATTAATTTTGCTATGTTACTGGAATTCTAAATTATACGTGCTCCATCATTTCGACGACCATTTTAGTGTCTACTATGAATAAACAAGATTGTAATTATCTCCTCCTCCGGCTGTCTTACTAATATTGCTATCAACTTAACTGGATTTTATCTTGAAGCAACCTTGTCTGCCAATAGCAAAATTCGATATGTTACCGCCTTACTTGTTATATCAATTTCCTCTTCAACTCGTAGCTCCTCCTATTTAAATCTTATGACCTCGGCTAGCATTTATTTGTAATTATAAAATTCAGTTAATTTCGATTTTATATAATGAACCCAATATATCATGTACAGCTTTTGTAATTTATTTGAAATACACTTTTTAATTAGTTACTGTTATAAATCTCATTTATTAACAATCATCTACTATTTACTCAAAACCCAAAGTCACCAAAAAAAGCCTATTATCCTTATCAACGAAGTGTAGAATATTCTAAACCTGTTATCATGTTACTCATTGTATGCAACTTCTTTTGTTGACTTTTTCACAAGCATATTATATTAAGCAAATTCAATATTCAAAATAAAATATATAGAAAAACAAAATGTCTTATAACTAAAAAATCTGACCTGGTCTATTTCTTCACATCGACGGTTCCATTTGAAATAAAAATTATCTTCCCCAATTCAGGATTACATTTCAATTATTGCCATTACCCTATGGACTATCATGATTAATTTATGCACCCCCAATTTATTGTCGTTTCATAACAGACTTATTACTTCTTATTAATCAATTTCCTCAAACTTAAAAATTGTATTATTCTTCTTTTCCCCCGGACATCAAAATTGTATTACTGTATTCTTCCCTGGACATTGAAATCGTAGTCTATTTTCCTCAGACTTTGAATTGTGGTTTGTTTAGTCCCGTACTTCAGATTGTAGTTTATTTTCCCCCGTACATCAGATTGTATTTTTCTCCCTCATACATAGGATTGTTTCCTCCGTACATCAGATTGTAGTTTATTTTCGCCCGTACATCAGAGCCGTTTAATCGGCAATTATCGTTTTCATCTTGGCACTTATTTTTATCTTTCACTTTTAAAATTTACGTATTACTTTACTTCATAACGACGCACTTCGGCCTTTGTTGAGTTCAAAACTAACTTCGTTATCATGGTGCTTGCTAATATATTCTTGAATTCCCACTCCATCAGTGGGTATGGTCTAGAACTCGTCGCTTATTTCTGACTAATCAAATAATTACATTTAAAGCAGTTTCTGATGTAATGCTCCACGATTCCCCATAATCGTGACCTGCATGCAGCTGTCTTTCGTTATCAACATGCTGTGTTTTAATAGATCTAATTGCTTTTCCATAAACAACTGATGCAACTCGACTTTGAATTTTCATATTTACATGTTGTTCGCGCAATTTTTAATCATTTTTCTTATCAAAAAATGGTTAGATATTTGTACGCATTTATATTAGCTACCTGAAGCTCTATTTCTATATTCGTATTAATCTAATCGTCTGGAACTCCTTTTGAATGCGTGTCTAATTACACTTTACCGTTTGCTTATAAATATGCGCGTGCTTCCACTGAAAAATATTATTACTTGCTATACCTAAATTAACTAAACTTTATCTACAGGGTATTTAATATTTTCTATTTACCTAATGCATGTATTTTACATTCCTACGCCAACTATGCGTCCTCCTAGGTTTATCTGCGTCGCTTAAAACTATTTCTACTTTATATACAGGGTGCTGACTACTTACTATTTATAAACTATGTCTATTTCTCAATTATTCACTGAATAAGTGCAGTTTTCTGCTGCCTATGCTAATTACTCATTTTTAAATGACCTTTACTATAAAGTACACCCTTAAACAACCCCTTATCACAATATATGTGTATATATATATATATATATATATATATATACATACATATATAAGACGTTAAAGTAATTACGACATTAATATTTCTAATTCTTGATTTGTGGGTTGAGATCAGCAGATTTAAGTTAGAATCTTTTTTTTACGCCCTAAATTTCCGAATTTTTTAAAAATATTGATCACGGGCTATTTTATACGCTAGATTATACCATCATCATTCTTCAGTCCATAACAACTCGAACGCATTTTTCCATTGTCTACTATTTTGAGCTGACCTACGTATTTCCCTGTAGTGCCCACAGCCCACATCTTTCATAATCTGTGTACACTAGTCTAATCTAGTTCAACTTCTACTTCTCCTTTTTCCTTCTCTACTTCTTATATATGCCGCGCGATTCCCTTACTATGTTTTTTTACTGTTTACCACATAGTTCTTTCTTCCCCTATTATTTCTAGAACCTTTTCGTTTTCAAGTTTGTCTGACCATGATATCTTCATCATACGTCTGTAGCACCACATTTCACAGGTTTCTATCTTTTCCCTGCCCGCTTCTTCTACTGTCCCTATTTCATAGACGTACTGTGCTGTGCACCACGCATATGCTTTCAGCAATCTTTTCTTTGTTTCTATGTTTGTTGTCTTAGTACGTAGAAGCTGCTTTTTCTTATTAAATACACAACGGCTTTATCTTATTTTTTTATATCAAATGCACTTTTCACAATGTATTGTTTTTTAAAAGTTGAATAGCAACCGATATTTAATGGTGTGCGAGGAGGTTAAACCACCCGATGACTACTAAGATTCTCACCGAATAGACACTTGCCGAATAAATAGTTTTCCAATTACTCATTTCGCACAAGCAACATTTGCTGAGCATATGGCATAACTAACACCTGTAATTATTTGCGAAAATCTTCAGGTTTATAAATGCAATACATAAATTATAAACTTACAAACCTGAGGCTAATCGAAAACTAGCTTATCAAACAATAAAAATCTTGGAAAAACTTCCAAAACCAATAAAATTAAAAGTGTTTACATATATATGAACACGAGAATTGTATATACATCAAGTTCGTGTAAAAATTTTAATGTAAGAAATTTTATTTCACAAGGTGTGAGATTACCCAATCCTATTTGTTTGATTGCAGAGTGTATGTGTGCGGGTAGAGTGTGTGTGTGTGTGTGTGTGTGTGTGTGTGTGTGAGTGAGTGAGTGAGTGAGTGAGTGAGTGAGTGAGTGAGTGAGTGAGTGAGTGAGTGAGTGAGTGAGTGAGTGAGTAAGTGAGTGAGTATACCTGTATGTTGTGTATAGTATATGGATGTATTTTTGTATTGCTGCTTTCTATTTTTAGGATTTTTGGATTTTCAAAATCCATACTGTGATCTTTATCTATTACTATAGTGGTCATTACTACCCATGCTTTTGGTTTAATAGCTTTATCACTTTTATGTTGAATTATGTATTGTTTTAGTGGTTGAGAGAGAAGTCCAACATAAGAGTGAACGCAATTTAAGCAATTAATTTTAATTAAGTTTCTCTGGTTCATTTTAGTTATTTTATCTTTAGTATTAGTAAATATATTTTGTAGCGGTAGCACGTTTCTTTTAGCAAATTTATTTTTTTTTTAGTTTTAAAGACATTTATTAATTTAAGTGTACTATGTTGAATATATGAAATTGTTTTGTAGGTGAATAATTGATTGGTTCTGTTATTAACAATGTTTTGATTTAGTTTGTTTGTGTTAGAACTAAATCGTTTTGATAGTAATTTTTTTTTATTAAATGGATTGGCAACTGTCAATTTTTAATACACTAGTAAGCATTTTTATGTTTTTGGGCACAAAGAAGGATGAGAAAAATGTTCATGCTTTATTTTAAACCTAATATTACATTTATTTTTGTTTCTAGTGGATGATAGGAATAAAAATTCAAATATCGCTTTGAATTAATTGCTTTTTGGTACCAATCTAAAATTTATTTTATATGTACACACATTGGTCTAAAAACGGCATAATGTATTTCTGCATGTCGTGCATTTTTACATGTCAGTGGTTTGAAGTGGAAGCGGCATAATGTACCTTCGTATTTTTTCAGTTTGGCCTGAACGCAGCACAACGTATTTTTCCATGTACGCACTTTGGCCTAAAACCGCCACAACGTATATTACATGTACGCACTCTGACTTCAAAGCGGCGTATTTTTACTTGTTAGTTTTCCTGAAAACGGCATAAGAAATTTTTGTGTCTTGTACTTTTGCATGTCAGCGGTTCGGTCTGAATTCAAAATGTCATTAATTTGGCCTGAAAGCGACACAACGTATTTGTGCATGTCAACCGTTTGACCTGAAAGCAACTGCACCCCATTACTATTTAAATTGTATTTACTTGTTATTTATAATTCTAGTTTTAAGGTTCTTCTGTATTGTAACGAACTTCAATTTACTGTTTTATATTTGGTCAAAGATAATCCTGATTACTCAGAATTATGTATAGATTGTCGTTAATGTACTGACATGTCGCTACAAGGATCTTTAACGGTAATTACGGCAATGCATACAGCATTAATTAAAATTTTTATTGTGTCGACTAAACTATACAATACTAAATTCGATTGCGTAATTTATCCACAGTAGCACTAAATTTATATAGATATTATGCGTGTTTATTTTAACAATTGATTTAGTAGTTTATTTCATGATACTCGGGCAATTTAAATTTCGATTCAAACTCTGAAACTGATACTTATTAAGCTTCTACATGTTACTTGAAATTATGTTGATTCTTTATATACATCCTTTTAGCTGTTCAAGCAATGCATTGTTTCATGTGATAGACGTATCCCTCTCAATTTTCGAATCCTCGGTACCATTGTTATAGTATACATTGTAATTACTGCGGGCGCTGTAACTTGCACTTGCGGGCAACGTTTACTTGCTTGTAACGTGTTCATGAATGACCCTCGCATATAGTATTTAATTAAACTTTTTTACTTAAATCTTCAGAGACACCTTATCATCAGGGCTAAATAGTGGGTTCTTTCTTTTATCCCTGCGGTAGCATACACATGGAAATAATTTACCTAACAAGACTTCACTGATTCAGTTTTGAATAAGACCACAACATGTGATATAATCACGTATAATAATTGTAATTGAACTAACAAAAATAATCAAACTTTGGATTATGTTAGTAAAATGAAAAATAAATTTTTAACCAATTTCAATTCTTTTAAAACTTCAACAAAACATGTAAATTTTACTTCTGTAAATTTTCTTTCTTTTCTTTTTAATAACTTCAGAGTATCAAAAAGTTAACAAAATAAACCGACCTGATATGCGCTCATATCTCGGGGCTTTTACAAAATAAAATTAAAACGTATCTAATTCAAACACTAATTAAAGAATTGCATCTTTATAGTGCTATTAGCATTTAAACACTTGTGAAACAAACAATTATTATAAGTTTTGTTTTACAAAAATTTAAACGGATATATACTATACATAAATACCTGAATAAAGTATTATCAATGTCCTTGACCTCAACCACATGTCAAGACCAAACGCAATCAGTTGAACTAACAAGTGGTGGACATCATGGTAGACACCCGAACTCCTGATTCTCTAAACCAAAGAATATTAACACAGAAAAAGGAAGTCTTCCAGAATTTAATCCAAGATTTCGACACAACGTAAACTAGCTCATTATCTCTGTTGATATTGCTGATATTTTCCTATTTACTCATTTTACAATATTCGAACAAGTATTTAAACTTACTTAAATGACAATATAACAAAAGCCATGTTGAAATGAGCAACAGATTTTTTAGAACTTAAGTTAATTTGCTATAACAGATAACCTTATTTTAAATTCACTGTATAATAAATAAAATCAGTTTACCCCAAGCCGGCGATTTAATTTATTTTTAAAAGGAAAAGCTTCCCACAACCAAACCAACATTTGGAAATAACAAGCTTCCTCGTGTCCATCTTCCACCAAAAGTTGAATAAGACAGACCGACCTCAATAAGTGGAATGCGCAGAATAGCACAATACGCCTTTTGATCCCTATCCAATAGAATTTCGACTAATAAGACAAACAAGACTGCTTCTCCGTTTAACTTATAACCCAAGTACAGGTAAACAGAGTTGCCTAACTTCTAGATTCGTAACAGTAAAAACGAACTGTTACAGCGCTCATCTAGATTGTTTCATAAAGAAACACCGATAAAGACCCCGCTATTGTTTGGTTTATATTGTATATATATATATATATATATATATATATATATATATATATATTGTACATAACTTACAGCTTAATTTGTTCTCGTGCATTTGGAATTTGTTAATTGTTTGTCCCCGCCCGGTTTTCAACATCTTTACCTTACCGTGTCATTACTTCAAGCACCGCCTGTGTTAAGTGCCGCGATTAGATAAACTATGCTGTACGCATGTGCAAGAACCTTCTTTATCTCCGGCCACGGCAAAGACACGAAGCAATTTTATTATCGACTCCGTACTAGTCGGTCGCATAAATATTATCCGCTACGAACGGCCGCCATACCTAATTGTGCTTATGTTTCGCTATTATTAACAAAAGGTAAGTGTTTGAAGTAATCGTTTGTTTCTGTTTATAATCATTAATTTTTTGTTTCTATTTATTATCATTTATTTTTTCGTATATATGTCCACTCTTCTCTCCAATTTAGCTATCGAAATCTCGCAACATTTTTAACAGCTATGTATATTATAACAATTTTATTTTAAAATGCAGCGTACCCCTAAATCGCGCACAATATTTATTTAGATTAAATTAACACAAACGCGTAGTATATTATATTATAACATAAATATTCCGAAAGCGTTGCTAAAGCATGTTTGATTTAAATCAAACCCTGCATGGGCGTATTTGCTTTCATAAAACATGTATTTTATGTTGGTGCGTGTGTGAGGTTTATTCAATAACATTCTGAATATGCCGTAAACGTTACTCATCACATATTCTAAACACTAACAAACATTGTCTCTATAATACTACAAAACGTTATATCAAATTTGATACACAAACACTGATTTATAGCCAACCCTAACCGTAACCATTTCAACCCTATTGTTACAGCATCGTATTCAACACCGAAACATGTTTTGCTGCTATAAAGCATTTATGCTAATTAGATTCCCACAGGATCATTGTTATTCTCCAGGATTTTGTTAGATAAACTGCAGGTTTAGCATTATATTACCTTATCGGAAAACAGCAATTAATTTGTATTGCGGCTACATCTTTATCCCTCGTTTAATGCGCCATTTTTTAATATTTTCTGGAATACTTGAAAAGAACGGCAACTCATGTGATACAGGCAACAGGTTTGGAAGGTGGTTTTTTTAAATATACCGCTTACTATACCAACCACAAAATCTATTGAGGACAGAAAAATAAATTCCCAGTAAGCATATTTATAACCCGTGGTTTTAGTTACGTTTTGTATCTTTAATCGCGAATTCTCCTATTAAAATGCATTAAAAATCGTCACAAATCCATTTCTGCTGTTTAGCTTTAGACAACAACTTTTAAACCAATTGACTCATTTTTGTGATTCAATAGTAGTTTGTTACTTTGTAATTCTGGACGTATAGAAAATGAATTCTCAGTATATCTTTTCTTTAGCAAAATGTAAAGATCCGACAATGAACTTATTTCTCTTCTCAAAAACGTTACTATCGTTTAGTAAGCCTCGTAATGTTGCTAATCTTTATTGGAAACTCAATGCCATCTAAACTGTCGCCCTTTTCTAGATCCGTTTCGGTCACTCACGGTAGGACTTGCGGAAGCGTATATTTATCAACATTCCTGTCCAGCTAGAAACCCCTTTTCAGACGCCACTCGAACTGCATTATTTGAAATTCGCTTTACTTTACACTCAAGGCAGACCTGTGCACCTTTTAAAACTCTACGCTACCTTCTACGCTCTCACGCCCATAAAGAGGTAACGATTTACAATTTACTCCTACAGCGAGGTGATTTCTCAACGTGTCGCCACCCAAAATCACCAGATTTGATTTCTTCGTAATTACAATTTTCAGGTATATTTACAACAATTGAAACAGAACTTCATTTAAAAAAACAAGGTATGTGAACAACTATTTACATACACACAGGTGGAAGTACTGGGTGAATCATATCGAACTTTGTGTTTTCACAAGGCCTTCGCCCGAACACTGGAGGGAGTGGAAGGATGGTAATGGCGTTGCCAGACGCGCCATGGCATGCAGTTTTCAGTGTGAGCAATGGCTTGGTCGGGTTAACATCGAGCGTTCGTGATGGAAGAGTTTATTGGAAATGGTGAATCAGTGATCACAACACAGCGTGCGTTTCGTGTACACTCTGCTCTTGGTCGTCACGATCCCATCCCCATTGAACCAACGATTAGGAATAGGGTAACTAATTTTTTGAGCGACATCTTCGGCATTATAAAGAAAACCGAAAGCCGAAATAAAACTCCATCGTCGGCAGAAGATGTGGATAGAGTATGGGCTTCAATTCAACAGTCCCCTCAGCGATCTGTTCTTAAACACTGAGATTATCTGCTAGTAGTGTCAGAAGAATCCTCCATAGAGATCTTCAATTGCACCCATACAGGATGCAGTTAGTGCAAGAGTTAAGTGACAGAGACTTTGACACATGAAAAAATTTGTTCCGTAACATTCTGCGGAATATTCCTCGTACTGCCGTTTTGATCTTTAGTGATGAGGTCCATTTTCACCTGGCCGGAACTGTTAATAAACAAAATTTTTGCTATTGGGTAGAGAATTACCCTCGGAAACTTCACCAACCACCACTCCACGGCCCACGAGTAACAGTGTGGTGCGCTGTTGGAGATTTTGGTGTGTAGGGTTCCTACTTTTTCGAAGAAAATGGTGAAGTTGAAACAGTGACTTCTGCTCGGTATTGTCACATGCTTAAAAAATTTTTGAAACCAAACGTGGATGAATTATTGCAAGACCAAGGAAGTGAAAACATTTGGTTCCAACAAGATGGTGCTACGGCCCATACATCTCAACGTTCAATAGAACTTCTAAGGCAAATGTTTCCCGCTCGTCTTACGTCTTTGCGAGGTGACATTGGGTGGCTCCCAGATCGCCTGATTTAACCCCTTGCGATTTTTTTGGGGCTACCGCAAAAAAAGGGTATACAAGCATCGTCCCCAAACTATCGATGAACTGAAGGCTGCCATCACTGAAGAAATTAATGCAATTTCTCTGAATACGATTCACAGAGTCATGAAAAACTTCCAAGAAAATCTCTGTCAGTGTTTGGACAATGGAGGTAGACATTTAGAAGATATCATTTTCAAATCACAATAAAATAAAACTACATTCTATGTTCTTTCAAATAATAAAATAATTTTCATTGCATCTTGCTTTGTTTTTATTACGCACCTCTTTCAATATGATTCACCTTGTATGTTGATGGTATTGTAGAAAATGACCATATATTTAAATTATTCAATGCTCTGCTCCAACGATGGCCAGACACCAAATCTTCTTTACATGAAAATTTAGAAATTTGCCAAATCATTGCTAAGTGAATAAAGATATACATTTTTTTACGTGCGAGATAACACTCTTGCGATCTACAATCAACCTCTCATCGGAACGTGTCACATTTTTTAAAAAAAGTCGCTCACAATATTTTTCAAGTCGTTTATGCCTGGAATTGAATCCGGAAATTTATATTAGTAGTCACATGCGAAGCGACTAAGCCACGGACACGCCTTAAAAAAGTGGCCGCTGTAGTGGATTTGGTACTGTTAATGTCTTTTCTTTAATGATTAATTTTCTAACAACCATTTAGCAGTACTGTTGTACAGATTTTGATATTCTTTACTGACACACTTGTACATATACATTTCCCCCCTCCTAACCAACTCCCCACCACAACCAATCCAACTACCAATACCATTCTTTTTAATCTTTTTGGGAATAAAACCACTTATATTGGTTAAAATGATTTTTATTTACGTTTCGATCCATGACCTAGGATCGTTGTCAATATAATAAAAATTTTGAAGTTTGACACTTATGACACAAATTGAAGGTGACTTTGATATTTTAATTTTTGACTTGAATACATTAGGTGAAAATTTTAAAGTTTAGAAGAATGAGTACTTTCAATTTGTGTTGCGTCCTGGAACGGCTTTTTAAGGTAGCCAATACGCTTAATGTGAAATCAGCTGATTAATTTTTATATAGTCAAATTTCATATAAATTCAATAACTTGATGATTGGAACATTGTTTAACATGTTTCTATTTATACTCTTGAGGGGTTGGGTATTAAAGAAGTGTGTGATTACGTTACCGTAAGGCTCTGGCAACCGGGGCCTGCTAATATACCTATTGTTATGTAATTAGTTGTTGTATGTATAAATAGAAATCATGTATGTAGGCTGTATTTCGCGTTATTATCGCAAGGAAAACCCAGGAAAAACTTTCATTTGTAATTTCTTTTGTTATTTCTTTTAGTAATGGAATCCATTGTTTACTAAAAGTTACAGATTCGTTTGCTACGCAGTTATTTTTATGTAGGGTTATATAAGCAGCTTCTTTGATTTTTTGTTTTTGGTGGATTTCTTCTTTGTCAATAATTTTTGCGTCTTTTCATTTTATTTTATGACTGAAGTCCCATGCATGTTGGCAATTCATGGATTTTTCAAATTTTCTATTTTTTATACCTATATGATTTATGTTCTTCTAATCTAAAACATAAATCATATGTACCTTTCTGACTCTTGACTTCTTGCTCTAAATGAAGATTTTATTTTACATGCTTCTTTTTTCTAGCTTCTATTTCTACCATAAAGTGGTTTTTGTATAAGGTCTCCGTCAAAACCGCTGTTTTCCCCTCTTTTTCTTTTAGTTTTGGTTTTCCTTCTTTCGAAATCAGGAACTACTTTAATATCTTTAACAGCGATAACAAATGCGGTCACAGGCAGGATCGACATTATGTGATGGCTTTATAGAGTTCTCTTTCTGAAGATGAGGTGCTAGACACATCTGCTTTATCTGTAATCCTAACACAACCCAGTTGGCCTACAATTTCAAATGTTCATGTTTCAATATTTAATAGTAGAGTTTTACCAGTACCTCCTTTGTCTACCGTATGAGTGGCTAAAATATCTAGCCTTTAAAAACGTTATGATCCATGGGGAAGAGTTCAGTCTTCCTGAAACCAATATTTGCGGTCTACATAACAGCCGCCTTCATTTACGTAGTGTCGAAAAGTTTTCCAACCTGTCTGATAGTAATGTCTCTATCAGGGTGCAGTCGCATCTACTTTCTACACCCTTCAAAGTAATATGTACTAACTGGAGATAGACATTCAACATTCTATGAGTGCAGTGGAAAAGGAAGCATAATAAAATGACATGATTTGTTTTTCTGCATCTATAAGCTTCGGATATTTCGTGTGGGTTACATGTCCATCTAAAAATAGAAGATCTGGATGTTCCGTCGGCTTTGAGAAAGTAACAACGCGCTCAAACCACTTCATAAAAATATCTTTTTACATTCAACCACTTCCGTGATATTCGGCAGAAGTCCCTAGAAGTGAACCTTCTAATAGCCTTAGGTTAGCTATGTTTCCAACCTAACGTTTACCTCGCAGGCCGAGAACCTTGGTCTGCTTGTTAGGAAAAGTCGTCAGATCGGTTTCGTCTACATTAATGACTCTGTTCTGCAAACACTGAAAAATGGCTTATATTCTCTCCAACAAATCAAAATAGTTACTCGCCACTGGTTTACTGAAACCCATTTTTCGCGCATATGATGTTGCGTCTGGCGATATAAGCGTCAATGTTAAAATTGTGTAGAAGGTTATTCCGTTATGCAAAGTTCAAATGCGAGACTGCGTAATATCCTTAATGTTAGTTCGAAAAATCTATTTCCATTAGAGGAACATATTCCATAGGGTCCTTTTCGTATTTTGGACTAAACACATTTTTGTCACTTCCCAAATCACCTACAATGCATAATATAAATAAGAGAAAGCGAACACAAAAGCATTGAAACTTTTTTATACGGTTTTTGCTTGCATCAGAAACAGTTGCGTCATTTTTATCCTCTTTACACGAATCTATAATATAATGTGTGTTACGGTGTATGCCTTTGTAGCTATAAATTAGCCTATATTTCCAGTTATCACCTCTCGAATCGCTCGCTTCATGCTTTTTGCTGACCACGACAGGCGGTGTGTCTTCCGTTTATAGTTCCTAACCATATTCTATTAATGTATTGTACAATTTGAATAACAAAACTAAATGACTAACTTATGTGTTTGATAAAAAGGTGTAGCCCATTTCATCAAATTAACTAGTATCCCATTTTATCACACTTATACAATATCTATAAAATTTGTTAAAGCTCAGCTAAAATTCCTAGATTTCTTCTAAGAAATATATCACTACCGCGCCTTAAAAGTTGCTAAACCAATCGACACATACACAAGCTTATACCACAAAATTTTAACAAATTGTACGAAAACTTAACCTCTGTCTGCAAAATCTGGAAAAACGGTACAATCTGTTCACCTAACTCTAAGCAACTAAATAGAAGCATGACCGATACGGTTCACCACCTCCACTTGTAAGCGGTAGTAGTAGAATAGAATCGCGAAAGATGGAGTACCCCATATTCTTCAACATCCTCGTTTTATCTAATCCACCCCCAAATCTGTGGTATTAGTTTAAAGCCGATCAAAGCAAGTGTCTGATAGACAACGTGTAGATATTTTAGGTGGCTTATGTGAGAGATTTGTAAATGTCTTAGAACATGCATGAGCAAACTTTTTTCTTGGAGGGCCACATATGTATGTTCAAAATGATTCGCGGGCCGTCGTGTCAATTTTTTTACATAAAACCACAAAAATCTCGTTGAACAATTTTTTTTCCCCAAAAAAGAAATGCATATATCAATGGGAACTATGCAGTTGTCCACAATTATCAACAAGTTTATTAAAATTTGGTATCACATTGCTGGTGCTAATGCGCAAAACAGACTGTAAGTTGGCATCAGTCAGAAGTGACCTGTTTTTTGATTTGTTGATTTTCATGGTAGAAAAGGTCTGTTCACATATATAAGTGGAGGTAAAAATAACAAACATTTTTCTGCAAAGTTTTTCAACTGTGGAAATTTTGTTGGTTTCAGATCTGCCTAGAAATTCAACAGAGTTTTAGTAGCAAAGTCTGCTTTCAATGCACCTTCTGCCTGCAAGTCGATGAGTTCCATTTGGAGGGGAACTGGTACTGTTTCAACCTCACAGCTACAGAGAGATGTCAATATGTTGAATTGTGGTTCCAGAGATTTGAGGTCCACAAGTCTTCCTACGAATTCCTCATTCAGTTTGGAAATCTGACCACTATATTTTTCACAATATTCAGCCAAAACAATCTGAGTCTGCAAAATTGGGAAATGAGTAAAGTTTTCTGCACTAAATTGCTTAGCAAACAGTCTCAGTTTGATTTGAAATGATTTTATAGCCACATATAACTCATGTGCAAAAACACCCTTACCTTACAGTTTCGTGTTTAATTTATTCAGCTTATCCATGACGTCAACAGCAAATGCAGTCATAAAGCCATTTTTCATCTTTAACCAAGTCACAGAAATCAGAAGAAATACATTTCATATCTTGATTCGCTCGGCACCACTGATACGGTCCACGTTTCAGAATATTGCGCTATTGTATATTATAACATAATTACGCGGCAAATTGAATCAAATTCCAAACACGTTTACAATGATACAATTCTTAATTTCTAGTTTAAATAAAGCAATGTACTCACTTACAACGTGTCCTGCAGTTTTATCTTAGGGTATCTCCTCGTTGTTGTTGGGTGTGGGTTGCGTCACGCCATTGTTGAATCCAAATTTAATCGTCCCTCCTCTTTCGTCGTACGTAGGTAAGGCAAAAGGGATACAGGTAAAGGTACTCGTAGATAAAGATTAAAGGGAACCTACATCCTAAAAAAGAGAAAAGACAGATACCACGACACAGATAGACGTTACTAGCTTGACGTCTCGTGGCTAAAAATGTCGTGTCACACCGCGCACTTGCGCCACTCGCTCCGCGCCTGCGCATTCTTTTGCGCAAACGCAACTGTCCGAGATGGCAGAAATCGACAAGTATATTTGAAATATTGGTGGGAATTACTCACATATTTAACAATTTAAATTGCCAATTTTGGCATGTAACAATCAAAAATAACACAATTTCTTCTTTTAGGTTCCACACTCGTTTCAATACTTTTCCTAAACTTAACCAGCGAACTTTAGTATGGTAGAGTAAATCAGTTAATTCTGATTCCATGTCATCAAGGAAGGTTCGAAACTGTCAGTGATTAAGACCTCTTGCTCTAATTAAATTTACCACACGCACTACAGGATCAATAACGTGTTTAAAATCAAGAACAGACTTATAAAGGCTTTTTTGATGGATGATACAGTGAAATGATAACACTGTGTAATTTGAACAATTTTGTTTCACTTGATTGTCCAACAATTTCACTAGTCCTGAATGCTTGCCAATTAAAGAAGGAGCTCCATCAGTGGTTATGCTTGCTAAATTATCTAACTTTAAACCAAAATTAGACAAGCACTTTTTTTAATTTTCGTGCAAATCTTGGCCCGTGGTAGTACCTTTCATAGATTCCATTGTTTGCAATTTTTCACTAATTTCAAAATTATGCTGGCCGCCACGTATAAAAATCAACAATTAAACTGAATCCTGGACATCAGTGTTTTCATCAAGTGCCAGAGAGTACCACAGAAAATTTGAAGCGGTTTGAAGCAGCTGATCCGTCAAATTGGAAGAAATATCCTCAATTCTCCGCACCACGGTTCTGCGTGATAAACTAATAGCCTCAAATTTTGATTTGGCCTTAGGACAAACAACATTAATTGCATCCAGCATACAGTCTTTTATAAATTCATCATCAGAAAATGGTGTATTGTGTTTTGCAATACTGTTTGCAATAACAAAACTTGCTTTAGTGGCATCCTTTTGAATGGTAGATTGTCTTTTTAAAGTAGTTAGCTCCTGTTTTAACTTTTTCAGCAGGTCAATAACCTTGCGCTGTGTTTCATATTCCGAAAGATTCTGATAAAAATTAGGATGTTTTGTCTGAAAATGCCGTTTCAAATTGTATTTCTTGAACACCGGTTGCTGTCACGACAGATGAGACACACGACCTTTATTCCTATTTCCGTAAAGAACAGCTTTCCAATCCATTCGGAGTTAAAAATTCGGCACTCACTATCTATTTTTCTTTTGTTTGCTGGCTTGGAATTACTCATTGTGTTATTAATTTTGTTTTACCTAAAATAATAAAAAAATTATATATTAATTAGATATAAAAAACAAAAATATTACAAACAAAAATTTTACATTACATATAAAATACAAAAACATTAAATAAAGGATAACAGGATCTATCACAACTATTTTCAAAAAGTCAGAAAAACCAATAAAATAGTATTCATCAGCGCTTTGCAGTTACTGTTACTACGATCAATAAAAACAATAATTCCATAACTATTTTTAAAAAATTTGATCTCATGTTTTATGAAATAATATTTTTTCTTAAACATGTTTCCAAGATCAACAGTGCGGCTTATATTCGAGAGAATACGGTATTTCATTTGTTAAGAAAAAATGAGTACTTACAAAACTTCGGGTCGGGAACAGGTAGTCTGGCAGGTAGTTCTCTCTGGCAATCAATAGCATGTGGTTCTGATTTCGTCCCACTGAATACTTCCTTAAATAACCACACCACACAACCAACAATATTCGTTAAGGCCAACTACTTTAAAATTCGGAAAATGGCGTTTTTACTCTTCGAAATAGCACAAAAACGTCCGTGTAACGTTAAGAAAATGTCCGTGCGATATGAGAAAACGTTCACAGAACGTAAGAAAAGGTTCGTGCAACGTAAGAAAATATCTGTACAACACCTTTTTTTTTTAAGTTTCGTAAAATAATTTTAAAAGATAAAAACTTTTAATATTTAGAAACTCATGGCGGGCCGCATGCGGCCTGCGGGCTGTAGTTTGCCCACCACTATCTTAGAAGGTCCTCTTGGAGTTGTCTATTACCATAAAGTATTTGAAAACAAGCAACGAAGTAAAATATTTAATTTAAGTTGAAACCAGTAGAAATTAGAGTGCTCCCGCTACAACATAATGCTTTGTATTTTGAGCAGGGTAAAAATTTTTATTGTTCGTTTACAAAAGCTTTTACTTACATATAAGCAAAGTTCTGAAAACACAGTAAACAATTTAAGCGAGCGATCCATTGTAGGCACAAATTTCTGTGACAGACGTATCTTGTATTCTAAAACTGCATTTATATTATAAAATCAGGTTATTAAAAATATTGTGTAATATGTTATTAGAAAAATTATATTTAGCAATTTATAATTGCAACCTAGCCAGAGTCAGAAACTTTTTAACGAAATTTCACTTTTACAGATTTACAACTGCTGCTAAAGGCACTAGTAGCTCCATCTATTCTGCCTTCAACAATATACCCGTAAAACTACTCCCAACACAACAGAAAGTCTGTAGTCTCTAATAATGAGCTAGAGAGATCTACTTTGCTTACTTTGGATTTAATACACTATTTCAGCTTTTCACAGGTATATGGCAGGCATATTTATTATCAATTTAAATACGTTTGCACTCTAAATTTTTAAAAGCTGAAATTTTAAGTTTCAAACTGAGATCCGGTGGAAGCATGAACATAGTAAATTCTGCATTGGATTTGAATACCAGTAAAGCGAGTAGGTTGTTAATCCTTACACCGAATAGCTTTTTTAAAGGATAGTTAACCAGAGTGTAAAATTACAGTATTTGTTATGTTTGTGTTCATGAAATAGTTAACCAAGATTTTTATGTTGCTAGGTATCCTAAAAATAGTCTTATCATGTAATGCCAATTCGTACCATATACAACTTTTAAAGAGTTCTCAGGTTAAATACTTCTACTAGACAGGGTCATGTAGCATAGAACACTGGCATTTCTATGCATAAAAGTGTTATATATACCTACCTTGCTCTGCCACAAAGAGTGAGGTTTGGCAACGTTTATTATTATTTATGAATGGAAGTGCCATGTTCTGAATATAACCCCCTCTTTCACGAGATATTTTTAAGTTTAAGAAATTACAGCATCAAGGCATGAATGAAAGTGTTATGTTGTGAACTTAACCCTTTCATTCGTGGTTTTTAGAAGTGAAGTATTGGGGTGTTGAGCCAAATGCGATATACTTTTTGTAGTGTATTAAGATTATTAATACTCTAAAGGTAATGTCTAGATATAAAAAAATACTTGAACTTGTTACGTTCAAAACCCTGCAAACAATTTTTTCTGCATTTATTTTTATAACGCTCTAAAATTTCTCAACAAGCTTGATTTCTTGCCATTTGAATTAGTGTTATTTTATAAAATTTCTTAAGTAATTACTCCATACAAAGGTTTGCCTTATAAAATCAAACAGCTGCTTAGGAAACAATACGTTACAAAGTAGTTGCAATATTTCCTAGCACCTGCAGTGATTACAATTTAATTAAAAGCTGCATATAAATGCACAGATTTTTTTTAAAAGATAAGACTACTTACCACCTGCCTACATATGCTTACAATGGACTTGTTATCTGGTATTGTGCAGCTGTTAAGATGTTACAAAGTAACCAGATTGTTTTCCTTTGTCTAAAAATTCTTTGATAAATGCGTTATCTGCTTGTTGGCAAGCTGTTACAGTTTGTATTTCGGCAGCTGTTGTCTGGAAATTCTGCACACATGATTCTTCGGCGATATTGTTGAAAGCCAAATACCCTACCCCCAGACATGATTCTGTCCTTATAAAATAGAGACCGTGCTTTGAAAGACAGGATTGAAAACAACATCTTCTTATCGAAGATACATGTTGTAAAGTCGCTCTACTAAAATGCTTTCTGTGTTAGTGGTTCCGGCAGCGAGCCCATAGAGAAATGCAGCCGCATTTTCCCAGCCCTAGGATGAGACCGGCGCGAAGCCGATTGCTTAAGGTACAATTTCCTGTTTTTGTAATTTTGTTTTGATGCTGCTGTGGAGATAGACATTTTATTTGCTGTTATTCATGAATATCCAATAAATTACCAACACCCCATTACCAAACACATTCACAATGCACAAGCGACGATGTAATAATCATTCTTTAAATTAAAAGTTAATTATTCAAAGTTTGTGTTAGAGTCCGTTTTACTGTTTCTTTTATCTTTTTGTATAAACATTAACGATAAGAACTTACGCATCAACTTAGAAGTAGTTAATATTTGATTAATTTAAGTTAGGGTGTCTAATTTTAAAGTTATACTATTTCTTGAGGAGTTGCACTTCACAAAGCAGCATGTATAGATATGTATATTTCTTTTCCTGAAGTACTGTATAGTTTATGTCTAATTTTCTTTTGTATATATTTAAGGTGAACTATTAAGTAAGTATTTAGATTACAAGATGTTATACTTATTTTGCTTACCAATTTTATATGCTTATGTTATGACTCTTTGTTTACCAGCACGTAACAAACGATTACGCAACTTATTGAATTTTATTGTTTTGTAAATAGTTTTTCGACATTGGATGTTAACAATATAGTTTTACAGAGGTTTCAAGTGTTCTTTCTATTTCACCCACGCCCCTCTACAACATTTTTGAGCTAGCCCAAATTCTACCATTCTGTCCCCGTTCTGTTGCGGTATTCGGCGTAAACGATTCCTTTACTTACTTTTACTATTTTCTTTTGTGTTTGCGCGGAATGACGTAACAAATTTGCAAAGAAAATGAATTGTTGTGAATATGAGGACAAAAACAGTGAATATTATACATCTAACCTCAAAGTTCAAAAGATCGCTAATGGTAAGTGTTTACAATACTTCACTTACATAATTTTATTATTGTGATGCTAACTATTGTATGAAAGTGTTATTGATTGTAAAATCTCTTTGCAATAGTTATAGATAAGCAATAGCATGTGATTGGTTTCTGTTGTAGTTATGCCATCAAATTCCATAGCATCACCAATCATTCAAGAAATTGTAGTGACTGAGACAAATGAAGGCAGACAGTTTGACCTGGCTTTAATTGCAAACGAAAATATTCAATCCGAAATTGTTATTACATCAAATGTTCCTGAATCAAATGATATAGGTAGGTAACTAAGGGGTTTTAAAACCACTCTTCGTGCTATGGTTGCTATAATATTAACTGCGTTTTGATTTTACAGATTGTATTACCTTGAAAAGTGGAGCTACTTCACTACAAGTGGAGCTTATGGAACAAACTTCAACAAACAACGAGCACTCAGAAGGAGATTTTTCATCAGACAGCGAAGAACTGTATGTGCCGCATGCCTGTAAATTAGAAACCAGTAGCGATAGCGATAATGATGATAAAGAAAATGAGCAATTTATGATCCACGATGAAAATTTAACGGAAAGTAATGCAGAGACGTTATTAGTGAATGAGCCAAGTACTTCAAATGGAACCAGTTATGTTGTGCAAAGTGTAAAAAGAAATCAAAAAAAATTTCTGCAAAAAGAGAATTTAACAAAGAAACGTTAAAGAGATCCAAATTCCTGGAAAGGACGGTCAGCAGCAATAGCACGAGAAAAATAAGATAAATACTTATCATACAAAGGTATTTTAGTTTAAAAAAAGGAGGTCAAACAAAAGGTTCTTTGCCAAGATTAGTGTAGATTGAAATGCAGTGATAAATTGAGTTTAGAAAAAAGGGAATCCATACTCAAACACTTTTATTCACTAAACGTTGATGGCAAAAATGCTCTACTTTTTAGTTCTATTGTGAGCAGACCAGTAGCTTGAAAACGCAAAGGTGTACGAAGACACAAGTCTGCCTCTTATAACTTGCTACGTACATTTGCGTAGCTTAAAAGACAAAGAAGAAAACAATTCCCGGCCTCAGTTGGTGAGTCGGCGGGGTATTATAAATACTAAAAAAAAAATTATAATTATAAAGGACAGCCTGAAATAAAAATATTAAGTTAACAATAGGTATTAATACATATAATTAATCTAAATGACATTTTAAATGGACATAGCATAGTAGTATAGCAAGAAGACAAAAAACCCCAAAAAATAAACCCTTCCTTTACATATATCAAGAAAACAAAAGTAATAAACCCTTCCTTTACATATATCAAGAAAACGAAAGTAATTAACTCTCCCTTACAATGGTGAGCTGCAGTTTTTAGGTCAACGCCCCTCTGAAATAATAACAAACCAACAAACTCAACACTAAAGTTCACAACTCTAAGTCCTTATATTATACCTCAAATTACATATATATAATGTCGGCGCTACAATGTTTTAATTAACAGAGGTTTAAAGCCAACAGTGCTGAATCACTATCGTGACTATGCAATTAACTAAGTGGAATGGTCCTAGTACGTAAAATATTAATATCAACTAGCCCCTCCCGTAAAGATAATCATGCTCCCAAGAACAAAAGAAATCCGACCAAGTTTAGGCGTCAAGTAGACCTGGATAAGCATATTGTTGTAACCATTTCACAAGGATCAATGCCACAATAGAAAAAAATCGTAAATTAACACTTACCGACGTTTTCAAAGAGCAGGTGGTCCGTGAGTATCCCCCCATAACAACAGGAGCGGCAATCCAACTTTTGGGCCACCGAAAGGAGCTAGAATAATTACAGGCGAATTAATTTATTGTCGCCGAAAAGTATAGGTTTGTAAAACCATCATTACTTTCCACGCTCTATTGCGTGCGCGAAATTCCCAAAAAGAAAACAGTAACAACAAAAATATAACAATACCGACGAATGTTTTCGTCGTGTATATGGAAAAGAATGTGAATCTTGATTCCTTTTAAAATAACAAGAATCCAACTCGATGCTAGTGTTATCATAACATAATAACAGGTGATAAGGAAACTCGAAATACTGTTTATCGGATAGTTCAATACGTTATTTTAACGTGTTTTAGATTGAAACAATAGAGAAAGTAATTACACGCTATTGCAATGTATAACAAGTTCACGGATACCTAAAACATGGTATAGACTATTTAATTTATAGCATAAACTTTTCGTTTTAAAGTAAATAGGTTTGAAATTGAAAATTATTAGAAAGCGTATTTATTGTAGGAAGGTCTAATATACCGGGTGTTGTTGGAGGATTTGAGCAGAATATAAGTAAATGAATAGAGAATCAAAAGGGGTGTGGTTTTTAAATTACCTTCGTAAAGTAAACCTAACAAACTTCATTGTAACGTATGATGGTATTACTACTAAAATATGCAAAGTAGCTCTTTGCGGTCTATGCCAAATCGGCAGAAAACAGTTTACTTAATAAGAGATAAAATTAAAAGTGGATATTCGCCTCCACCTAATGATCGTCGGGGTCAACATGATAACAGGCCGCACAAAATGGCTAATGATGTAGAAGAGTACATTAAACATCATATATCAAGTTTTCCAACGGAAGAATCGCATTACTCGCGTACCAAAAACCCCCACAAAAATATCCTTCTCCTATATTAAATGTCAGTAAAATGCATCGGTTATACATTGAATCGTGCACAGAAAAGAAGCTTCCAGAAAGTTACAAAGTAAAAAAAAAGTTCATATAACAAAATTTTTATTACGCAGTTTAATTTGTCATTTGGCTATCCTAAAAGCGACACATGTTCTACATGCGATGAAGAACAAACACAAGAACACACTGAAAATTATCGCACTGCAATAAACTCAATAAAACACGATAGAGAATGTGCCAAAAACTCCAACAATGAGATATTTATAACTATTGATTTGCAACAAGATATGGCTCTACCAAAAATATTCACATCAAAGGCGTTCTATCTTAGACAAATATGGTTTTATAACATGGGCATTCATGTTATTGTGAACAAAACAGAAAAGGAAGTATTTTGCACACGGACAGAGGATGTCACTGATCGTGGTAGTAAAGAAGTTGCCAGTAGTTTATTACATTTTGTAGAAATAGACAATAAAGATCATTTAGTTATTTGATCGAACTCTTGTGCCGGTCAAAATAAAAAATTCAACATGATTACATTATATCAGTACATGATATTAAAGGGATATTTTAAGAAGAGAGAACACAAAATTCCTGAGGTCCGGCACTCATTTCTAGATTCTGACAGAGACTTTGGTAGGATAGAGAAAGTATTGCGAAAACATTAATGTATTTACTTACCTGAGAAATAACGGGAAATCATTTGCAAAGCCTCTAGGTTAAATGAAGTCCTGGATATGTCTGGTCATTTCAGGAAAATTGATGACTTACAGAAGTCTTTGAATCTCATTAATAGAAAAGGACGTGTTGAATTATAAAGTCAATTTTAGAGATAGAATACGATGGATACGAGTAAAAGAATATGGTTCATATCTGTACAAAGAATAGAGCAATATATTGGAATAATGCAGAATGTAAATTTTATCGGTGTACCTTTTTTTAAATAAACAACTTTCTATCATTCACAGTTTCGTATTATTTGAATAACCCCTTGTGGAAGAAGGCGTTATGTACAAATTTTTCAAAATATTAACTATTATTAACAAGTACTAAAATATATGACTATAAACAATGTAATTCTACATATGTCACTATTTGATTCATAAAGCAATACAGTTATATACCCCTAAATAAAAAAGTATTCGTATAAAGACTTTGAACCTAATTTTCTCGAAATATATGTTTTTGTAACATATCACTTACATCCACTCATTTATAAGGCATACATTACACAATTGGCGACGAAAATAAAGTTATGGCTAATATTGGAAAAAGTGAAATATTTAATACTACTCAACCTGAAGCGTGGAAATCCTATGGCGAAAGATTAAAGTTCTTCATGGAGGCTAATAATATTAAAGAAAACAAACTTAAACGTGCAACTTTATTAACAGTTTGTTTTGCCTTCAAAAAATTTTTTGTCTTCAAAAAGAGTGCACTTTGGAGAATAATAAAACCAGAGCTATAAATATTTTTTCAAAACCCTCTGTACGTTGTATTTCCATAACACCTCCACAAACGTTTATTACTAAGATCAGTAATGTAGTTTTCCCCATTGCAGGGGGTGAGAAAAAACGCGAATGTCAAATTACGTGATTTTTTCAAATTGAATCCCCTAATTTTTGCACCACGACATGAAGAGTATAACATTTTCTTTCATTTGATACCAAATAAGCATAATCAATTATTTGGATAATCTTGAGTTATTTAATTTTTTTATTTTGTTAATATTTCAAGCCTTTTGTGGAAATTAATGTTCTGCATAGTGTTTTTAATCCGTTGTGTTTATGTGAAGCAGAACTATTTATTCGTAGATGAATTTAATTATTATTATTATTAATTATTACATATTATAATTTAGTTAAAAAATTAAGAATTGAAAGGTATTAAGTGGCCTATGGTTGGCGTCGCCGTGGATCAATGTAGTAAGCGTAAGACTACGGATCTCAAGGTCCTGGGTCCGAATCCCGACACGGCCGACTGCTTGAAAAATGGCAGATGAGCATTTTTCACAAAAATTACGCCCTCGTTCGGATGAGAGGTTAAATGGAGGTCCAGTGTGTGAGTGTTGTCACGCAAGTTAAAGATCCCTACCTTGCCTGGAACGGCAAGGGATCAGCAAAATTCTAAATTTCTAGGCAACAAAAAACTCGCCTCCTGGCCAATGTAATACCTTAAGGTGGAGCATTGAAAATCTAAATGCACGGCCTATGGTGTGTTGTCTCTGCGTATAAGCATTTGTTTATTACATACTCAGTTGAATTTGACACTTTTACAAATTTGTGAAGCTTTTAGTAAACTTGTAAAATGTCACGATCGGGATATTCTAACGAAGATTTCCTAAATTTGCTAATAACTTATAGCGAATGTAAACGTGTTGTGAGTAGAACATGCAGAACATTTATTGCAAGATTTCCTACATCAAGACCGACTACGAACTTTATAAGACCTCTTACTAGCAAGCTGTGGCGTAACTATAGAGGGAGATTTGGTGGTTGGACACTCCCCCCCCCCACACACAGCCTTCCTTACAAATTGGAAAAATGTCCTTCATGTATTTAATTGTGCATTTTTATTATATATAAAAATTATGAAGTAATTCACAATTTTTTTGGTCACTCCCTCACCTATATTTTGACCAAAAAGGACAATAAGGAAGGGGATAGTTCATTGTACAATTTATTTCTTATGGATAGGCACCTAAGAAACTCCTTTTCTGTTGTTCACTTTACTATATTTCACTGCATTGACGTCGCCAGTATAAAGCCAGATAATTTTCTAGCTTTATTGTGAAAGCTCATCATATCCAAAGTCCCAGGTGTAACCTATAATTTTCAATTCGAATTTCTAGATACCAGTAAAAAAAATTTTAGTGTATGCGTAAGTGATTTTTCCGACGACCACTTGTGAAAACAACAGATTACACACTACTTATTTATGTAGAAAGTAAAGTATATCACTCTAGAATGCGAAAGTACATATCACTCTAGTGTTGAAATACCTTTCAACTCTAGTGATATGACTGATGTTAGTATGCTAGTTACCTTGGCAACCCAAACGACTACCGGTTTCTATCTTTTTGTATTTATTCGTTTCGTTTTGGCTAATAACAGTTTAAAATACTCATAGGTAAATCGATACTGACAGTTTCCGTTTTACCTAAAGATGTAATTACTCATATTAGTTTGTAATTGAAATGATTTCTTCAATAAAAATTGAGAATGCATACGCTAAAAGCGACAGATTCGCGGATTTTATAAAAACAAAGTAGGTGTTCGAATTTTCAACATCAAAACGTCAAATAAATTTTATAGGTGTCTGTCTGTCTTGCATTATTGCGTACACATTTATTGCAAATAAGCATAAAAATAACTATTTCGTAATTGTTTTTAGTGGTGGTCGTCGGAAAAATAGTGTACATTACTCGCGTGGAAAGTGACATTTCACACGCTAGTAATGTAATATACTATGTTTTTATTGAATGATTAAATATTTATGGGATTATAGGCCTAAAACAAAATTCAAATTTGTAATTATCATACAAAAATGAGTACATATATATAGGACATTTAATACGTTAAATACGTAGTTTAATACTTATTGCTATTGTTATATAGAGCGTATCAGAAAACTATGGTTAAACTAGCCAATCGATGTAACATTCAACGCAAATATTTCCGGTTCGACTTAAAATATCTACATGAGATCTTGTCAAAGTACTCTCACAAACGACAGACATATGCATTAAAGTGTACCAAAAATTATTTCAATCGGTCGAACCAAACCAAAAATATGGCCTGCTGAAGTATGCAAATTACATAGGTTAAACGATAAGGCGGAGACTAAGAAATCGTCTCCATCGATTCGTCTCGGTCCGGAAAAGGGCTCTTTTCAAATGTAAATTTTTAATACCATTAACAGTTTCGGTAAATTTAAAAAACCGCAAATGCTACACTAGAAGACATTAAACCCAGCGCCACAATCGGATTTACTCGCCAACCCAACCGAACTGAGACGAGACTATATGGCAGTGATCACAACGGACAATGCTACCGCTAATATAGGATCATCCATAACGTCCTCACGTCAGTATTATACTGGCTCGTATTCAGAGTAGGTGCATATTAGACATATACGATTACACGTAGTTTTATTGCTTGTCGTTACATGTGATTCTGTTCGTGACTACTGTAAAGATTAGTGTATGATAGTATATTCCAAGGTGTAATCTCATAATTTTTAATTTAAAGCAGTTTCTTCGTTGACTATAAAAACCCCTTTACCCCTTTTTTTTTACGCAAAAATATCACATTCATTTTTTTATGATATTTAGGTACGTGCAGGATGACTGATAAAAAGAAGAGACAAATGTCAATATCGAATTTTTTATAAAAAAACAGAAAACAAGTGAAGAAAACGAAGATCAATGTGTTAATGTTTTGAATAGAGCTGCCGAAGCTGAATCGAAAGATAAAGATGACTTTGTACCGGTGTCATCTACTGCCTCTACAAATAATATTACCACGCCCTGTAAGCTCAATAATATCAGCTTTTTCGCTAAACGATCACTAAACACTGCTGAAATAAGGCAAGCGTTAGATAATAATATATGGATACCATCTGAAGTGTTATAGCTTTCCGGGTACCGTGTAACATTTTATTTTTCCAGTCGTAATTTAATTGCTTTGAATTACACGCAAAGCACGCTAAGCGTGTATTGTTCCTTAGGGATCTAGTTGTATTGATATATCTGTGTCGCATAAAGCTATTTCCAAGTAAATATCTATTTGATTGTTTCGTGTTCCCCCCTCTGACGGCGCGACCGCTCGGCTCTGGTTTCGATGAACAGTCGGCCACGGGCAACAGCTTTGTTAATATGTATTTTTGGCTAGAGGCCGGCAACCTTCGTATCAATTATTAATTGTGGAGATATCTTCTAATAACGGTTGGTAAAGTATATATTATACGAACTAATGTAATTTGAGGTAATTTTATTTAGAGCGACCTTTAGAACACGACAAAATATAGTGCAACAAAATATAATGCGACGAGATATGATTCGACAATGTGGAATGCAACAAATATAATTCGACAATTAAGAATGGAACGAATATAATTCGTCATCTAGGACCCAAAGAATTACAGTTATTTAAGAGCAGTCGATTAAACTTTGCCTAATAAGAAATTTGTCTGATAAGAAATTATAGAAGTTAATTGGGATGGAGTCGTTTCATATTAGAAACGCTGTTAACTTTGCTTGAAGAACGGAAATCCCGTCTCAGTTTGTTGTGAAGCGGCTAATGCAGTTTTTGGTTCGTAATTAGCTATAAGATCTTTTTTTTGCATGTGTTTCAAAGCTTAGAACACGTTAACTTTTATGTTTAGTACACGTAAATTGTGTAAACTTCAATTAATTGTTGAGCTGGTTTTACAAGCTGTAAAACGAAATTTTGTTGAATTAGCTTTCTAAAATAACATTCTTTGTTCCATATGAAGCGTCGATAAGTTCAACATGTGTTTTCGACGTTATATTTTTCTATTTTGTACAGTTGACAGATGCTGTATTGAAAGCAAATGCTTTGAGCAGTGGTAATGCAATTTAAACAAACATGCCTATTTTTGTGATCAGCTATATCTATACATAGATTATTAGACGTTCTCTCGATTTTGACTTATACCGGTTGTGACTCCCCGATTTTGTCTCCCTATGAACGTTTGGTACACGTTTGGTACACGTAGGTACCGACACACTTATATTTGTTCCCCTCGTTTTCATAGTTTCGTAGTTATTCTGGATGTGGAATAAATTAGTAATTCTAATTCGTAAAGTTTGATGTTTAGTAGATATTTGTAATGTCAGTTAGGAGTTTATTAAAGGCTAGTATAAAAAAAATCTTTTGTGTTTTTTTTTGCCTAAAATTTTTTTGGTGTAAAAGATTTTTTTCTTTTAGGAAAGGGGTAGTGTAACATTTTATTTTTCCAGTTGTAATTTAATTGCATTGAATTACACGCGAATCACGCTAAGCGTGTATTGTTCCTTAGGGATCTAGTTGTATTGATATATCTGTGTCGCATAAAGCTATTTCCAAGTAAAAATCTATTTGATTGTTTTGTGTTCTCCCTTGTGACGGCGCGACCGCTCGGCTCTGGTTTCGATAAACAGTCGGCCACGGGCAAGAGCTTTTTTAAGATGTATTTTTGGCTAGAGGCCGGCAACCTTCGTATTAATTATTAATTGTGGAGATATCTTCTAATAACGGTTGGTAAAGTATATATTATACGAACTAATGTAATTTGAATTAATTTTATTTAGCGCGACCTTTAGAACACGACAAAATATAATGCAACAAAATATAATGCGACGAGATATGATTCGACAATGTGGAATGCAACAAATATAATTCGACAATTAAGAATGGAACGAATATAATTCGTCATCTAGGATCCAAAGAATTACAGTTATTTAGGAGCAGTCGATTTAAACTTTGCCTAATAAGAAATTTGTCTGATAAGGAATTATAGAAGTTAATTTGAATGGAGTCGTTTCAAATTAGAAACGCAGTTAACTTTGCTTGAAGAACGGAAATCCCGTCTCAGTTTGTTGTGAAGCGGCTAATGCAGTTTTTGGTTCGTAATTAGCTATAAGATCTTTTTTTTTGCATGTGTTTCAAAGCTTAGAACACGTTAACTTTTATGTTTAGTACACGTAAATTGTGTAAACTTCAATTAATTGTTGAGTTGGTTTTACAAGCTGTAAAACGAAATTTTGTCGAATTAGCTTTCTAAAATAACATGCCTTGTTCCATATGAACCGTCGATAAGTTCAACATGTGTTTTCGACGTTATATTTTTCTATTTTGTACAATTCACAGATGCTGTATTGAAAGCAAATGCTTTGAACAGTGGTAATGCAATTTAAACAAACATGCCTATTTTTGTGATCAGCTTTATCTATACATAGATTATTAGACGTAAATTTAAAAGTTCAAATTCTCATTATGTTAGGTTCTAGTAATTTGTTATCTACCTGAAAATATCTGCCCAGGTTAGAATTTAATTCACTGTGTTATGCTTACCAATCATTATTACTTTAAGTTGTATAACAAGTTCATGTTTAAAGTAAAGTCGGTTGATTAATAAGAGAAAAAAAGGAAAGTTAAAGCTTTAATTTTGATGTAGTTGATTATGACCATTTTTTGTTACAAGTTCCGATATTTTAAAAGAGTTTTTTTAGTAAACATTTAGTTCAAAATCTAAGACTTTTATTTTGGTCAAGAGCGATCAAATCTAATTACATAAAGCCAAAAATTTTCTGAGTAATAATTTGATGCCAATATTATATTGGAAATATTTTTTTTATTATTTCTTTATTTCTATATGTTATTTCTTTATTTCTTTATTTCTATATGTTTATAGGATACAAGTGGTGTTCTACTTTTTTATTTATTTAACCATTGCAATTTCTTACAGGAGCTGCGTCTTATTTTGTTAAGACAGGTTTTTGTTAACGAAGGCGATCATTTGTTCTTTGGGTTTCCAAGTCCGCCCTTAGAACTGTGCTTTGCAATTATCGTCATTATCTCAGGACATGGTGGCGCCTATTTTATTTAGCTTAACTTTGGTTTGCAAACAGAATTCGACTTATCCCCCCACTTCTCATTGCTCTACCCAGGAATAGACCCCTAGCTTTGTCGGAAGACTTTGTTCTCTAGCGCCTTAATAAAAAAAAAAGACGTTCCAGTCTTTTGTAAAACAGAAGTCGTTTCAGTGGCACCCATCCAACGTAAGGCCTAGCAAAAATAGTTACACTGGCGTCACAACGTGAGGCCAGCCAACTTCAGAAATTCGTATCAACCGAGCGGGTGCAAAATGTTCAAGATAGCAAAAAGAAAAAATCGTACAATCTCCCTTTTCAACATAACTGGCTGAAGCGATTTCCCTGGTTGGTATATTCGGCAACAAAAAATGGTGCCTATTACAAGTACTGTCTACTATTTGCTGTTGGTGGGGCTGCTGTCAATTCTGGGGAAGACAACATTACTAATTTTATTAATAAACGTAGTTAAGGTGCTATGAAAACACACCATACAAGAGTTTTGAAAAAATATTCATTGTTCCGGTTTTATGATTTTCAAATGTGTCCCGTTTTTGAAGACAAGAATTACCTGAAGGCAAAACAATTGGAATAGTTGTATAAACCCTTACATCAAATTAATTCTTTGCTCAAGCACTATTCAAATATGTAATAATTTATTGGGTATGCTATTTAAAATAACGAAGTTGAACCCTGTTTCCGGTATAACCGAAAGTTGCACATAGTTGCAAATATTGTAGCTTTGTTCCATAACCCCTGCATGCAAAATTTTAATTTTTTAGTTATGTAGTTTTTGAGATACCTATACCAAATCCCTATAGCCTACTTTGTCTTGTTCTAGTTTATGTTGTAGGGAATAGAAATAGCAACAAGCTTAATCACAGGAATGTATACTAAAGTGAAAACCACGTTCACACCGAACAACCTATGTAACAATGATTATTAAACCTGCCAATATGCATTAAACTAGAAAGTAAGCAGTGCTACTTAATTAATGTGCTTTCTTTAATTTGAAATATAAATTATATTATCTTAACATTTGTAAGTTCTGTGCAACCTAGCAAGCTTTCGGTCTATGTAGCGAGTAACATACGAAGCGCAGAATAACATTCAGCTAGTTGTTTTCAGATTTTTATTAACTGATCAATTAATCAAAGCTGGGTATTATTTAGGGAACTTACAACACAAACTAAATACTGAGTTCGACTTTACTAATAAAAATCACAAAGTAAAAAGAGTTGTATTTATAACGAAACAACTCAAGAAACAATTTTCATAAACAATCGCGATTTCCGTTTTGCTAAGGGTTTCCTACGGCGATTTAAGAATCATGATTCAATTCCGCTTTATTTAATAAGTAAATATAGGGAGAAAATCATTATATCCTACCTTTTATACGCAATTTTTAGTGAAAAATTGATTCACACAGAGCCAAACCATACAATTTCAAAGAAATCGTTTGTCTAATGCACGAGGTGACATCAAAGGCTATACATTCAAGTAGACATTAAAAGGAAAAGCGACAATATCTAATCCCGCAACGATTTCTACAAAATCCGTAACTCAATAACTAGGCGTGGGGAGCGCCTTTGTATATTTAAAAGAAACTCGAGGAAAACAAGGATGCGTCCTTTTTTAAAAATTTGAATAACATGCCAATTTATATCGCGTCTGAAATATATAAGGAATATTTAGGCTAACGAGCTGTGCTGAATTTTGGATGCTGTTTTATTTTGTTTCAAATGCTGTCTGGAAAGAAACGCTATTCATTGATACAAGTACCGCTGAATTGAGCTTCTTTTGATTCTGTTTACTTGAAATACATTTACATTAATAAAATATACCACACAGCTAAGTTTGTCGACGTGATAATTGTAGCCTTCTGGTCTGAAAGCAATTTGCTATTTCAGCAGGATTATCATAGTAGCTAGTTCCCGCATATACGACATAATTTGTTATAGGAAAACCTGGTTGCTTAATACGTGATAATTAGCTTTTCCAATCCAATATGTACAATGTTTTAAAAAAAGGCAGATGTCCTACATTGCTTAAAATAAGAAGGTGGTGGTATTTTAGTAGTGGGTATATTTGATCCGGCGAATCAAGGCTATGATATCATATGTTAGCTATCTACTACGTTGCCAAATGTTGAAAATGTGTTCAGTATTTAGATTTAAATATTTACAGATTGATCCTATGTATAGATACACGCCTACAAACCATTTCCTAAACTAGAAATATTAGCTCCCTAAAGTACCAAACTTCCTTGTTTTATAAAACAGCAACAGAGTTCAACAAATTATGAAAAAAAGTCTTTCATTTAAATACACTATTAATTATTGCTACGGTGTATATGAACGCCTTTAGAGACTCCGATCATGTACCAAACACGTCCTAGGTTGGTATGTAGCAAAGCATACCAAGTAAACATGCATTTCACGGCTCAACAACGATTCGTGTGTGAAGAGAATACATTACATGAACGAGCTTTTAATTATAATTACTTTAAAAAAAGTTCGTACAATATTAAGACGAGATGAAAGCACCTACAAAGTTAACAGTTCTGAATTTAGCTAAAGCTATTAAAAAAACTCCATTTCGAATGGACCTGCACATTGCCGAAGTTCTAGATTACTAGAACAGGTGAAATGGTTTGCGTGTTCTAGTGAGCTAAAGAGCCAAACTACAGGTTAAGCCAAAGTAGTAGGGTCGTTAGTGAGAAACCAGACTAAGACAGGTCCCCGAAAGAGGGCAGCGGCTCTTTCGGTACTTAAATTGGCAGAGACCATAGGGGTCGGGGTGGCAATCTAAGACACCGGGAACCACATTACCTTCCAAGTACACAGCGTACCTAAATTATAATAAAATGATGGCATTCTCTGAGGTAAAAGATTCCGGAGTTAAAATAGTCCCCCATTCGGATCTCCGGGAGGGGACTACTTTGGAGGATGCGATCGGAAAGTTAAGAATAAGAGTCGGGAACATTTTGCGAGTCGGAACGTGGAATGTTAGAACTTTGCGGCAAGTAGGTAAGCTAGAGTATCTAAAAATCGAAATGAATAAGTTATCACTAGATATAGTAGAGATCAGCGAAGTTCGGTGGCCTGAGGCGGGGGATTTTTGGACTGGAGACTTCAGGGTAATTCATACAGGAGCAGAGGAAGGAAATTTGGGCGTGGGGATAGTTATGCCGAAAAAGATAGGATACTGTGTAAAAAACTACTTACAATAGAACGAAAGAGTGCTCATGGTTAGATTAGAAACTAAACCGGTAAACACAGTAATAATACAAGTATACATGCCCACCTCTAGCTACAGTGACGAAGAGGTAGAAGCGATCCACAAAGATATCCAAGACATATTAAGACACGTAAAAGGACATGAAAATTTAATAATTACGGGGGATTTTAAGGCAGTGGTAGGTGAGGGTAGGGAAGGAGCGGTAGTAGGTTTATTTGGTTTAGGCACGAGAAACGACAGAGGAAATAGGCTGGTAGAATTTTGCGACAAGAGAACAATTTAATCATTACAAACACATTATTTCAACACCATGCTAGAAGACGATATACGTGGAAGATGCCAGGAGATATAGGAAGATATCAAATAGATTACATTCTTGTTAGACAACGGTTTAGGAATCAAGTAAAGGACTGTAGAAGCTACCTAGAAGCAGATATAGACACTGACCACAACATTGTAATTATGAAGGCCACACTTAAATTTAAAAACTTGAAAAAAAGAAACGGAAAAAGGCACTTGGACCTAAAGAAACTAAAAGATAAAGATATTCAAGAAAGATTCGAAAAAACTTCAAATGAATTGCTCAAAGATATCGGGAAAATATCTGATACTAAGGATGTAGAAACAGAATGGAATAACATTAAATCCAGCCTTGACATGGTGGTCAGAGATATTCTGGGGTATACACAAAAAGAAAATAAGAAACCATGGATAACAAAAGATATCCTGAATTTAATAGAAGAAAGATGAAGATACAAAAATAAATCAGATGAAACAGGAAAACAGAGATACAAAGCCATAAAATGGGAAATTATTCGCAAATACAGGAAAGCTAAAGAACAATGGATTGATGAAAAGTGCAAAGAGGTACAAACTAAGATGGAAGTAGGAAAGACAGATGAAGCATACAAACTAATTACAATGAATTTTAGGGATATGAAACCGTATAGCAAAAATATAAGGGACGCGAGAGGAAACGTCATTATAGAAAATGTGGAGAATGTGGTAAGATAACAGGAATATATAAGGAATTTGTGTGCGGGAGAGGAACTATCAGCATTAGAACAGGAATTAGACATTGAAATCGATGATTTGGGATATCCTATATTTACAGATGAGTTTCAGTTAGCATTAAAGGGTCTGAAAAATGGTAAGGCGCTGGGCACAGATAAGGTGCAAGTGGAAACTCTAAAAGCCGCTGCTCAAGCAGTAACAGAACGTCTCTTCCAACTTGTAAGCTATATGTATGAAACAGACGAGATACCCAAAGATTTTAAACGTAACATCTTAGTAACTATACCAAAAAAGAAAGGTGCGGATAGATGTGAAAACTTTAGAACAATAAGTTTGTCAGCACACGTGTAAAAAATATTAACTAGAATTGTACAAAAACGAATGGAAAAACGGGCTGAAGAAATACTAAGAGAAGACCAATTGGGTTTAGGCGAAACAGGGGAACACGGGAGGCCATCTTAGCTCTGACAGTGATAATGGAGAAAACAATAGAAAAAGGAGAAAGCGTGTATATAAGATTTGTAGATCTGGAAAAAGCATCGACAATGTAAAATGGAAAAAAATGTTCGAAATACTCAAAAAGATTGGAATGAGTTATAGGGATAGACGAATAGTACATAGCTTATACAAAGAGCAAACAGCAATAATAGAATTAGAGCAGGAACTTAGAGAAGTAAACATTAGGAAAGGGGTTAGACAGGGATGTGCCCTATCCCCATTAATTTTGAACTTGTACATTGAAGAGGCAGTGAATACTGTCAAATGCAGAAGACATTTGGAATTACTATGCAGAGACAAAAAATTGATTCGCTTAGATTTGCAGATGATATAGCGGTATTAGCATCTAGCAAGGAAGAGTTAGAAGCTGCTCTTAATGAAATGTAAACGTTTGTAACAGAGAAATATGGTATGAAAATTAACAAAACTAAAACAAAAGTACTAGTATGCAAAGGAAGGGAAAATAAATCAAAAACAAGAATACAAATATGTAACACGAACCTACAAGAGGTTAAGGATTTCTACTATCTAGGAAGTCAAATAACGTAAAAAGAGAAAGCACAAAAGATATAAAACAAAGATTAGCACAAGGTCGTGCTACATTTAACAAGAAGAAGCAACTACGGTGTTCAAAGACAACAAACATAGAAACAAAGGAAGGATTGCTTAAAACATATGTATGGAGCACAGCACTGTACGGCTGTGAAGCCTGGACAGTAGGAGAAGTGGACGAAAAAAAGGTAGAAGCCTTTAAAATGTGGTGCTACAGACGTATGATGAGGTTATCATGGACAGACAAAGTTAAGAACGAAGAGGTACTAAAAATGGTAGGGGAAGAAAGAAATATGTGGAAAACGGTAAAAAATAGGAGAGATAGTATAATAGGCCACATACTACGGCATGAGGGAACAGTGCGGAATATACTAAAAGCAGAGATAAGAAAAAAGAGAAGAAGAGGTAGACCTAGGTTAGACTACTGCACACAGATAGTGAAAGATGTAGGCTGTAGGAGTTTCAGGAAAATGTGTAGGCTAGCTCAGAATAGAAACGCATCCAACCAGTCCCAAGATAGAGAAATTAATGACGGAGAAAGTAACTGCACTTAAACATGATGATTATTATAAGCAACTACAAGTATTGGGTGGGCAATATTCTCAAATAATGGTAATTGCGTGAAAGTATTTAATGGAAAACTATTATTTCGGCAAATGTCTAAGTGTTGGGGGATCTTAGCAGTCACCGGCTGCTTAACCCCCTTCACTGAATCTCGGTGAAATTGGGCATAAAATTAGAAAACAATAGAAGGGGAACCGAGCTGTATTGCTGTGCGAGAATTTCAGGGAACCATGTAGGTTAGTTTAATAAGTGCAGTTACGTGTCCAACCAGTTTTGAGACGGAAACCCAATGACGAAATAATAAGCGCAGATAAATCTGATGATTATTATAAACAACTACAGGTGTTGGTTGTGAAATATCTTCAACTAATGTTGACTGTGCGAATAGATATATTGGAAAAAATATTAAATCGTTAAATGTTCAAGTGTTGGAGGAACTTGGCAGCCACAGGCTGCTTACCCCCCTTTACAACCACTGAATGTCAGAGAAATAGGGTATGTAATTGTAAAACAATAGTATAGGACCGAACTGCATCTAACAAGAAAGAACAGCGCCTGTGATGAAAGATAACAAACATAGAACAAAAGTTGTTAAAAGCATATGTGTGGAGCACAGCACAGACAGTATGCCTATGAAATATGGGCAGTCTGAAAAGCAGACAGAAGTACAGTAGCAGCCTTTGAAATGCCGTGCTTCAGATGTATGGGGATGAACAGACAAAGGTAATAACAAATAGGTTATAGAAACAGTAGTGAACAAGGATATCTTTGGAAAAAAAATAGGAGAAATGGAAGGGCACAGTACGTTCAAATGCATTTTTGGGGAATAGTATGGGATATATGACAAGCAGAGATAGGAAAAAAGAGGTGGATGTAGACCTAGATCAGATAGTGATAGATGCAGAGTGTGCAAACTTCAGGGAAATCTGTAAGTTAGTTCAGAATAGGAAACAATGATGGTACGCGTCAAACCAGTTTCAGGACTGAAGACCTAATGATGATGATTAAAGAAAGTGGTTTTTTTTTAATATGGCAACACCAATATATCCTCACAGTGGTTGGTCAAATAAAAATATTACTGCAGTTAATGAATGTATATGCGATAATCAGACCAGACTTGGCAACAGTGCATTGTAATACCAATCGTAAAAACCAGAATGCTATAAAATGTAATGTCAACGTTCTATATCTTTTCGTACGAATTGGCATTTAGAATTTGGCTGCCTCAATTACTATTTTTGACGTCATAGCCTTGATTCGACGGATGTAGTGTAGTAGTGCATTTGAATCGCGAAGAATTACTAACTGAAAATGTGAAAGTGTTTGTTAAGATGTATGAGTATTCATGTTAAAAAAAATTAGTCGGAAAACTTTTATTTGTTATGTATTAGTTCCTCCATTTTTGTCTCTTCAAAATGAACTGTTGATGCAAAAACATGTCCCAATTGCAGCTGTGGTGATTGGTGGGATGACTACGCGTTTAGGTAGCAATTGATATGGGTTGCTTTTCGGTAAACTGTGTAACCCAGATTTTCATCTCTGCGCTATTTGACCAAGATATCCAGGAACAGCAGTTCATTGTTCTTCTCTATTCTATGGTGAACTTGATCGTGTGGTAGATGTTATTTAGATGCCGTAAGCGGTTGTCTAACTGTTTTATTTCGTGTGTTCATATGACTAAGGAATCATCATGGTAGTGGAGGCACAGTTTTGATTTATAAGTGAAAGTCTCTCAAACCTCAAACCTGTTCTTACCTTTCTATATATAAGTAGGCTATTACTGGTGACAGTGACGGCACAATTGGTGCTCCTTCCACTTGTTCGTATCGTTGATCCCTGTATATGAAGTAGGTGTTCTTCAGGCAGTGCTGTGTTAGTTCAATAATTTCTCTTGGTGGTTCGTATTTCTCTGTAATTATTTTGAGCGTTTCCTCTATTGTAATGTTTGTGATACGGGATACCACATCAAAGCTCACAATTAGATGTTCTGGAACCACGGTTTAGTTTCCCAATATCTCGACGAAGTGACCTGCATCCTTGACGTAAGATGTTAACTCCTTGGCATAAAATTGTAGGTTTTTTTAGCAATATATCTTACTAGTGACTGCCGTGTAGATCCTACTGAACTTACTGTATCTTTGGTAAACCGTAAACTTTAGGCCATCAAGAAAATTTTTTCCTTAGATCTATTTTCATACGTTCTTCTTTGTCAATGTTGTTTTTTATTTTGTAGTTTTTCAAAGTACGTAGTGAGTTCGGTGGCGATAAATTGGTAAAACCTGGACATTTAGACACGTTTAAATTTTTTTATCATAAGACTCGATGTACATTGTTACGGTGGTATTTTTTTGTCTTTGGTAGTATATTGATATCTTCGGTTTGGTTTTGACGAGCTTGTGGATATGCCTTGGTAACCAAAAAAATGTCTATCTTCTTGACGAAATATAAACCTAAAAACTTAACTACCTTTTGTTTTATTGCTAGTTTTTCCTTTATGAGTAGGCCATTAGAAATACTTCCTACTTATTATGAATTAAAGTACCCTATTGCAAATTAAATTCTTCTATTTTTCGATAAATAATTTAAACTGCTAATCTCTTAAGGGGTATAACGGCGATTTTGAAGTCACTTTGTAACCCTCGCGCATTAGTTAGGCATACATCCGTAAATAGAAAAGCATTTTTCTATTTTAACCAGGAGAAAATAACGTAGAATTTTATAGAAGTTGGATGGATCACAATTTACTAACTGGGCTATTTCATCATAATGACAGTTAGAAACCATAAAACTCATAAAGGGTAATACGTGTCGGACCTACTCCATGACGCAGAAATCAGTATTAAATAGAAACTGTGGAAGTACATCGTTAGGGCTGTGATAGCTTGGATTAGTAGACTGTAAACTATTTTATATTGGTGCAATCACTAACGTCAAATTAGGATATGAAAGTGACTTACCTCGTGGATTAACTGTTCCACGATGATAGATAATGACGTAAATCATAAATCGTCCTATTGGTTTGGATAAAAAGTATAAAAGGAAACGGCAAATCAATGAGATGTATAGATACACAAATTGTACGAAATAAATCATTTTCACAACTACTCTTAAAAATAATGAATGCACGCAGCACGACAAGTTACATCGTCTATAATTTCACATGTATGTATGTCAATTCTTAATTTGGTCACAGCACCTCCTATCAAAATAACAGATGCGGTATCAAAATAAAGTGGGTTTTAACTTACTACTATATATTATGTATAATTGTAAGTGTAGAATTTAATATAGAATTTAACAGGATTTGGTATAAAAATTAGAGAACGGCCTAAACATTTATAATACTCCCGTGCACCGACAAACCATTAACCTCAACCGCAAATTCAGCCCAAATGGTACAAAACCATGCTAATGGATGAAATCGCGGTATCACCTAAAATAATACGGTTTATAAATACCTCCATTCCAGAACGGGAAGTACAATTTATAGAATTCATTTGATCTATTCAAATTTATTAAGTAACAAGTGAGTGACAAGCAGCTAGTGATGAACGATGACAATTTTTCAGTAATGCAAAGTACGGTAAATTTAGGTTTGCTAGTATGAAATAGCTCACGAACGCGAACATCGGCGCAGAGTTAAATAAATTGCCGAAACTAATAGAGGTGGTCCGGTAGTGGACCGTTTTCCCCAACATCTGTAGGGTTTAAAGGATTACTGACACCCAAGTTTGTCCTGCAGCGAAAGCGTTGATAGAACGTTGTGCTCAAACCAAAAGCTGTGGGTGTTGGAGTTTAACCATCTACCTGCTTCATATCTTGTGGACGTGTAGTCCATTATTTACGAATAATTTATTATGATCTAGTCTGTTTCGTTGGTGCAGGCTTAGCACGAGCGAATTGTAATAGAAATACGCAATATAATTGTATTGGCAGGAATTTACAAAACCTATGGTATCTGATGAATAAATAGAGCTGAATCAACTTAACATATTGCTTTTTTCTTTAGATACCGCCAAAATGGGCAATTAGGGTAAGTTTAGTTTATTTGTGAATGGTTGTGTTTGTTCAATATTGAGATACTGATGTTTAATATAGGTTAAGTAAAGGTTTTGCAGTTTTTTTTGTTTGTGCTTAGTTTAAATTATTAGAAAAAAGTATACACCGGGCTCCATCAACCTGCCAAAGTAGGAAATAATTTTTAGTCATCTTGTAGACCATCGTCTAAGGTTGATAAGACCAAATTCCAAACAGATTGGTGCTCAACATTTAATTGGACAGGCAGCTCGAAGATCTTTCCAAGTAGGTAAAAGTGTTAGAGTTTGTATACCCCTAAAGACATTGCTTTTGCTTTCATAAAAGGCACCCCTTATCACTGAAAGTTCCGTAGTACATTTTTCTGTTACGTTTCCCTAGTAACGTAAATTTGAAAGGTCATTAGCATCAGTTTCACACATATCAGCTTCGTTGTCTCATAAGGAGCAGTTTTTTAAGATGTCAGTAAGTATAAATAGTTCGGTAAAGGAATATTCTCATGCTGAGGCGATATAGGAGCAGTTGATATCCACAGCCATGGCAATAATCAGAATTTATTAGAATTTATTAGATGAAAGACGAAAATACAAAAATAGATCCGACGAAACAGAAAAACAGAGGTACAAAGCCTTACAATTGGAAATTATTCGCAACAGCAGGAAAGCTAAAGTACAATGGATTGATGAAAAGTGTAAAAAGGTACAGATTAACATGGAAATAGGAAAGGCAGGCAAAGCACACAAACTAATTACAATGAATTTTAGGGATTTAAAACCGTATAGCAAAAATATAAGAGATGCGAGAGGAAACATCATTATAGAAAATGTGGAGAATGTGGTAAGATGACAGCAATATATAGGGAATTTATATGCAGGAGAGGAATTAACAGCATTAGAACACGAATCAGACATTGAAAATGATGACTTGAGATATCCTTTACATAGAGATGAGTTTGAATTAGCATTAAAGGGTCTGAAAAATGGTAAGGTGACAGGTGCAGATAAGGTGCAAGCAAAAACTCTAAAAGCCGCTCGACAAACAGTAACACTGATTTGCTTCTTCCGTCGGTACTGCTGTTGCTATTCTTTTGGCTGATTGTTCCCCCCTTGATCGGGGCAGTTGTTGTTGTTGTTACAGTTCTGATGGAACCCGCAACAAAACTTGAGGAGCGTTCCGTCATGCAAGACTATTTTATATGTTTTTCCATAAATGCAATGTGCAAAGACTTTATTCGTAACTTTAAGTTTATTGTGCGCGATTCGGCAACAGTGCAGTGCGAATCTAAAGTCGACGTTATCTAGTAACATTGACATTCAGTCTCGGAACGTTATGAACTGTAAACGTGCACGCGAAGATACGTGTTTTCCAATCAACAGAATGGCAAGCGTATTCACATCATGTTAAAACAAGGTATTTATCCTTTATTATGTCTTGCATTTATATTATTACAATTGTGATTAATCAAGCTCCTATTCGTGCATAACAAGGTGTTCCTCGAAACCACAAAATATCGCGGTGATCCTTATTTAACTAATCCACATTGCTTTATATAAAAACAACCACTAGCTATCATTTTATCCCAAAGGTCAAACCAAGGAGTGTCTGAGGACGCACTCTCTGGTTTGACCTTTATATTAAGTTTCGGATGCATAATTAATATAAGACTTGACTATTCCATCTTTACATCTCCTCGCCTACGTTGGAATGCCGAAGATGTTTAGTTTACCAGAAGGATATATCTCGCTCGAAGGTGTTTGACGCACTAAGTTTCATACTACTTTGTAGCAGCACACATATAACATGTGCTACACTCTCCTTGTACCGGCTGCACGCCTTCTATCTTCAAGAACTCACACAGTCGACAATCTGAACCAACGACTCAGCTGATTGATCGAGATGAGTTAGTCTCGACCCCTCAGTCAAGGTGAATTTCTGGACTAAAGCGGTGTGTTGTGAGACACTGAGCAACCGATCCTGTTTTAGATGAGACTCAACTACCAGCTTGCAGTCATTCGACCAACACGGGTAGTCTCGCACGGAACAAACACGAGGTGGAATGAGCCCTATGCAGACCAATGTAGCAGAAGGTTTATTTTTTTTAGGTGGTTTTGTTCACGCCGTGGGATTAGCTTCACCATCACCGTGCGGAGTTTAAGTCGCACTGACGTACACTGATTCCCTCATGTAATGTAGTTTTTAGGCCATCTTTCACTCAGGATCACTACGACTGTTAGTCCTATTCTGCCATACAACCCGATGACAGCGAACGATTGCTCGTGCAGTGACACTGGACCCTTGTCCCTCCTGCACGCCACCAGGAGATGCGCTCTATGGGTAACCACCAACCACAGAGTAAGTAAATATTTCCAACCGATTTATAGTTTCTGATCAAACAGATATTTTGTTTTTGTAATATTACATGAAAGGTTGAATAAAGTATATAAGAATGGGCGAGTAAATAATTAGCTTGTGATGGTCGCAAGAACTAATAAAAACCTTCTACGGCCTTTCAAATAAGATGTATGGATTTGCCATAAATTTAAATAAAAAACTGTTTAGAATATGACCAACTCGCTCGACTTTTGTTTTTTAGTACTGATCAAAAATAAATTACAAGCTGAAACGAAGTGGAAACAGAATGAATTCAAATCGAATCATAAATACCAAGCATTCTTGGGAATTCAATATTTAATCCAAGTACAGCTGCGTTCAACTTAAACACGGTAAAGCTTAAATTTGTAACGGAAACAAATATAGACGTTACGAAAGTATTAAAATGTGCTTCTAATGAAGGCATCTTTGATAACAATAATAGGTTGTCTTGTGATCTAAACTAAGTATGTTTATATTTTATTTAAACATAGAATTTGTCTATCAATCTACGCTAACAATAACAGGACTGCTTATACTGACACTATTCATTTCGCAAAGATGTATGCGTAAATAAGGCAACTCTTAATAAAAAATTTGATTAAGCAAAATATGAAAAAGTCCTGCATTAAAACAGCTTAACCTCTAATGACCCTTTACGACCAATCATCCAAGACTATTCGTTGGCTGTATAATTCTGCAGTTTTCAGACGTTGAAGAATGTCTGCATAATAAAGCTTCCAGAGATGTAAATATTACCAACATATTGCAGAGCCCGGAAAACATTCCTTCATATTAACCACTAAGTGTGGTCATAAACTATTTGTGATCTAGCAATACATTATAAGGGTGCGCTTTAATGAAAGCCTTATAAGACGGTTATTATTGTTTAGATAAGAGTTGCACAATAGTTAATGAGATGGACTAGATAACAAAGTGAGATATTTTGAAATACCAAGTCAATAAACATTCTACGGTCTGAGTCTCAACCGCACTAAAAAAAGTGGAAGTACTATAGAACTTTCGGAGTTCATACGAATTCAAGGCGTGTTAAATAATGCTAAAAGTTATGAAACAGAAAGTGTGCTAGAGCGAAATTAATATACTTCTTAAATTGATTTTCGAAAGCATTGATAGATTGTGGTGATCTGAAACTGTCAAATACATTCTTAAATGCAATTTGTTCTTTCCAAGCGATTGTTCTTTCCATACATACTGAACCTAGATTATGTTTTACTTCAGCAATATTTAAAACGATGCTATGTTTTGAAATAGATCCTATAGTTAGAAACAGTTCGCGGTTTGTTAAGGTATGTTGGGTCTCTCTTGAATTCTGGACGCTGGACGACAAGAAGCCTATAGAGATGGTTTACAACAGCGGAAGTAATATTTACCTAACATATTACAAAAAGATAATAGAAACACATTTTTAAAGAGTTTACCCTAAACCATAAATGCACAAATGGTTAAGCAAATATAATTAACTTTGACGTAAACTGAGATTTCCAAATAATAGGTACGAAACGTTAAATGTACACTTGGCTACAGGTATAGTAGAATTTATTTAAAAAGAGCCTGTACGTCATCATGCGTACACGGCTAAAACGGTGTCAGATTAGTCCAGTGTTTATAAATAGGCGTGCTCGTTCAGCATATCAGTGGCGTAGATAATTTGCTGTTAAATGTCGATTGATATTTGTGACTTTGATATTCTATATTTATTTCTTAGGTTTTCATAGTTTTCTTTCTGTTTCTTTGTGTTTTATGCGTTGTTTATTCGCGTATTCGCCATGTGAATTTATACCACCAACAAAATAAAATTTGATTTTAGAATATTTACTCTATGGAGTTTGATAAAAATTATTAAATCCGCTACGCCACTGACTTTCAAGGTTTGCGCATATGTCAAATGACGTACAGGCTCTTAATAAATTCTACTATACCATTATCACGTAACTTCCTTGACGGTTCCAAGAAGATTGTAATCCCTGGAAGGTTTGATTGGCAGCTCTCGTTGCTGATCTTCCAATGCTACGGACGAGACATCTACTGTTGTTGAACGGTAAAAGTTTGCATCAAAACTTACCCGATCGGTGAGTGATGATAATATGACTGCGTAGATGGTCAGGTGGTTGCTGTAGTTCTAAGCAGGATGGTGATGGGACCCTATAAATCTCTATTAAAACGCACAGAATTGACAAATTAAACAGGTACCAGTAATTCTGGGTCGTAACTAAAATCTGACTGAAGCAACACCCAAGATGTTTGAATATATGCAACCTAAACCGTAATCACGAGCTACAGATAACTATACATATTATTCGAAGCTTGAAGGTTAAAAGAGACCAAAGTAAATAATTTACGCAGTGCAAGTTACTAACCGCCATTGAATTTTGACCCAAAATGCGTAGTAAATAAATGTAGATGGGGCGGTCTTGCCAGGCGCTGTGTATCAGAAACAAATATATCAACGCAAATATTACCAAAAACAAAAATAGTAATATTTTTGCAGCGTGTGTGACGGTTGAAAATAACCTTCAATGATAGACGTCAAATTAAACTTCAAAATCGACTGTGGCTGTTTCTAGCATGCAGCCATTGTAACAGTTTAAATTTTTCTGTTACCAATACTGTTGGTTGGGCAATGTATTCTACTTATTCAGATAGATAGACAACCATGCATACATACAGACCTCGTAGAAACGTGTTTGCTTGAAAACAACATTTTAGAAACTATCTGTGCTTAGGAAAGATATTATCTACTTCGTTAGATACGCGAGTTTTGTGTTTCTTTTTGATTTAAGCACTGCACAAAAATGGGTCTTGCGAATTGTGTATTTGAGCTTAGCCTGAAAAGCATCAGATATCTAAGTGCTCATAACTTAGACTATTCGCCCTGTAATAATGTGCAAAGCCGAAAGTGGGTAAGTGTATGCCGCTTTTGTTAATTTGAAATTGTTAAATCTAATAAAGGTTTTTCACTTCAGCATCTAATTACGGACTCACGAAAGTGGAATTTAATTACGGATTTACCAAAGTGGAATTTAGTTACGGATTCACGTGACATTATATTATTGCGAGAAGCACACAATAATTAATTATTCACGGAAGCACGTAAATTCGCACATGGTGAATCCTAACGACTAAGTTTGGGACATTTCAAAAATTTGTAGTTGCCATTCTGAACGCACCCTGTAATACAGCCATCATTTCTGAAGAGTATTTTTAACAATTTTCAGTATGACCAATCTACAGTTTTATAAGTTATTTCGCATGGAATCCACAAAAAAAGGGCGTTTTGGTGATGTAATCGTAGAATATGGAAAGCCGTTAATCAAGCACGCTGTCTAATTGTGCTTTTGAAGCTGTTATCTTCACAGGTGTTGTCCTTGGCCGATCAATAATAGGAAGCTCTGGTTGAGGCCCGCTAGGTAACATCGATATCAACGTCTTAAATCAGGTTACAACTAACTATCTACATACCAAACACGCAAACAGATATTTCCAATTTTATAATGGTAAACTTTTAATTCCCTGAATCGTTAACACTGTACTGTAACAAGTTTTTAAAGCAACACATGAAATTTCATTAACCTAAATTTTTTTGCTTGAATTACTATACTAGGAACTTCAATTTTGTACAAGCCAGAAATAATTAAAACTAGCTCGATTTAAATACTTGACGACTTCATGCAAATATTAAAAATATTTTACAAATTGTTTTTATGCCGTTTGCATTGCAGCAATTTTTTATTTTATTTTTATTTTTCAAGTGGCAACATTTCCATACTGTAAATACTTGTAAAAAAAAATTTGGTTGGACATATCATTGGTTTAAAGAATTATTTATAATATATTTTTTTACTCACTAAAATAGTGGCAATGTGTTACTGTTTATTGAACTTGGATTAAATCAAGCGTATGGTTTTTACTAGTAAGAATAACAATTAAAAGAACCCACTGCAGCCCTTGAGATAAGAGTGCAGTTCACGTATATTTTAGCAAGAAAATTTTACCTTCATTAATTTTTTAGAAAGGTAAATACTTCTAAAGGTTACACCATCTAACAGCGGAATCCAATACTAAAAAATAAAAAAAGCTTATTTTTAAAAACACAGATACTTAACGACAACTTGACTACTAAAAAATAAGATATATATATATATATATATATATATATATATATATATATATATATTTATATACATATATATATATATATTTATATATTTATATATTTATATATTTATATATTTATATATTTATATATTTATATATTTATATATTTATATATTTATATATTTATATATTTATATATTTATATATTTATATATTTATATATTTATATATTTATATATTTATATATTTATATATTTATATATTTATATATTTATATATTTATATATTTATATATTTATATATTTATATATTTATATATTTATATATTTATATATTTATATATTTATATATTTATATATTTATATATTTATATATTTATATATTTATATATTTATATATTTATATATTTATATATATATTTATATATTTATATATTTATATATTTATATATTTATATATTTATATATTTATATATTTATATATTTATATATTTATATATTTATATATTTATATATTTATATATTTATATATTTATATATTTATATATTTATATATTTATATATTTATATATTTATATATTTATATATTTATATATTTATATATTTATATATTTATATATTTATATATTTATATATTTATATATTTATATATTTATATATTTATATATTTATATATTTATATATTTATATATTTATATATTTATATATTTATATATTTATATATTTATATATTTATATATTTATATATTTATATATTTATATATTTATATATTTATATATTTATATATTTATATATTTATATATTTATATATTTATATATTTATATATTTATATATTTATATATTTATATATTTATATATTTATATATTTATATATTTATATATTTATATATTTATATATTTATATATTTATATATTTATATATTTATATATTTATATATTTATATATTTATATATTTATATATTTATATATTTATATATTTATATATTTATATATTTATATATTTATATATTTATATATTTATATATTTATATATTTATATATTTATATATTTATATATTTATATATTTATATATTTATATATTTATATATATATATATATATATATCATATATTGCTGTGAATGTTCGGGTACTAAAAGGATGCAATGGATGCTTACTTAATAGAAAATGTGAATTCTTTCCTTACTGGGTCCGTTATCTCTTGCTAGTTCCGCGACAAATACGCTGTAGGTTTTACGAAAATAAAATGAAACAAAGGAACTCAAGACACATTTATGAACAAATCTCTATTCACTCAAGAACATATTTCTTTACACACATTATGTAAGAAATCTACTTAAACATAGATATAAATAACGCATATAAACGCAATTTATAACTTAAGTTTAGAAAGAAACAATATCTTATCGCTACTTGGGTATTCAAACTATCTTCAATTAATCCTATGTAACAATTAGAGAACCTCAAAATGTTTCAAATATGTCAGAAAATTTTCTTTAAAATTTTCATAGATAATTTTAAATTGATTAACGATATTTAGCAGAAATTTTTGTAAAGATCAAAATGCCTCGAGCTTTGACTTCAAAATTACTGAAACGAAACTATTCATTTACAAATAATTTTTATACGAAAACAAAAACTTATTCTAGCTTAATGTACTTAATAATACACAAATGGTCGTTTTAGGTTTGAAACAAAGTTACACTTGCGCTTTGGGTCATCATAATCTTGCTGATATTCCTACCTTTATGAGCACATGTCTTTGGCTATTTAACAAATCGTTTCCATTGAAATTAACCGCATGGAAATTTTTCTGGTTCCAAATTTTTAGATTTCCATTTTTAAATTAAACTTCATACATAGAAGTAGCAATTTACAAAGTACATTTATTTTTAATAGATTAAAATTAGCTGTTAACTTTGTACTAAGATAATTTATATAAGAGCAATAAGTTACTCTTCTTTGCACTATATTTCGTAACTATCGAATGTTAAAGTATTTATGTTCAAAACTTTAATGCTTAATTTTGAATGCCGAAAGAATGAATGAATCGTGTGTAGATATCTATATCTTTTAGTTTCTCAAAATCAAAGTGCCTTCTTCCATTCCTTTTTTCAAATTTAAAATCTAAGCTCACATTTCATAATTACTATGTTGTGGTCAGTATCTACATCTGCTTCTGATTAGCTTCTACAGTATTTTACTCGATTCCTAAACTGTTGTTTAACAAGCATGTGATCTATTTTATATCACCCTATGTCTCCTGACATCATCCACGTGTATTGTCTTCTAACATGATGTTCAAGTAATGTCTTTGTGAAGGTTAAATTGTTTTTATCGCAAAATTCTACCAGTATATTTACCGTCTCGTGCCTAAGCCGAATAAATCTATTGCCGATCCTTCCCTACTCTCATCTATCACTGCATTAAAATCTACCGTAACTATTAAATTTTCAGATTTTTACGGATCTTAGTATGTGTTCAGTATCAATGTAGGTCAATCGCTTCTACATCTTCCTCGCTGTAGCTAGAGGTGGGCAGGTAAACTTGTATCATTACAGTATTTACCGTTTTAGATTCTAATCTAACCGTGAGTACTAATTCGTTCTTTTGTAAGTAGTTTTCTACACAGTGCCCTATCCTTTTTCGCATAACTGATTCTGTATGAATTACGCTCAAGTCGCTGCTCCAAAAACCCCCACCACCAGCCATCGAACTTCGCTAGTCCCTACTATGTCTAATGCTAACCTGTATGTTTTGATTTTCAATATTCACTAGTTTGCCTACGTGCTTCATCATTCTGACATTTTGTGCTCCGATTCGCTAAATATTCTCGGGTCTTATTTTAAACTTACCGATCATATCCTCCGACGTAGTCCTCTCCCGGAGGGCCGAATTGAGGACTATTTTAGCACCGGAATCTATTGCCCCAGAGGCTGCCATCACTAATATTAAGAACATTTTTAGTACGCTGTTTACTTAAGAGGTAATGTGGTGGTTTTCTGTTGCCATCCACGTTGCAGTAGTGTGTCTTAGAATGCCATACCAACCCCTAAGTTTCTGTCATTCTAAGTACCAAAAAGCTGCTGACCTTTTTTGGGAACCCGTTTTAGTCTTGTACCTAACTAAACACTCCGCTAATCTGTTTAAATCTATAATTCGCTTCTATAGCTCACGCAGCAATTCTACACGTTCTAGTAAATTACAACTTCTTCAAGGTGCAGGAGATGTATTCTCAAATGTGATACTTATCGCATGCGATACTGTACGATTTTTGCATGAACACGTCTAATGTGTATTCTGGAAAATCCGCCTTAGAAATTTATCGCATGACATGCAACGTGCGGTGTTTACAACCCAATAAAATTATATCCCATGAAATAAGTGTCAATTTTAAGTACTGTTAATATAAAAGCTTAGCCTAAAAAAGTTCTTGGGTTTGTTTCTCTGTATTGTAGTGGTGTAGTGGCAAATGTTGATGAGATTGGAATGTTAGTAGTTTTAGTAAAACTATAGTTAAATAGTCCGTATCTTGAAATTTCTTTGAGCTCTAATAACTCTGTAAATTTCTTTTTTGTTCATTGAATACATATCCCGTTCTTACTTTTGACTCGACCAAGATTTCAAACATGTAACATTACCGTCTAATTCTGTATACTGTGGCCTATTGTTTTAAGTTATTTCAAAACTATCAATAAGACTGAAACAAGCACGCTTTGGTAATTGAGTTTTAGGATATAATGTGATAATTCTACTGTCAATGAGGTCACGTGATAGTTATGTCGGTCTGCTATTGTTGTTTCTGAGATATACGTACGAATCTATTTACAACACAATGCATACCATGCGATATTAAAAATGCCATCATTTACCGTCGAGAATACCACTTTTGCTTCCAACAGCCTCGCATGCCATATTTTAAGTAAAATTGTCACCAGTGAAAAATAAAGCATGAAGTCCAGAATAGACCTCCAGGTCCGTTCAGAATAGCTAATCGGAACAGTGGAAATATATTCACAATTTTCCAAAATTATTATTCGATCGATGCACTTATTTGTAGTTACCACATTGTGCAAATTTGGTCGCTTTTAATCAAGCGTGTACTGCGCAACTAAAGCCCAATTACTCAATCTATTTGTTGAATGGACTATAATTTCTCTAATATAGCTGTTCTACGTTTTGTTCATTTCCATCATTAAGTTCTGGGAGGTTCCCACACATAGAAGCATTATCATGTGTTTCGATTGTTATAGGAATAATTTCAACTGTGAAAGTGTTTATCTTTTCTATAAATTAAGTTATATTCATAGTGTTGTAATTAAGTCTCTAACTAGTTAGTTCAAACTTGGGTTCTTTAAGAGAAAATGCCCATTAAATGGTTTCTGATCGCTTACTACATTAAATTTTGTTCTGAAAAACGGGTTCCAAAATATAACTGTCCCTACTATTGCTAAAAGTTGCTTTACAGTTGTGTTGTAATTACATTCTGCTGGGTTTAAATTTCCTGATGTATAGGCTACTCTACATTGGACTTGCCAATGCTCAACGCAAAGGTACTACATTGACCAGGAAGCGAGTTTCTTTTTACCTGGATGTTTTGAAAGTTACCGAACCTTTGCTATTCCAAGCAAGGTAGTAATCTTTAACGTGCGTGATAACACTCACACACATGACCTACATTATACCTCTCATTCGAACTAGGATGTATTTTTGTTAAAAGTGCTCGCCTAACATTTTTCTAGCGGTCCATGTCAGGAATCGAACCCGGGGTCTTGAGATCAGCATTCATACTTGAACTTACCTGATCGACGAAGCTATCTGCATAGGGTACCCTGCATTTCACTTTCCAATGCTTCACCCAAAGATATTACATTGGCTAGGAAACGAGATCTTTATTACCTGGAAATTTTGAATTTTGCCGAACCCTGACTATTCCATGCAACGTAGAGACGTTTAACGTGCGCGACAACAGACACCAGATCCACATTTAACCTCTAATCCAAACGAGGGCGTATTTTTGTGAAAAATCAAGATAATGTTTAAATTGACTATGTTTCGTCCTGTCAGAGGTTTCTTGCTGGAAAATTTTCGTCAATTTTCTTCCTTGGATTCTTTGTTAAAGTTAATGTTTATGTTGGTTGCTCTCTGAGGAATCTGTTCCTCCTTCTAGTTATTTTCCTGCTCATAGTTATATTGTTGTATCTAGTGCCGTCTTGAAATTCTTAAGTGCATTCTATTTCGTACGGAAAGCTTTCTGAATTTGTCAGTTTTTCGTTTCTAGATCGAGTATAGGATTGAAATGGATTTGAACGTTAAACCTGATTATTGTTTGTAACTGCGCCCGGAAAAGATGTAATACCACTAGCAACTTCCTTTGCAACTTGTACAGATGCCACAACGATTATGATTATTTGAATAAAGTTTTCTATTAAAGGCTTGAACGCTATGTCAAGTGACATAAAGTATTCAAAAATATTAAGGAACTCACTTGATTGGTTTTTAAAATTCATACAAAATAATAGAAAAAGAAAAGAACTCGACACCTACTGCTATAAGTTTTGTACCTACAGGTATTCTTTGTTGTTCGGTTCAAAGTTAATAGTTGAAGCCAATAGCTCAGATGCTTTTCGGTTTTTCGGAACTAGTGCCCTTGGTATGTATTGAATAGGAGGCGGCTCCGTGCCATAGTTGGTATGTGTGTGAATACTACGCCCAAGGTCCCGGGTTTGAATCCCGACATGGTCCGCTTGAAAAATGTTAGGCGAGCATTTTTCACAACAATACACCTTCGTTCGGATGAGAGGTAAATGGAGGTTCCGTGTGTGAGTGTTGTCACGCACGCTAAAGATCCCTACCTTGCTTGAAACAGCAAGGTTCGGCAAAATTCCAAATTTTTCAGGTAAAAAAGAAACTCGCTTTCTGGCCAATGTAGTACCTTTGAGTGGAGCATTGGAAAATCACATGTAAGGTATCTAATGAATAGGCGGCTTCGTGACGTAATTGGTGGTTACGTTTATTTCCAACGTAATTAATAATAAATATGCTTTCGAATAATTTATCGAGTTAAATCCAATTTGCTTTGAAACATAGAGTTTATTATGCGATAAATTAAATCATTTATATCCTGTGTACAATAACTACGCTTTCTGCAAATTTTTAGGCTGAGCGTAATTAGTTCGAAACAACGAATTTACGCTACAATTAAGTAAGTCAATGTCCTGTTTTAAGTATCTCGTTATACCTTGCGATAGCATATCATTATTTTCTCTGTGGTTTCATACTAAACCTTCATCGAAGAGTATATTGAACGATCCGACATAAACTCGGGTTTTCCGATTCTATTGCGCTTCGCACGCTAGGAATTGGAGTTAGAATTGATGTTTTTTGAACCATTGTTGAGTTTGATGCTGCAGCTGGTATGTCGAAGGGTTTTCTACATTTTATTCGTCACTGCATTTCAATAAGCGATGCACGTCTTTCTGTACAACAACTAGGAAGTGTATTCGATGAGTTTTTCCCGCGTGTATCCATTCTAATGAAATGCTTTTTTTTAGCTTTTTTTTAGCTGGAGGCCAAATGGGTTCTTTCGTTATGTGAAACAACTTCTTTCGTTATAAAACAACTTCTTTCGTTATGTAAAACAACTACTTTTGTTATGTAAAACTTCTTTCGTTATACTGCTGCTGCAATTATGGTAGCAGAGTACATGTATGCTGACTCAACCCCGACGGCTCTCGAGCTAAGTATCAGGATACATACAGGTATGCGACTTGTCTTTTGTGTGTCAATAATATTTCGTATTAACGTTTGATGCAATCACGTGATAAAAAACCTGACACTATAGGACTATTATTGGTTACTGCGATTCGATATTATCGCTCTACAGGTGCGGGGTACTATGTTTTAACATGCTTGTTTATTCGCCTTACTGATTAGGTTATCTTACAAAATGCTATTATGTACAATTTAAAAACGTTCGACAAAAGCTCCCCCATATTCATTTTCAATACTGATTAGTTTTATTTACTGTAAATACGAGATGCGCAATTCGTATCTAAATTCCTGAATTGTCTGTAAAATATTTTTGTTTGCTTTGAAATAATAATTCTTAATTAATTAATTAAATAATTAATTCAGCTAGCCTGGTATCTACTTTTCTTCCGGCTACGTCTAGATACGTAGCATGGAAGTGTGTAACTACTACGTCCAAGGTCCCGGATTCGAATTCCGACACGGTTCACTTAAAAAATGTTAGGCGAGCATTTTTCATAAAAATACACCCTTGTTCGGATGAGAAGTAAAATGGAGGTCCCGTGTGTGAGTGTTGTCACGCACGTTAAAGATCCCTACCTTGCTTGGAACAGCAAGGGTTCGGCAAAATTCCAAATTTTCCAAGTAAAAAAGAACTCAGTTCCTGGCCAATGTAGTACCTTAGGGTGGTGCATTGAAAAATCACATGTAAGATATCTATTGAATGCGCCAATTGTGTTTTCAAAAGCGAAAACTCCAATAAAAAATATATATTTAAAAGTGAACAAGTTATTACACGTCAAATGCTACTCTAACACTAGTAAGTTCTGTAGTAGGACTTATAAGGTTTCAGCAACGACTAGTTGATATGTGACTGTCAACTGTCGTTTTTATACATTTACCATCATTGTGAAAGTATATTGAAATGCGATAAAATGGGGCTACCTTTGGAGTTCACACTAACTGACTCAAGATTAAAATAATAGTGTAGCGTCAAACCCAAGAATAGTGCAAGTGGCAACCCTGGCACTGTCAGACGTTTCGCTCGCATTCAAATCGAAGCCAGGTCCAAGCGGCGGAAGGCAGTGAAATGCAAACCGTCGCGTGACTAAGACGTGCCAACGCGTCGAGGATTGTTATTATCGATTTAAGATAACTTTTATTTCGTTTATGTGTTGCAATAATGTTCGAAGTTGCATTTTAAGTAGTTCTGATGGAAATAAAAACGTTTTAATTTCACGTAACATTATATTATTTGTAGAGCTAAAAGCGGTGATCCCATAAAAGCCCTAACTAGCCGGGGGTTACAATAGTAATTTAATAACAACATAATGTATAAAAATACAATCTGCAATAAATATGTACTGTCCTTGTTTGATTAACTAGGGTTTCGATCAAAACATTATCTCATTTCAATTGGATTAAGCTTGTCAGAGCTGTTTTTATAACAACTATCTTACAAGATCGCTAAAAATGTTTTTCTATTATTAATACCTGGACCATTTTCATACAGATGCACTACTTAAATAACATTTAACAAATTGTAAAAATATAAAAATACCCAAATATTCCAAAAAGTGCCAGTTGCCATTCCATCAAGAAAAAGTACCGATTGTATAGTTTGTACGGATATCAAAAGTGCTTCACACTATATTGAATATAATTTCTATATAATGATTTACTTCGCAACTGAATGTGCTTTCAGTAACTTTTCAGCCTATGAATCCACTAATGAAATAACAATAAATCGCATGTAAAACCGTTACTAACCCTTTAATTTAAATCAGGTTAAATTGGATATTGCTGTCCTTTGACTGAAGAAAGATTGCAAGATCAGTTTTCAATATTCCCCTTGAAAGCAGCTATAGTAGTATTATTATCTCGTGGCGGGTGACCTTGAAAAAACCTGCGCGAGGAGGAGCTATATTAATAATCAAAATAAAAAAGTGAGACTAGAAAACATAGACTGCTTGCACGTCCAGTGTTGCCAGAGCAAAAATTGTCGAGCAACCAAGGAATGTGTTTTAAATAGGTTTATGTTGATTTTTGCTCTTCTATAAAAATGATCTGAGCTTATTGTTAGATGTGATACCCCAGAATATTGATTGATTAGATCAGTGTACACAAGATATTTTATCACTTATAGTCACTAGTAGAACAAAAACAATTTGGTAGTACTACATAATCGTTTTTTTCAAATCAATAGACGTTTTTGTTTTAAACACAAACTATAAACTATAAACACTATAAAAATGTCAAATGCCCACCTCGAAAATATTACTAAGATTTATTACAAAAACGTTTTAAGAATATGTTTACACAATGACACTCATGGTGTTGTAACTAACAAAAACAAAATGAAAACAATTTTTGATTAATACCAAAAAATTTTTATATCATTTATTATATTAATATTATTAAAAATGGCATATATCTCTTGCAAATTGTTCAGGTTGGAGGCGTCCGAATCTTTTATGCGTTTCAAATATTGAAACACATTAAAAACAATCTGTCGTCCTTGACTATGAATCACCTCCTTCTTATTCATAATATTACTCTAAAAAATATCATAATTAATCATTGAACGAACATTCTTTTTAAATACTTACATTGCTGAAGAAATTAACTATCAGTTAGTTTTGAAAAAAACTGTTTTGATGACTATTACTTGATACAAATATTAAAACGGAAAACTGAAAACAATAAGACCTTGATAAGAGCGAGAATGACAATGACAGCTACGGTTTACATTGGGTATATACAGTATTGGGATCCGCTGAGTATGTGCACTGTTGCCACAGCAAATATTTACGGATAAAGAAACTACGAATCTAGAATTGTTTATAAGTAAAAACAAGTAAAAGCTCCGATATTATATGGAGGTCTGGATTTATTTCATATATTTATGAATTTCTAGATACCGCCAGCATGAACGGGGTCCTTACAAACAATATTTTACTTAACGTAATAAATGGAATATTCGTGACGACACATTAAAGCCACATTGCTAGCAAGATGTTTGTGGGTTGTACTGTAGCGTTGTCAATCTTGAGGTTTAGGTTTAAATTGAACCTATTGCGCATGTGACGTCACCCGCTAGGAGATAATAATACTACTTTACCTCCCACAACTTAGCTGTTTACAATTCTAACTTTTTATATAAATACTGCCTTTTGATTCCAGACTGGACAAGCCTCTTGCAGGTAAATAAAAATTTATTACTTATTATAGGTATAGTGATACATACAGGAATACAACCTATAATAAATAAATTTTATTGATTGCAAATGAGTTTACAAATGTTGCCATAGATTAACATAATGTAACCGCAAAGTTTGTCAAAGGAATATAGAATTTCAATATCTGGAGCGAAACAATTGTACTGTCACTAACTTTAAAATTGTAACTATGTCATTTTATTATCAAACTCAATTTTTGTTTGTTGAATAGTTTCAAAACCACGGACAAAACTTATTGATAGCTATCTTTTTTAAATTACTAATTGAATTGTATAACTTTCTTACGCATCTCATTAAGATTTTCTTTTTTGCTATTAGTGTCTTAAGAGGGTTTTATAGAAAACTATGCAGATACAACTTCTAAAATCTACTTTAACGTAGTTTCATTTTCAAACAAATAAAGCACTTACGCTGTATTGATTCGTATAAATTATGCCAAAATTGAATCAAAAGAATTGTAAACAATTTCTTGTTTAAAACCTCTGTGACTACAACATGCAAAAGTTACCCACGTCTAATAGAGATTTATCAATTTACAAATTGGAAACACTCTAAGCGACAAACCTTTTATATGTATTTAGACATATCAAATATTTTTCAAACGTTACGATAATAATTTGACTCGAATGTCTACATGAACAACTTACGATCGTTCAATAGGTCCTTGGAAAATCCACGAGACGACGCTTGTAGTACCAAATATAAATTTTTCACAGTAAGCAGCACTCCTAACTAGTCGACTGTTAGAGTTTCAGCCGTATCCATCACGTAGTTTCATTTTTGTTGTTGATTAAAGTAAAAACTTTCATTTGATTATAACAATGGATAAAAGTGAGTTTCGAGCAGTGATTAAACACTTGTATTTAAAAGGGTTAACGGCGAAATAAATCAAAGTTAGGTTGGATAAAGTTGATGGCACATGTGCTTCTCTGTTTGCAACTGTTTACAATTGGGTGAATGAGTTTAAACGTAGCCGTACATCCACAGAAGGTGAACATCGTTGCGGGCGCCCTGTGGAACTGTCTACCTCCGAAATGATTGACAAAATCCACGATATGATTTTAAATGCTCGACAAATAAAAGTGCGCGAAATAGTTGAGGCCACAGGCATATCGCAAGGCACAGTCGCTTCAATTTTGCACGAAAAACTGGCTGCGAAAAAATCTCGGCAGGATGGGTGCTGCGTTTGCTCACAGTGGAGAATAAATTCAATTGCGTGGTCGATTCTGAGGCTGGTTTGGCGCTTTTCAGTCGCAATCCTGAGGATTTTCTGCGTCGACGAAACATGGATATATCACTACACTCCAGAGACAAAAGAGCAGTAAAAACAGTGGATTTTTGAAGGTGAACGGGCTTCGAAGAAGGCGAAGACGGTGAAATCGGCCGGCAAGTTTATGGTCACGGTCTCTTGGGATGCACGCGGAGTAATCTACATCGATTACTTGAAATAGAGAAAAACGATAATAGAAGAGTATTATTCGTCGTTATTGGACCGGTTGAGCGAAGAAATCAAGAAAAAACGTCCTTATTTGAATCGAAAAAAGATCATCTTTCATCAAGACAATGCATGGGTGCACACCTGTGCAGTTGCGATGGCCAAAATTATGGAATTAAAGTTCCGATTATTACAACATCTACCGTATTCGCCAGATTTGGCCTCCAGTGACTTTTTCTTATTTCTCAACATGAAGAAATGGCTTGGCGGACAAAGGTTTACGTCTAAGGAGGAGGTCGTTGCCCAAACAAATGCTTATTTTTAGGAGCTTTCAAAATTCGATTTTTTGAACGGCTTAAAAGATTTAGAAAAAATGTGTAGAGCTGAAGGGAGATGATGTTGAAAAATAAATAGAAATCCACTAAAAAAAATGTTTTATCTATTTTTTCTAAGGACTTATTAAACGATCCTCGTAGTTGTATAAATGTAACTTGCAAAATTACCTTTGAAAGCAGGGCTATATAACCAATAATTGTATTTTATAATAACAATCAAAATATGAAAGTTTGATACAGATTGCCTCTTGTTGCAGATCACAATCATTACAAGCTTATAATAATTTATTAACATAAGGCAATAAGGAATTATTTGGATGTTGTTTACACGAGTTATTTGAATTTGATATATTTTCTTATTATCTATTTTTGTATATTTTACTGGGTTGGGGTTGGTTAAAACTTCGGTGATTATGAAATGATTTGGTTTTATGTCTATAGTTTCATTCAAAATTTTAATCGCAGTTTTTGGATCTTCGTTTTGCGTCGAGTGATAGTGTCTATTTCTTCTGGATTTTCCCTTATTTTTGTTTCGTATACGTTACCTATAATTGACTCTGTTTCTATTGCGTTGAGTTGTATTCTACTTAGTGCATTTGTGTTATTGTTATAAATTCCCTTTTTATATATGATTTCATAATCATACTCCTCTAATCTTATTCTCCATCTCTGTAATTTCAAATTCGGATCCTTGAATACTAATGGTCTATGTGGTCTATGGTCGATGTATATATATAGAATTTTTCTCCATAAAGGTATGGCCCAAAATATTTCGTTGACCAAATTATTGCTAATAATTCTTTCTCGATTGTGCTGTACTTTTGTTCCGTGACGTTTAGTGTTCTAGATGCGTAGCTGATTAGTTTCTCGCTGCCTACTTTTCCTTGGCTCAATTCTGCGCCTAATGCTAAGTTTGATGCGTCGGTTGTCAATATAAATGGTTGCGAAAAATCTGGATATTCTAACACAGAATGATTCGTAAGTATGCATTTAATTTTCTCTACGGCTGTAATAAATTCTGGGGTGTGTTCAATCTTATTTCCCTTTTTCAAACAGTTTGTTGGTGGTTTGGTTATCTGTGCGTAACCTTTGATGAATTTTCGGTAATAACCACTGAATCCTAAAAATCTTTTAATTTTTTTATTCTTTTTCGGTAACAGGTAGTTCAATACTGCGTTCGTTTTATCGGAGTTTGGCATATTTCCTTGTGGCGTTATTATATGTTCTAAAAATAATACTTACTTTTGTAAAAATTCGCATTTGTCTAATTGAACTTTAAAATGTGCTCTTCGTAGTCTCTCAAAAATTTCTCGTAATCCTTCGATGTGTTCGACCAGTGATGTTGAGTATACGATAAGGTCGTGTAGTTTGTCTAAGATTACCGTAATATTGGGTAAGGGGTATTTGTCGTCTACGGTTTTCTCGTTAAATTTTCTGTAGTTTATAACCATTCTGTACTTGTGTTTGCCTAAGGCATCTAATTTCTTCGGTACTATCAATACGGGGCTGCTCTATGGTGAGTTTGAATGTTGTGTGATGTCCTGCTTTAATAGATCTGCTACCTGTTTATTTGCTTCTTCTTGACTTGCTTGAGGTAGCCTATATGCTTTGGTAAAAATTGGCTTGTGGTCTGTTAATTCTGTTATGTTTGACGGTGTTAGTTAATGTTAAAGTTATTCCTTCACAGTAGAATATATCTCGGTATTTGAAACGTAATTCCTTTATTGCTCTTTCTTCTTCGCTATAAATATTTTCATTAAAACGGATGTTAATTAAGTGTTCTTTTAACATTCTGTCATGTCTCGTAGGGTCTAAAGCGTTATCATATTCTTCGTCGATTTCCATCTCGTTAGTTTTTACTTCTATTATGTCTATTGGATTTGTCAATGATAGTTCTACAGGGTAGTCATTTGAGTTTAAAATTGTTGTGGCGTAACTGTCTTTTATTTGTACTAATGCTGTGGGTGTTTCTACTTCGGGTTGAAATGGCATGTGGTTTATAATTCCTACGTCGTTTTTCGACTTTACCAAAATTTTTATTCGTTTCTCTGTCCTGGGTTCAATGGTGTATTTTTGTTCGGTTTGTATATTACTGTTTTGGAATTTAATGGGGATTTGTCGGTATTTTGTTCTTTATAAGCGGTTTTTTATATCGATGTTTGCTCCTAATTTTCTTAGAAGGTCCAGGGCTATTAATCTGTCGTATTTGTCGTTAAATTCAAAAATACAAAATTTATGTTTCATTTTTAAGTTAAAAGTTTTCGGTAGGGACCTTTTTGCTATAAATTGATGAAGTGTTGTTTTGTGGGCTATTTTGATTTTAAAAGGTTCTCTTTCTACAAAATCTAAATAATGGTTTTGTACGGTTTGGAGACTAATTAATGTTTTTGAAGATCCAGTGTCAATTAATATTTGAAGTTTTGCGTGGGGTATTTCTAGGTATGGTAAGATTTGTTGATTGATAATATTTAAGGTAATTACGTTTGGTCGTGTATGAATCGGTCTAGTTGAAAATTTGAGCACGCGTTTTCCTCATCGTCCTCTTCGTAGTTTTGACATGGGTCGTCACGTTTGTAGTTTTCTAAATGATTTGGTTCATCAACTCTACTGGAGTTTGTACAATTATTCTGTAATGATTATAATTTGGTCTGATTTGCGATATTTTTGTGTTTTGTCTGGTGTTACCAGATGAAGTGTCCATAGGAGTTAGTTTGTAATAACTGTTGGGGTTGTTATTGCTATTTGTCATCGGTGTGTTTTTGCTGGGGCATGCGCCAAATGTTTGCCTTGACTGGTTTACGTTTTGGTTAAACCTTGGTGAAAATGTGGGTTTTGTAAAATTTGAGTTAAATGTTGGTCTCGGAAATTGTTTAAATTAGTTACTGAAATTTGTGTTATTATAGTTTGAGCTGTTAGTTCGTGGTTGATTCACTTGCGCGTTAAATGGTGTAAATTTTGGTTGTGTGGGTTTGTCTTGCGGCTTGTATGGTTTTCATCGGTGAGTAGCTTTTATTTGCTTAGGGTTATTAGTCCGTTTTGGTACTGAATAACGTTTTCTTCTTCTATAATCATTTTCATTGCCTCCTCTAGATTTTGGGGATGTTGGAATCTTATTTTGTCTGATAACCGTTCAGGTAATGCGTTTTTGTAGGTGTCTAATGTCATTTCGTCGTACATCTTTGTTTTCAATAAACGGATACTTTGGTCGGGTTCTTCGGTTTTTAGTTTCGTTAAGATCAAGTTTATTACATCTTGGTATCTTATACCAAATTGGTAGGGTGATTGATTGTGTTTCATTCGAAGGTTTATTAAATCGCAGACCAGACATTTGATGTTTCTCTGGTCGTCGAAATATGCTATAGGCAACCGTTTGAAGTCTTCCCATTGTTCAAAGTCATCGCGATTTGCGATTAATGTTAAAGCTTTTCCTGTTAATTTACTGAGAACTAGGTGTAAAAGCATGACATTGCGGTCATTGTCGTCTTCTGTATAAAAAAATTTAACATTTCACAAGCAATAATACCTAGTATTGTTTGATTTCCGTTGAATACAGGGATTGATTCGAGGTACAACCGCATATTCTCCAAGTTCCGTGTTTTTAATATAAATTAATTGTATAATTACTTTCCAGTTGAGTTTGTATTGCGATTAAATTAAAGTCGGTATCTAGTTATTTAAAGAATCACGTATATGCAAATACAAAGTGCTATTATTATATTAACGAACTTCTGCTTAGTAGTTGCTCATCAATTACTGTCGCATTGAATTGTAATTTTTAACTTTACAGAGATTACAGATTGTTGCGAGTTGAGTTTTTATTTTCTGAATGGTTTCTCGTAAAAACTGTGCTATAATTATACGCTTTTATTCAGATTTGTGAACATTAATCAAGTGTCGCAATAATAAATGAGTGAAGTGCTTTTTTACCATTACACACCTCTGTTGCCTTAAAAATGTCTACTTATAAATTTTCAGGTTTTCTGAATGATTTTTATTTCAGTGACGAGTAATTCGTTTTGTTACAATAAAGTGCATAAACGTTTATAATTATATACCTTTGTTAATTCGCTGTGCTGAAAGTATTTAATTATAGAGCTTTATAAAATGTGATGAACATTTAATCGTTTCAGTAATAATTGTTGTAATAATAGAATTGCGTCCTATATTTATACATTAAACTTCAGTCTTGCTGAATAATATGTTTCGTTTTATCTTAATAAATTGTGCACATAAATGCGTCTTTATAGTTCCTTGTTAAAATACGTTTTCTGAGTAAATTCTTTCAGAAATGGTAAAAATAATAAATCACGATAATTGTACATAAAAATTCTCACTAGCTATTATCAATAATTTGAAAAAGAGCATGGTTAGGATAAATGAACTTACATAATTTTCTTTGCCAATTTCATCTGTTTTCCTTCTTTGGGCTTAATCGATTTTGTACCTTGTCTAAGTTTTGTTTCCTTGGGCTTGGTCGATTTTTTATTTTGTCCAAATTTTGTTATTTGTTGTTCCAGATTAAGAATTGATATTCCAGGCCACCAGTTCTTTGAATTTGGATTTCCTAGTGCCCTTCTGGATCCGATCCAACTGCGCCAGTTAGGTTTTAGACTTTGGAAGTAGCCTTTTTAAAAAGTCTTCTTCCAAAAACTTTTCCAACAAATTTATTTACACAGAAACTACAAATTGAAATTTAATTTACAAGTACGGTATCAAAAATATTCTAAGTTAAAATAACTATTAAATGTACTAAATTCATGACGAGTAACCTGAACAACCAACAATGCTAAAGTTGTGAGGCTCAAGACTGATTGCCCTCCTTGGGTTCTACAGGGTATTTATGTTGTCCCCGCCCCTCACATTGCTTCTGGGAACTGCAGAGCTCACGTCTGCTTATTTCTTTATTCATTTATACAATACAAAGTAACAATTTTAATTCTAGTAATTGCGGTTATATAATCTACTGTGACGTGCACCTGCAGTCTCACGTTGGGTCTAGAATACAATGTATTCACATCCATTCTTGTGTCTTCTGTCTGACTTCTATTAACTTTTTATTATCTATCCTTGAATTATAAAATGGTGCAATGCAAGTTAACTTAAGATTCAATAATTCCACTTAATTATACATATATTTGATTTGGGGGATATGTAACTCACGTACCTTTATGGTAATTAAATGCTACCGGTTAGTTCCCAAAATAGTCGAATCTAATTAGCAAACCTAATGAGAAAAAGGGAACTGTGAAAGGTATATACTCACATATAACGGCCGTTAAATCCCGTGAAAAATGATTTAGTATTGATAGATAATACTCAATTCTCCATTTACATTGGAAACTGTATTCTCATTATTTTCCTATATCATTACATAAAACTAACGTCAAGAAATATATATTCTTGGTTTGTTTGACTACTTTGTCACTGGATACGTGAAACTATGAGATGTCCGTGCATAATACTTATAAAATATTTTACTAACATAATATATGGAACGTATTTTTTATTACAATTTTAACCAATCATAATCCCTAAACACGACCTTTCTAGGACAATTAACTTTGTGCCCCGTTTTTCAGTATAATTTTACAATTTTCATGCATCAAGGCATGTGAATATTATTCGTAATAGTGCTTTGAGATGTACATATTACCAAAATGATGAAAGTGGAATCCATCCGTTGAATATTAATGTACTTTGTATAATTTGTAGTAAGTAGTTTTATAGAACTAACGAACGTTTCTCGACGTGAAGTACTAATAAAGGTTTACTTCAAAAAACAAAGTATGAAATATTTAAGGATAATCACGACATTAAAATTCGTACCGTATATAATAGAAAGAAGTCTTACTAAATCCAATAGAGAAGTATAGCGGTTTCAAAAGTCGTTCAACTTCCACGTGCCCAACAATCCTGGAACTTATTAACGCGGGTATACCTACGTGCCAACCAAAAGTTAAACCACAGAAGCGTTTCAGAGCTCTACATTTGCTCACTTTTAAAAACGTATCAAATTTACTGTTCTAAGTAGGGAAATCCTATATATACGTTGTAAATGGAGAACCCTTAGGCATGAATGCAGAATTTATTTCCAGTATTTTAAAAAAATTATTTTAAGTTTATGTCACATGTCAATTGATCCCGCATTTGTGAAAGGGTTTTACAACTTTGCTATACCTTACTTTTTTTTGAAAACATGAAATACTTAAAGTAGATACTTGTTTCAGCTTTTAAAAGCTAACTATGAAAGTTCCAGATCTTCGAGTAGTAAAGTTTGACATGTCCTTTAGAAGTAGATTAAGCTGCAAAACAAAGAACGAAAGTATCCATTATAAAAAACTTTATAAGTGCTTTCGTTATAAATCCAAAGCACTGTGTAGCTTTATTGCTTTGGATTTATAAAACGATGTAGATATCTACCAGAATCAAGTTTACTTTTATATTCTAAATATATTTCTGTTTGATATCCTCTTTCTCGAGTCAATTATACTGACAAAGTTACACATTGTTTCATAACTAGGGTATTACTAGAAAAAAGTGATTTCTCATGATAGCGCTGAAGTAACAGATTGTCTACTAACACCGTGCTGATAAGTTTCTGAAAAGGCATTCAAGTACTTCAGACTAGTTTATCTTAGATAGATTTTTAAAAGTTAACGAGAGAAAAACTGTAAAATCCCTCTGGGGTTGTAACTTCAGGATGTCACGTACCGTTGCGTTAATAATCTCCAAGATTGTTTGGCACGAGCTGAATTTGTATGGCCCTCTAAAATTCTATAATACTGCATTGGATTTCTAGTAGGGCTTCTGTTCTGTGCAATAAGAATTATTATGGCCTGATTATTTTTAAATATATCACACCTTGTTATTTGAATTTGGTCAGTAGGGATAACAAATCTCAACATTTTCTTGAAACAGCCTTATAACATAAAGAAAATTATTTATGTTAAGACTCAGGTACTTCAACGCGTATATATGAATAACTTGCGACAACTCATTGTGTTATGGTACTTATATAGGGTTAGTTACAGGTTGGGGATGGCGATTTATTTTCCTTAATATTTATTTTAAAAAGTATGTTCAATACAAAAGTTTTTGAGGTTTCTATCTCCATTTTAGAACGCTTAAAAATTTTTTTTAATTGCTTTGAGTTACGCGTCTGCGTAATTTCTTTAATAGAAACTTTCTAACTTTACCCCACAATTCGATCTATCTCTTTTTTCTCTTTACTATATTATTTCTGTTTCTTTCTTTAATTTATTCAAAAACATTTTTACAACAAAACATCAGCTCATGTACTTAATAAATGTGAAGTATATCTAAGATAGACCCTATAGTAGAAGACAAAGAATACTAATATAGTAAGTCTGCTCATTGTAAAAAGCGATTAAAAGGCGCAGAAGGGGCAACAGCCTTGCTGGCTAAAAGATACTGGAGAAGAGTCGGTTGGTCTCGGGCGATCGTCAATAATTTACAACGTTGTTGGGGGTTGGCCGTGGCATATACAGCTTTTTGCTAAAATTTTTAAAAGCTGCGTTGTGGAAAGATGTGGGAACCTACCACAATATTTCCCAGGTATGCGTGGCCTAAAACACGAACTCAGTATGATGGTGAGCTCACGAATAAAATTCTTATCCGGAGGTGGTAAAATACACCCTCATTTGGACCTCGGGGGGGGGGACTTGGGACTCGTCATCGTAAGAATTTAAAACAACGGTTCGATTTAGTGACAGGGACTTGGAATAGATAAGTTAACGAATTTATTAGTCGAAATGAGAAAAGATAAGCTGGACATTTTAAGTATTAGTGAGGTGAGATGGCCAGATAGTAATAACTTTTGGAAAGATAATTATAGAGTAATTACAACTTCTTCAACTAATGGACAGGCAGGGGTAGGAATAGTATTAGGTAAAAAATTAGGACGTAAAGTTAAAGAGTATTTACAATTTAGTGATAGAATAATTATGGCTAGATTGAGTACGAAACCTACAGACCCTGTTTTAGTACAGGTTTACATGCCAACGACTCAGTACAAAGATCAGGAAGTAGAAAAGGTATACGAGGATATAAATAGTATAGTGAGAGAAGTAAAGGGAGGTGAGAATTTAATAATTATGGGCGATTTTAATGCGTCAGTGAGAAAAGGTAGTGAAGAAAAAATAGTGGGAAAATTTTGGTGTGGTAGACGAAATGATAGAGGACAAAGATTGGTTGAGTTTTGCCAGGAACATAGATTAGTAACTGTAAACAACCTATTTGAACAACATGTTAGGAGAAGATATACTCGGAAAGCCCCAGGTGATAGGGCTATAGATACCAAATAGATTATACTTTAGATAAACAAAAATTTAGAAACCAAGTTAAAAACTATCGTAGTTGTTCAGGGGCTGACATAGATAGCGATAATATTTTAGTTAAAATGAAGTGTAATCTAAATTCAAAAGATTGAGAAAGGCTAAAAGAGAGGTATGGGATCTAGGTAAGTCTAATGATAGTGAGGAAAAAGAGGAATATAAACAAGTATTAGGTAATAAGATCAAAGAGATAGCTATAGGAAGTTACGTAGAAAATAGACGGAATGAAATAAAAAGGGCTGTACATAATACAGCAACACAAGACTATAGGTCAGAAAAAAGTAGAAACGAAAAAACCCTGGGTAACAAAGGAGACATTAGATTTAATAGAGAATAGAAGAAAGCTTAAACCTTTCAGAGCATTGGATAGTAAAAGTAAGCAAAAATATAATAGAGTTAGAAATAACATAGTACATGAGTGTGAATAAGCTAGAAAAAAGGGATATAGGAGAATTGCAAGGGAATACAAGATGATTTGATAGTAGGTAAGACAGACAGGGCAGTTAAAAAGTTTTTCAGGAAAGATAGGGAAAAATATAAAGGTATTAAAGATGAGAATAATGAGCTTCTAATAAATAAAGTTGAGGTAGCAGATAGATGGAAAAGATATTTAGAAGATTTATATAAGGGAGACGATATGGATGAGTTAGAAAACGACCAAGAAAAGGATGTAGAAATAGGGTTCTCAATATTAAGAGAGGAACTTGATAGAGCTGTTCGGAATCTTAAAACAAATAAAGCGCCAGGGATAGACGATATTCCCGCAGAATTAATAAAATATGCAAGTCAGAAAACTTTAAACAGATTATATGAACTAGTAAAAGTAATATATGACACAGGTGAAGTCCCAATAGATTTCGAAAAGAATATTATTATCCCAATCCCAAAAAAGGCGCGAGCTGATAGGTGTGAGAATTTTGGAACGGTTAGTTTAACTCTCCGGGCGTCCAAAATAATAACAATAATAATTAAAAACGGAGTGAAGCTTTGACTGAGAATTATTTAGGCGAAGACCAATATGGTTTTCGTAAAGACAGTGGGACTAGAGAACCGGTATTTATGATTAGGGTAATTTTCGAAAAAAGGATACAAAAAATAAAAAGACTCATTTCGCGTTTGTAGATTTAGAAAAAGCATTTGATAGGGTTAATTGGATTGTTATGTTCAGGGTTTTGCAAAAAATAGACTTCTTTCATAGAGATAGAAAAATTATTTACAGTTATATACAAACACTAAAGCGTAGTAATTAGATTTGATGAAATAGAAAAGGAAACTAAGATTAGAAATAGTGTTAGATAGGGCTGTATACTATGTCCTTTGATTTTTAATGTTTATATTGAGGAAGCTTTAAGCTTAGCTATAGAAAGAAAAGCGATATGTATTAGTGTACAGGAACAGAAAATAGACATGTTACGTTTTGCAGATGATATAGCCATTATAGCAGAGTCTAGAAAAGTGTTAGGAGAGTTTTTAAATATTTTAGATATGATACTACAGCGTAACTATAGTATGAGAATTAACTCAGGGAAGACAAAGATAATGATAAGTGAGTTACAACCTAGTACTAAACCAAAATTAAAAATAGGCAATACCGAGTTATAGGAAGTAGGTGAATTTTGCTATTTAGGCAGTATAATTACAAAGGACGGACGTAGCAGAAGGAATATAGTATCTAAAATAGCTCAAGCTAGAAAAATGTTTTTAAAAAGGAAAGACTTACTAATTGCTAATAGTATTAGCTTAGATAATAGAAAAAGTTTCTTAAAGTCGTACGTATGAAGCGTTCTATTATATGTTAGTGAGACTTGGACAATTAAAGAGGTAGATTAGAAAAAGATATAAGCTTTTGAAACTTGGTGTTATAGGAGAATGTTAAAGAGTAGTTAGACATATAGTGTAACAAATGAGGAAGTTTATAGAAGGATAGGTGAAGAACCCTGTATGTGGAAACAATTAAAGATCAGGAGAGATGGAATGACAGGGCACCAGTTAAGACATGAGGGACTATTTAGTAAGGTCTTAAATTATAGACTATTAAATAAAAATAGGGTAGGAAGACCTAGACAACGCTATATTAGTCAAATTATTAGAGATTTAGGTTGTGAAGGGTATGTGGACTTTTTTAGACTAGCTCAGAGTAGAAAAAAATTTAGAGCTGCGTCAAACTGACCTTAAGTAAGTTCGAAAACAAAACAAAAAAAATTAAAATCAGTTAACTAAATGTCACCATGACATAATTCACAATTAGTTAGCGGTCTGGCATGATGGTAGCGATTCGTTGCTTAAGCTTTACCATAACACATAATTTAATAAACGTCACCATGACATTACTCACAATTAGTTAGCGCTCTGGCATGTTGGCAGCGATTTGCTGCTTAAGCCTTACCATAACATATAATTTAAAACTTCTCCTTTTTTGGAGGTGATAACCATGTAATATTTCATTTTCTTATAAATGGGAATCATGTAAACATGTTGGAGTTCTTTAACAATCATCAGGTTGCTAATTTCTATGTAGATTCCAAGTAGATAGGAAGCAGATAGAAGAGTATACGAAGACCTAGACCAAGCTATATTAGTCAAATTATTAGAAATTTAGGTTGTGAAGGTATGTAGAACTTTTTAGATTAGCACAAAATAGAAAAGAAGTTAGAACTGTATCAAACCGACCTTAAGTAAGGTCGAAAACAAAATGATGATGATGAGGCCAAATTATTTGCAATAAAGTTATGGGTCACAATCTTATCATTAAAAACAAATGAGTAACTAAGTGAATTAAATTAAGTGTTCAAATTGGCCTCCCCCCCCCACCCATTTGTAATCTGACGACGACTCAATCGACTTACAGAAACCGAAGAGAATTCTCTAAAAATTCACCTGGAATTTTTTATATTGCCATGGTAATTTGGGTTTTTAAAAGCTAGAAGTCATGGGATTTATCTTTGTAAAATTAATTTTTTACGTATCCCCAAAACAAGAAATCTAAAGGACTTAAATCAGGCGAACGCGCTGGCTACTTAATGTTCCTCGTCCCCAAAACCATGTTTGGGAAAGTGTTATCCTGATATTGACGAACAACTGAACCATGATGTGGTGGGGCACAATCTTACTGGAATCAGGTACCGTTATTGAGAAGGTAATTATTGTTTTCATGTAGATGGAGCGTAGCACAAGCAGGTATAATTTAATTTTGTAGTAACTGCAAAGACAGAGCCGAAGTTAAATTGTCACTGATGAAAAAAGTACCGATAGTATGATCCCCTAGAATACCAATGCCAACTCAAATATTAACCCTTTGGGCATACTGAGTATGGTGCTGCAAAGACCAAAGAGGATTTTCAGATAACCAGTATCTGCAGTTATTTCTGTTTACATTACCTGTTAGGCAAAAAGTAGGTTTGTCAGAGAAAAAAATGTAGTTGACGAAATATTCAATACATTGCAAATATTTGACATTTCTTCACAAACAGTAATCTCTCTTCAAAAATATTCTTTCGTCAGCTCGTGTAGATGTTGTACTTTTCACCTTTTAAAATTAAAACGACCGTTGACTGAAATATTGAGTATGACCGCTGATCGGTATACACTGAAAAACATTTCTCTTTCATACAAAAGAATTTATAAAATAGTTCACAGTTTAATTTCATACAGAAAAAAATTCCAAGTACTTAAAAATAATTCTTACCTAATCCTTGTTCAAAATTACAATATCCTCTTTAATTTCTACGTGGATAATTCACCTACCTTCAATTACCACGTTTGTAAGGGTGATTGGCCAATAACTATTGACCTAATTGATTAAAGGTCAAAATGCGTCAAATTGCGACGTCAAAATTTCCTGCTAATTATCCGTTTACAAAAAAGTATATGATTAAGACTTATTCTAGCTTCAAATTACAAAAGTTAAAGTATTATTAATTAACAACCAAAGAATTGTACTTATGGTTATTTGTTAAAGAGCGCTTATTCGACTCTTTTTTCTATTAACCTCGACGGTAATAAATCCTTTCTGGTTTTATTTTAAATTAACGTTCAAATTTATTTTACAAAATCGTTTGTACCATCTTAAATCTCCATTTAGAATATTGACTTTTAACGTAAATCTTCTATTTTTAATTATCCAACTTCCGGAGAATGTTCAATCTTCATACAATTTTTTCAAAACAAATGATACATCATCAAAAAGTTGCAATTGATAACTTCTGCGTTTGAAACTACTGAAAGTTATAAGTTTCATATTTATGCAAAGTTCTATGGTGCTTATTGTATATCGTAATATTATGAACCGCTCAAATTATGCGTTTAAATCTTTACTTAAAGTTACATACTGCTTGGTTTAGGACCGAAATAACACGTAAATTAAATTTTAAATAAATCATTCTAATCTAATTCCGGCTTGTATATTAAATTATCTCTATACGTCGCGTTTTCAGGATTTTTCCGTATTCACCTAGAATCATTAGTCACCTAGGTGATGTAATTTTAACAAGAATGGTGCGTTTTATGATCTAATAAGTGTCATATTTATGATTTATGTATGCAGTAAAGCGCGCCATTTACCCGGTTTCTAATGAACGAAGTTACTGGTCGCGTCGCATTCTATGTATTGAGACACATCTGTAAAATAATTCTTATTGATTTTATTGTTTTTTAGTGTTTGCGCTCTTAGAAGCGAGCATTCATTGATTTAATGGCTTTTAAAAACATTTCTTAGTAAAGAATGACGTTTTTATTTAATTAATTCCGAAAACTCTGGAATATGTTTTATTCGAAACTCATAAAATGAATATTTTATTATGAACACACAGCAAACTGACTAAAGTACCCGTTTGCTTTCTTTATATTTGATTTCTAAACTAATTAGGATAATATTTGAAAACGCTCAATGAATGCAACACATTGATATTGTTTCCACACGGATGTATTAACTAGATTTGTTTTTATCTCTAAGAATGATTATTTACATACATAAAAATATGTTTTGCTTAGCATTTTAATGACTTTTTATCTATTTCTTAATAATAAAAACTCATTTTTACGGTATTTCTCAACGATTAATTTGCACTAGGTTTAGAGCTTCTACATAATTATATAAGGGGCTGCTTCTATTAAAGCAAATTAGTTTAATGGCTTTGCATATGCAAGACGCTTATCATTATACAGGGTGGAAAAATGAATATTCAGAAATTTCAGTTTATCTGGTTTCCTTCTATTTGGGTGGGTTGGAGCGTCACAAAAAAGGTGTTGTGGCAACATCTTGCTTTTGGGGGTTACTAAAAGGGTGTTGTGATACAAATACTGCAAATTGTTAAATTTGAAATTATTCACTTACTTTCCTTTTTAACTTTACCTGGCTAGCTCAACGGAATTGACGGAGTTTTCAAAATAAAATCAAACAGCAATATCACAAATATTTTCTCTCATACAACAGCATTTTTTTCGTTTTCTTTTTTGTGAACCACCCCACTCTAAGACTTAAAAAAAATCGAGCCCATTCGATACTTTACTTGCTAAGAAAATGTATATTAATAAAGGAGTTAAGATTGGCAACCCTTAGATTACTCAATTTTTAGATGACGCAAATGTAGATGTTACTAAAATTAATTATCGGTCATGTGTTTGTGGAGTGACAAGAGAGACAAGGAATGACAGCTAATTGCAAGGTGTGTATGTATGTTCATCTCTACTGCACTCATATAATAGTCTATGTAGAGAAAATTTTATGTAACACCTAAGTTCAATATCTAAACATTTACGGAAAAAATCCTAATAATTTAATAACCGGTTATAGAAATGTGTAATTAGCGGGCGAGGAATTTTGTATGGAGTTTGTTGATTGTCTAAATTTTGGTACTTGGTTTTAATGCTTTTACCGGTAGCATTATAGCAAAATACATATAACTCAAGAATTTGGTTTATTATACACACTAGTTATATTTGGTTATGTAATACTGGTAAGTATTTTAAAACTTTGCAAATTATTGTTACAATGTTACTAAATGTGCTATAATTTCGCAAACAGGTCTTGGGAAAAAGTTAATAATATTATTTGAATTTATTGTAACAATACTGTGTAAATAACGTCTTTAATCACACCTATTATGGGCGCTAATTACCAATGCATTATATGTGTACTTGAATGTGAACTAAATATCCGAGTTTGTTATTAATCTAGCATGATTTTTCTTAGAAATAGTTACCGGTTCGAATCTCGTTTATGTTACTGCTCTTTTTCTGATGGATTACAATTATGTGACCTGAGTGATGTGGTAAAAGAGCTAGTTAATAGAAATGCCTCGGCACGTGTGGGACAGACATTTCAGGATTAATTTAAAACGCATGTGTTAATTTTGCAATAGAATTTGGTTGTGTATTTGTAATGGTTAGGAGAAAAGGATTTGAAATAGAGTATTAAAAAATTTGTGTGCTAAGTCTATCTCTCATATAGGTAATAAATGGACCAAGGGTTTAAAAGACTGCTTTGTGCAAATATTGTGCAATATTGCTTCCTCTAGGATTAATTAAAAATATATGAATTAATATTGCAAAAGGATTTTCTTGTGCATTGCAAAATATTTATGTGCTAATATTGTTGGATGAAGTGCATAATAAGTGGTATGTCTGTATCTCTTCGTTTCATACAAAGTATATATAGAGATGATTTTACATTGGTTTAAATGCGCGGAAATTTTATTGCCATGTTAGTCGCTTCCTCCTATTTACAAATCTTCACCGTTGTTGCAAAACTCTGGTACAAGCCTGAACAAACGTTGCTACTTTTTGTATGCGTGCAGTATACTGATTACTAAAATCAAATTTGCAAGTTTTTAAAAGTTCCAGTGTTCGCCCATAAAGCGAATACCCTCCTTGAACAATTTTATAACATTTAACAACTGATATGTGTTAGTGTAGTAAATATAATAATTGTTTACATTGAAAGTTATATTAATTCTTGAAAATTTTTGATATATAAGATAATAATAACAAAAGCATAACAACATTTTATAAATAAAACGAAATAGGTAGATCGAACTCGGCAATTAACATTAGTTAAAAATCAAAGCTGCTGTTTTGACCTAACGATGGAGGGTGATCTCACCATCGATTTAAAATTTTTCAATAATTAAAGCATGGAATTACAAATTTACTCAGATCTAGTTCTAGAACTACTACACGACGTTTCATAAGCATTTATGTTTTACAAGTTTTTACATCATAGGTAACTAAGTGTCTGTTATAAGAAAGTATTATGTAAGTACATAAGTTACCTGTATTGTGGGATTACTTCATTAATGAAAAACCAGAATTTCAATCACCACCCGCTTAAACGGAATCCATTTTCGTGGATCCTCATTTGCATCTATTGCACCCCCAATCTTTGTTTTCGCTGACATGTACCCCTTGTAGTTTGGAATAAACTCCTAGGGGTTGATATATATCACTTTGGGAATCTCTACATTAATCGAATGTAAAATGTGAATCCACTATTAAACTCGGATGAGTTTTAAAATTAATTTATTTTAAGTGTACCCAATAATTGTTTTTTCGGAGTCACATCTTATTTATAAAATAGTATAAAACGCTTATTCATGATATAAAGTTTTTAGCTAATCTAGAAAGTTTTGTTTTTCCAAACTGTCCCTTAATTAAGTACATTGGGAAAGATCTGTTAGAAGCCCAACATATTGTGCCTTTCATCGAACTATTATTCTAAGGGGATTTCAACGTTATCGGTACAAAATTGCCACATAAATGATTGCAAATGCGATAAAAGCTTTTAGCTTAAACGTAAGGGAGATATTTAGTTAAGCTTTCATAAAATATTGCGCGCTTAACCCTTGTTCTAAAGAAATCCTCATTATTTAAATGCCAGTAGAGCCGAAAGCAAAATATTTTGTTTGCATATTCTTGTAAAGTTACTGAGTAATCACTGCATTGATCCCAGGATAACAATAACGTAATGTACATGCATTATGTGGTAACTAGGAATATTCTGCGGTATGATTTTGCAGCCGTACATTAACTTACCTTTCAATTGCGTTTTCTATTTTTGCCAATCATATCTGACAGTGTCAGATTTTTGACTTATGCAGACATTAGCAGGAACAACGCACAAATTCACTGCTATAAGACAACCATTATCTACAAGTATTAGTAATTGCACGAGACAAACTGATTTTCAATGTTATATTAGTCAATAAAATGAAATATGAAAAATATAAGTTCTCGGACAGGATTCGAACTTGTATCTTCGGCTTTTACGGTCGACATATATATATATATATATATATATATATATATATATATATATATATTGCTGTGATATACTCCTGTGAATGCGGGAACTGGGTCCTTTCAACAAAAAAATTCTAGTTCCACCGATTGGGCGTCATAAACGTTATCCTCTTTTCGCCTCGGCTGCTCACCTAATTTTATAAACCTCCTCATTCATAAAAAAACAACACATTCCTACCACAAACATCAACGTTAACTCTATTTACATCAATATTCAGAATACATTAAAATTTCAAATTAAATTTCAGCATAAAATTCAGTTTTAAAAAGAATTTCAAGATTAATTTTATTATCATTTTAATGTGCATCCATAATTAAAGTCCTTATTGGATGCCTACTAATTAATATAACAATATATGCAGACCGGAGTCTGAGTATAAAGGGAGCATCTACCACCCCTTTACGTTAACTAACCAGGTTCGTCTAATTGAGCTCAAAGACATACCTAAAATTTCATCATAATCCAGAACATCAATACTAAATACCCCTTTCTACTTAAACAAGCAAAATTTCACCTTAAAATTAAAATTTTATTGTTAGTATAATCTCACTAATGTCCATTTAAAGTAAATCAATTATAAAGTTATTCAACACACACAAAAATATCAAAGTTCAACCAAAATAGTATAAATTACCTGAAGGTTACTGCACTCGTAGCTTCAAGGTACATTGTCCCTTTTGTTAATCACACCATTCCAACTGGATTATATTCACGGCTTCTGATTCTCAACGCTTTTCAAATTTTCTCCATCACCATTTATTTAAAGTTGTTTCTGGGCTTTTCCGGAACTCATCTGTGTATATCTGACCCTTGTTTAGTGGATCCAGACACATTTATGAACCACTTAATCATTAACACCCCCGGAAAATAGCAAAGAAATTCATACTTCTTTCACCAATATACGCCAAAACTGCCTACTTTTGGTGTATTCATTTGTCGTTGTAAATTTTACTAATTGGTACAGTGATACTAAATTTTATTACCTTGTATCTAAATGCACTCAAGTACATTCATGCTAGCAAGTAAATAACAAACTGTTTTAAATCACCAAAATATACGAGCAAACTTTAAATTATTCTATCAAACTAAAATGCACTGTTTAACGTATTGAAGCAAGTCGCGGATGTCAGAGCTTTTAACGCATCGAATAGTCAAAAGTCTAAGAGATCGAAATTCATATTACCACCGGTATATATAGCGGATAGCCGGCACGTCGCTTTTGTCCTCAAAACAGACAATTCTAAAGAATTTCACATTCTCGTTTCCCATTCCGTCGCTCGCGCGTCGGTTTTTACGAATTTTGTACTCGCCAGTTGAAAATCTCAGAAATTCTCACACGGCACGCAAAGTCTGGAAATAACTAATTGGCTTTTATACAGAAATCGTTGTTTCTACCTCTGATATTTGCATCCTATTTTCAACCAATTGTGACCCTCGTGACGTTGCTTAAATCCCGCCTTTTACTATATGTGTCTTTGCTTGACGCATTTTCTCTTTCCTTTTCTAACCTGTTCGTATTGGTGCAAATTGATATTCCTTACTATCGATTATTTCAGTCCATGTGGACTATCTGGGTTAAATAACCCCGTATCGCGCCTTCCCGTGAATATTAAGCCCCGGTTTCTCCTAGATTCTTTGAAACCATCTATTATCTACACAATTTTCGCCGTACGTGACATTTAAACTACACAGGTGTTCAAACATAATATTAATTCTCAGAGCTTTATTTTATTGGGTTTTTCCAAGTTTCTATAGATATTATCTGTTACTAACGATTCAATTAACTTCAATTAAAAATAATACCCTTTAATTTTTAGTGAATCCTAATTAAATATTCAATTATTATCTGTACGTTTTGTTTAATACCGGTTACTTGAAATAGAGTTAATTAATATAAATTTTGCACCTAATTTTCATTTGTTTCTTTATTAGGAATAAATAAATTACACGCAGAGTTTTTTAATACTGTTTCTTTTGATATAAAGCGTCTTGTACATGATTTAAATCTCTTATTTTTACTGAAACTAATAAATTTTTATGCTTCACGGTTTTAATAACGCGTATTATCTAATAATATTCATTATACACGGTGATTAAAATTATTTGATGTGATTATTTAATTTTCTACCCTGGTCTAAATATGAGTAATATATATATATATATATATATATATATATATATATAATAGAAAAGTAGGTTTAATGAGTCTTAAATTAAACAAAGTAAAAAGGAATTATTGGCAAGTGACTCAAATTCAGCCACGAGGGCATCCTGTCGACGCGTTTCGCCCTAATTGGGGCTCATCAGGACAGGAGTAGCAAAGTTGTAAAATTTAACGCAGACACCTTATGGGAAGTACAGCATCACCTAGCTCACAATTTGTGTCTTCGTGTCGTTTCAACTGACATCGCAAGTTTTAACAACAGTCGGCACGGAGGAGATCCGGCTCAACTGCCTTTTCCATAGCCAAAAGTTATATTTAATAGAAAAGTAGGTTTAATGAGTCTTAAATTAAACAAAGTAAAAGGAATTATTGGCAAGTGACTCAAATTCAGCCACGAGGGCATCCTGTCGACGCGTTTCGCCCTAATTGGGGCTCATCAGGACAGGAGTAGCAAAGTTGTAAAATTTAACGCATACACCTTATGGGAAGTACAGCATCACCTAGCTTTTCTATTAAATATAACTTTGGCTATGGAAAAGGCAGTTGAGCCGGATCTCCTCCGTGCCGACTGTTGTTAAAACTGCGATGTCAGGTGAAACGACACGAAGACACAAATTGTGAGCTAGGTGATGCTGTACTTCCCATAAGGTGTCTGCGTTAAATTTACAACTTTGCTACTCCTGTCCTGATGAGCCCCAATTAGGGCGAAACGCGTCGACAGGATGCCCTCGTGGCTGAATTTGAGTCACTTGCCAATATCCTTTTACTTTGTTTAATTTAAGACTCATTAAACCTACTTTTCTATTAAATATAACTTTGGCTATGGAAAAGGCAGTTGAGCCGGATCTCCTCCGTGCCGACTGTTGTTAAAACTTGCGATGTCAGGTGAAACGACACGAAGACACAAATTGTGAGCTAGGTGATGCTGTACTTCCCATAAGGTGTCTGCGTTAAATTTTACAACTTTGCTACTCCTGTCCTGATGAGCCCCAATTAGGGCGAAACGCGTCGACAGGATGCCCTCGTGGCTGAATTTGAGTCACTTGCCAATAATTCCTTTTTACTATATATATATATATATATATATATATATATATATATATATATATATTGCCGTGGAACTCGGGTAAATCCTTACCAACCATAAATATATTACAAAATTACATTAAATTTTCAAATTCGAAAATAGAAAAATTTCCAAAAATTTAATTAAGTTAAAAAAATATCTCTTACCCGTTTTCCTCTCTTCCTTGGTTGAATGGCCTTCTTCAACTGCTTCCGGCTAGCTCATCAGGACCTTCTTTTGGATAGCTATATTCATTCATAAATCCTATCATTCACGCACACGCACAATAAAACCACAAAATACAACAAGCATACAATCTTTTATTTATTCCTATTTACAAATGCAATTCATTATTATTTTATTGTTCACGTTAAACTTCAGTAAATTTTACGTTGTACTGTCCTGTATTTAATTTTAAAATCATCAAACACATAAAATGTACGCGGAGTAAATGGATCTTGAATAATACCTTCTCTAAAATTCCTTTATTATAATTTATTTATTTATTTTAATACTCTACGTAAACTGTGGGATATGGTGAGCTCATAATAACCCAATTAATGTATGCCCTTGTACTTAGCATACTCTAAAACAAACAAAAACAAAGCCATGTTCTCTTCACAAAATTTCACGTTCTGATGGAACGTTTAGAAGCTTTCTGGACACCTTCAATTTCTAGTTGAACACCGTAATAAAGTTATTTACACAAATTATGTTCAATACACAGCCGATAGTAAAGAGTGTCGATTTGCACCACTAAGGCCAAGTTAGAAAAAGACAGATAAAACGCGCAAGGCAGAGACACATATAGTAAAAAGCGTGATTTGAGCAACGTCACTGGGTTGCGATTGGTTGAAAATAAGAGGCAAACATGAGAGGTGTAAAAATAACATTTCTGTATAAAAATGAATTAGTTATTCTCAGACGTTGCGTGCCGTGTGGAAAATTTCTGAGATTTAACTGGCGCGAGTGCAAATTTAATAAGAATCACCGTGCCGACTGTCGAAAGGGAACACAGTATGCAAAATTCTGGAAATTGTCCGTTTGCGGGACAAAACCGACGAACAGTCTAGCCATTATATAAACCCGGACTTTAAACAGTTTAGCTCTCTTAGATTTTCGATTTTGATTCAATACTTTAAACAGTTTGCTCGTATATTTTGGTGATTATTGAATACTTTAAAACAGTTTGCTCTTTACGTGCTACGATGAAAGTTATTTAGTGCATTTAGAAAAGAAGATACAAGGTAATAAAGTCTAGTTATATTTGCGAGTATTACTGTACCAACTATCGAAATTGTAACGATAAATGAATAAACAAAAGTAGGCAGCTTTGGGTATAGCGTGAAAGAAGTATGAATTTTTTTGCTATTTTCCGGGGTGTTAATAATCAAATGTTATTCGTAATCGTGAGTGGATCCACAAAACAAGTTCAGATATACATAGATGAGTTCCTGCAAAGCCCTGAAACAATTTTAGATGAATGGTGGTGTAGAAAATTTTAAAAGCGACCAGTAATCCGAGGACCTAAACATAACCCAGTTGGAATGGTGTGATTAACAAAGGACGATGTACATTGGAGCCACGAGTGCATTAACCTTCAGGTAACTTATGCTTTGTTGTTCGATTTTTGATGTTTTGGTGTGTGTTAAATAACTTTATAATTTATTTACTTAAAATGGACAGTAGTGAATTTGTACAAACAACAAAATTTTAATTTTAAGGTGAAATTTTCTTGTTTAAGTAGAAAGGAGTATTTAGTATTTATGTTCTTGATTATGATAAAAATTTGGGTCTGTCTTTGAGCTCAATTAGACGAACCTGTTTAATTAACGTAAAGGTGTGGAAGATGCTCTCTTTTATTCAGACTCAGGTCTCCAAATGTTGTTAAATTAATTAGTAGGCATCCTACAAGGACTTTAATTCTGAATGCAAATGAAAATGATGACAAGTTTGATCTTGAAATTTTATGATACTGAAATTTATGCTACAATTTAATTTTGAAATTTTAATGTATTATAAATATTGATGTAAATAGAGTTAACGTTGATGTTTGTGGTAGGAATGTGTCTGTTTTTTTTTTATGAATGAGGATGAGAGTTTTAACTAGGTAAGCAGCCGAGGCGGAAAAAGTAAAGAGGCTATTATCAGAAGAGGATCACAGCAAATCGTAGCGCCCAAAAGTGAGGCTTGAGTTCAAAATAAAATTTTTATTATTTTATTCCAGGAAACTGGCGAGGCTTTTGTACGTGTCACAGCAGATAATGACGGCCCAACGCTGGGGCTCGATTCGAAAACCTTAGTTCCCGAATAGTGGTGAGGATCACAGCAATATATATAATATATATATATATATATATATATATATATATTACTCTAATTTAGACCAGGGTAGAAAATTAATTAACGACATCAAATAATTTTAATCACCGTGTATAAAGACGCTTTGGGTAATAATACGCTTCATTTAAAGACATATTGGATAAATTCGTCATTTACTTCTAAACATAGGGTGTATAAGGTTTAGATAATGTTAAACACCGTGTATATTAAAGCAGTGAAAAATAGTACGCTTAATTAAAGGCCTACTGTGTAGATTTAAATCATTCAATTAGAATGTAGGGTTTGTATATAATCATAAACAACGTGTAGAAGGAAGTAATCTAGAATTTCATTAGATAATACGAATTATTAAAACCATGGAGCATAAAAATTTATTCGTTTCATTAAAAATAAGGGGTTTAGATTATTCACTGGACGCTTTCTATAAAAAGAAGCCGAGTTAAAATGCTCAACTTGTATTTATTTTAATCTTTCCAAGTAGTAAAGCTATCGAGAAATTATAACAACGTGGGGAAGTCACGTAAAAGCCTTCAGCGTATTAGACCTCACAACACCTGCAAAAATAACGATGTATATGATAGTCGATAAGCTTTAAGCTATATGAGTGCAAGTAAGAAAGCAAGTTTGTGGTATAATGACAAGCGAGAGGGAATGCATTGGTAGTTAAATGAGGGGAAATATGTAAAACAAGAGCACAGGTTGTAGATAAAACGAACAGACTAGATTGGCGATTAAGTTTGAAATAAGAAGCAAAAATGAGAGGTGGAAGCATAACAATTTCTATGTAAAATTAGTTAGTTGTTCGCGGACGTGTTGCGAGGCGTGTGGAAATTTCTTAGATTTCAACTCGGACGAGTGCAAATATCAGAAGAATCATTGTGCCGAGCCATCGGAAGGGAAAATAAAATACGAATTTCTGAAAATCGTCCGTCGCGGGACAAATTCGACTTGCAAGCGAGCCATTATATAAACCCGTGCTGATAGGAGTTTAGCTCTCTTTTATTTTTGATTTTATTCGATACTTCAAGCAGAATACATGGTGATTACGTGCTACGATAAAAGTTATTATGCATTAGTGCACTTAGAGAAGATAGATAAAGGTAATAAAGTCTAGTTATATTTGCGGGTATTACTGTACCAATTATCCAAATTAGTAATGATAAATAAATAGAAGTATGCAGTTTTGGTATAGCGTGAAAGTATTATGAATTTTAATGCTATTTTTCGGGAGTGTTAGTAATCAAGTGTTATTCGTAAACGTGATTGGATCCACAAAACAAGATTTAGATATACATAGATGAGTTCCTGAGTAGCCCTGAAACCTTTTAGACGAATGGTAGTGTAGAAAAATTTTAAAGGCGGCCAGAAATCCGAGGACGTAAACATAACCCAGCTGGAATGGTGGGATTAGCAAGGACGATGTACATTGGAGCCACGAGTGCATTAACCTTCAGGTAACTTATGCATTGTTGTTCGATCTTAGATGTTTTGGTGTGTGTTGAATATCTTTATAATTTGTTTGATAAAGATGGACAGTAGTAAATTTGTATAAACAACAAATTTTGAATTTTAAGGTAAAATTTTTTTGTATAAGTAGAAAGGAGTATTTATCAAGTTTATGCTTTTGATTATGATGAAAATTTGGGTCTGTCTTTGAGCTCAATTAGACTAACCTGTTAAATTAACGTAAAGGGGTGGGAAATGCTCCCTTTTATTCAGATTCAGGTTTGCAAATATTGTTTACTTAATTAGTATGCATCCTACAAGGACTCTAATTCTGGATGCAAATTAAAATAATGACAAATTTGAACCTGAAATTTTATGATGCTGAAATTTATGCTAAAATTTAATTTTGAAATTTTAATGTATTGTGAATATTAATGTAAATAGAGTTAACGGTGATGTTTGTGGTAGGAATGTGTTTGTTTTTTTTATGAATGAGGATGAAAGTTTTAACTAGGTGAGCAGCCGAGGCCGAAGGAAAAAGTCAAGAGGCGATTATCAGAAGAGATTCAACGGACAAGAGAATCACAGCAATTCTTGGCACAGAACGTGGGCAATTCAAAAACGGGAAGAGAATCACAGCAATATATATATATATATATATATATATATATATATATATATATATAGCTTTTCGATTCTAATCACCCATACAGATGGCGCAATTGGTCAGCATATCGACTGAAAACGCCCAAGTTTTGAACCTGTCCGGGTCTTTATATTTTCCATCTTTCAATTACTAGCTCGATTTGAAGTGATCATTTAGGCGAATATTTTGATTAGTTTCTCTAAAACAAGACAAAGCATACTATTCATGCAGGGTGCAAATTCGTCAGAGGCTACCTAAATATTCAATTTCCCAATCGCTGTATAGGCCGTGAAAGCCTGATACTTTGACCATCTAAGAGCACCGATTTCAATCCGTTTGATTTTTGTTTATCGGGATATGTGAAATCGTTCGTGTATAAAGCAGCAGTGAATACTCGAGACGAACTATGGCATACACTTGTGAATGCTGTAAACCGGTACTAAGACGCTCAGTTATTATTTTAAATAAGACGGTGGTTCAACAGACGCATTTTGAAACGTATTCAAGCGAATGGTAATCACTTTAAACATTTACTGTCGAAAGATGTCCTGAAATTTTTTTTCAGAAACTACATATAACACGCAAAATGTCAACAAATACCAGCAAAGTTTGACCTTAACCAAATGTGGAGTGTTTGTTTTACGCATCTGGTTTAGTCGCAGCCTACTTTAAAAAGAATTTTAATTTCGGGAATTTAAAAGACCTACTGAATAATTGCTACGGATATATCTTGAAAACCGTCACTCGAAGAAACATTTACAATGTATACCTTTTTACGGAAAAATGATGGAAAATACATAATCTTCAATATTTAGACTAATGCACAGGGACACATAAGAGTTAGGTCATTTTAAGAAGATTTAATGCACTTTAAGTGGTGGCCTCTACAAACTAAAAACGAATTAGAACTTCTCGCCTCAGAGAACTTCAAATGCATAACTTGGTACCGCTATGTCACCTTGTTGATGAATTATAAGAAAAACGAAATGCAAATTAAAACTTTGATATTACGTATCTCGGTTTTCGTCAACTTTTAAAGTAAAATAACTTTGGCCAAATCTCAATTCTCAAAGAATACGCAGTTTTGTTGTGTACCATAAATTAGCGGACACCCGGTACCGTGTTCTTCTTAAACTGAGAGACCGGGAGATTTTCAAACAGGTTTCTAACCCATTCGTAGTTTGTTATGAAGTAAATCGTTTACAAAATACTTGCTAAATTCTTTGTCTAGGTTAAATGATTCTCAGTGGTTGAAAATAAAACTTTGATGCGTACTTTCTCAGCGTTTCTCTTCTAACGATTACACTATTCTAAAAATGGTTTAATTTCTTCTCTTAAATCGTAAATGCGTGAAAATTTGTTACGTGATTAATCATCTTACTTCCCAATAAAACAATACTACACAACTGCATGTTTTACACGTGTCTTTGCAAAGTGCAGAAGAAAGACTTGATCTCAGTAGTTTAGTCTTTATAGAATTGGTGCAGTTACAACTATGGCTAACACCAGGTTTTGACCACTAATTTCTTTGACAATAGACAATTTTAGGCGAATCATGCAGTGTATCTAGATACACCATAGAGATTCTTCTTTCCGAAGCGCTTGAAAACTTTGTAACATGTAACACATCGTTTTTTTTCCATTAAAATCTATGCAATTGATAAGTAAACTCGGCTGCTGCTGTTGTTCTTTGTATCAGTTTGGGGGAAAGCATGACTTCAACTTCAAACTGATGCTTCATCACAAAATAGAATAACCATTCTTGCTGATATCTTCGGCCTCACCTAGCTGAGTTGCGAATAGTTTCTAACAAAGCTTGAACAAAAGTTGTTACTATACATCTTTAGATACATCACCAATTCTGCGAGTGAAAACTCATTTTATAGAGGAGTACATTGAAATTGTTTGGGAAACACATTTCCAGTATCATTGCAACCACTAAAATAGCAGCCGGATGGCTGAAGAAAAGCTCTTCCTCAATGAAGCGCAGCTGTTTACATCTAACTATTTGATGCGTAACTTTGTAAGTAGCTAGGAGAGCTTTCCACTTACAGATAAAATATTTCTAAAAACAAATTTTGGTTTTTCATGTTTTAGATTACCAATAAAGAATCTGGAAGGTTCTTTAGCGTATTCGTTGTCAACTGTTTCCAAATGTCATTTCAGCTTATTGGGTTTCATTCTGTACACTTCTTGTTACTGATAAAACTAGAGTTACGTTATAAATTAAAATTTCACCTGAAGAGACTGAAGCCTTGTAACAGTTTTAAGAGGGCACCGGCTAACTACAGTAGTGTGCGACTGGGTTCCACGCGAAAAAATGGTTGGAATAAAAGAACTACGTTGTGATAACATGAGCTATCAAATCATTACAAAATTTACTGTGAAATTAAAAGAGGAACGCTACAATGAATCTGACAAAATGAAAGTAAGGCGCTTGGAACGTTTTTTCTGTCAAATGAAATTAAAACTTCCTACAATGTATTACCATATATATTTTTAAGAATAATTTAGCATGGACGTTTCCCAATGTAAAAACTCCTTTAAAGTTTCGTCTTACTCTTCGGGTATCAGTGGCATGAATAAATGTTTATTTCCAAAATTTTATTTTTCCTGCTTAATTTTTAATTTAATAACGCAAGTTTGTTTTGTAAGTTCTTAGAAAATTTAAGCTCTTTTGTTTTTGTGATTATGTTACTTTTCTAATATTTACAATACATGTTTTGGACGGACTTTTAGTGCTTTTATTGTTAGCCTACAATTTAAACAATTGTTAACAAGTCGTTATCAATTTCTTTATAACCTATTTTGTATTTGTTCTTAAGTATTTGTACAATTATTAAATTTAATTTTAGGTCATTTGGGTTAATTGAAAATTTGTACTTGTTACTTTGAAGATTTTAAAAAATGTTGACTTATAAAGATACGTGCTATTTGAAGAACATGGTTGGATTTGTAAACCTTGCCATATATTTTAATAATCTAATTTCCCTATTCATGTGGCGAACTTACTAAAAACTACTTTAGTAAAAGGTGTTTCGAAAAATTTCTTAAGAAGGTTTGTTATAGCACAAATCAGGGAATTATCTGAAAATATAGCACTCAGATTTCTGCTAGTCACTAGAACAGAAGTAACTAATGCAACAAAACGGACTTATCATTATTAAGTCTTCAGTCTTAGAACTGGTTGGACACGTACCACCATTGTTTCCTATTCTGAGCTAACCCACACATTTACCTGAAATTTCCAAAGCATACATCTTTCACTATCTGCGTGCAATAGGTCTAGGTCTTCCTCTATGTCTCCTTTTTCCTATTTCTGCTTGTAATATATTCCGCACTATTCCCCAAATGCATTAGAACGTGTCCTGTCTTTCTATTTCTACATTTTTTTGCTTTCCACAGATATCCTTCTGTTCCCCACTATTTCTAGAATCTCTTTGTTATTAACGTTGTTTCTACATGCTATCATCATGCATCTGAAGCGCCACATTCTAAAAGGCTGTTTTTACTTTTTTCCTGCCTGCTTCCCCTACTGTTCCTATTTCATTATCGTACAATGCTGTGCTCCAAGCATATGCCTACAACAATTTTTTCCTTGTTTCGGTGTATGTTGTCTTTGAACATACTAGCTGCTCTTTCTTGTTAGATACAGCTCGGTTTCCCTCTTATTGTTTTCTAAATATGTACCACATTTTTTCGATATTCAGTGATATGTGAAGTGGTTTAAGCAACCTGCGGCTACCAAGATCCCCCAACACTTAGACGTTTGCCGATTTAATAGTTTTCCAATAAATCCTTTCACACAATTAACATTATTCAAGAATATTGCAAGCCCAACACCTGTAGTTCGATATAATAATCATACGGAATAAGTACAATTATTTTTTCGTCATTAGGTTTCTCATCTTGGAACTGGTTGGGCGCGTACTTCCATTTATTTCTGTTCTGAGTTTGTCTACATATCCTTGAAATTCGCACAGCTTAGATACAGCGCGGTTCCCCTTCTATTGTTTTCTAAATATTTACCGTATTCACCGATATTTAGTTGTATGTGAAAAAGTTTAAGAAACCTGCGGCTACCAATATCATCAACACTCAGACATTTGCCAAATAGTTTTCCAGTAAATCTTTTCACACAATTGGCATTAGTTGAGAATATTGCGAAACCCACATCTGTAGTTGTTTATAGAAATTATCAGGTTTCATCTTTAGGTTTTGCGTTTTGGAACGAATTGAACGCTTACCTCTATTAATTTCAATTCTGAGCTAGCCTACATATTTCCCTGAAACACCCACAGCCTACATCTTTGATTATCTGTGTGCAATAGTCTAACCTGGTTTATATCTACCTCCTTTTTTATCTATCTGTGCTTCTAATAAATTCCGCACTACTCCCTCATGCCTTACTGTGTAACCTAGCAACCTATTTCTCCTATTTTTTACTGTTTTCCACATATTTCTTTCTTCCCCTACTATTTTTAGAACCTCTTTGTCTTAAATATCAACTACATTAAGTAAATAAAGCACAAAGGTTAAAAAATTAGTGTTTATCAATTACAGTTAAATGTAAATCAAAATTAGGTGGCACGTATTAGGAAATACTATCCGCAGTTGCCTCTAAGGCGTTTACAGTGTATGTGTTTTAATGTAGTTTTCTTCCATGGAACTTCCTAGTTTAGCTTTGGCGGTACGTGTAACACATTAACTTTAGGAGTCGAAGGGGTTTTTTCTCAATTGTGTGGTAGTGTATGCTTCGTCGTTATTGTCTTCTGCCTCATTTAATTCCGTTGCAAAGCCATTCTCACTGGTTTCTGCAAGTGCAGTCTTCTTGGCTTCGTTATGCTCTTCAATGCTTACGAGTTTGACAATTTCAATTACGCCGTCATCCAAGTTCGATACAAAGGATATTTTTATCGGACTACCGGCAGTTTTCACCGCAAAATCTTTATTTTTACTAATTTTAATTTTAGATCTTGCTATGTCCACAAATTAAAAGAATGTTTTATAGTTACGAGTGAGGATTTATATAGCTTTCTCCAATTCTTCCAATCATTACTGGGACCAGGCATGATGCTATTTAATAAGTGAGATAGCTTTTCATTTGAATTCAGCACCTTACAAGAAAATTTATTTGAAAATTTTCCACTTTGCAAATTTTTATTTTATTTCATAAATTCCAATATTAACTTTTTTGGCTTTGAGTAACCTGTGTTGGTTTCACTTCCCACATAACACAATAGAATATGAATAGGTACGTTAATAACAACTACCGAAAGGTTATCATTTATTTTTATATGTACCACTTGTTCGATTTACGCGTATGGTGTTTCATCCTACGCATGGTTGTCGAAAATATTGATGTTCGCGTTTATAATGTTTGTTTCTCTAACATATATGCAAAGTGCAAGCGATGTCGAGGATTTGGCTCCTGATCCGCTTTAGAATGTTGATATTAAGCTGATTCAGCTTAACAGATTACAATTGATTCAGAAGTTGAACCAAAGTTTTTGGTCAGATGCAATTTTACTTGTCTCAATTACAACAGCGGCATACGTGGAAAGGTGTTGTTGTTAATATCCAAGAAGGCACACTTGTACTTATTAGTAATTAAAACTTGGAATCTAGCAGGTGGATAATGGGGCAAATAACAGAGACCCACCTACGCAAAGACAATATTGTGGACGTTGTGACTCTTAAGACTCCAACTAGATTTTTAAAACACGGCTTTACATAAATGTGTCCGCTACCTTGTTTTTGTGTTCAGATAAGATGCATAAGGTTTCTATGTTAAATTTTTTTATGCTACTGTTTTGCTAATTTTTTCATTTAGATATTTACCGTGTTGAATATTGATGAACGCGCAAGGCCGGGAGTGTGGACAATTATTTACAATTTGTAAAGAACCAAAATTAATGAATTGTTGGTTCATGAAATGTCAGCATTTTATAATGAGTATTTTAGCCTGGTTACCAAAGTTTGCAAAAAGAACAAAATGTAGAACTGAAGTTTGTTGTTAAAAATTAATTAAACAGTTTCTATTGAATATTAGTTCTTTTGCAGTTTTATTTAAATTAAAAGGGTATTACGAATAAATAACTCTTGAATTGAGTAAAGACCAGTGCCTTGATTATAACCATACAATTATAAGTTACAGTTCAATATATCAAAGAAAGAAATTTGATACCTACGCTGGCCAGAGCTAGGTCACTTAAGGATTGCGATTCCTTCGCTGGCGTAGTAGTTTCGAACAGAATGTAACACTAAGACTTGGCAAGTACTAAATATTAAACTGTACAATACCGTTAACAACTATAATTTGCATTTCCTATGGTTTGGGCTTCCTTGCACGTACATCACCGCATTTCGGGGGTTGGCGAGTGTGTTGTTATGCTACTAGTTACAACAAGGTGGCTGTCCGCGCATTTTGATTTAGATGTTCAAAATTCTTTAATTGATTCAGTTCCAAATTATTAGATCAGTAGAGGTGGTATGATAAACTAGTCACTACATTTGATTTTTCCAATGCTCCACTCGAAGGTACTACATTGGCCAGGTAGCGAGTTTTTTCACCAAGAAAATTTTGAATTTTGTCGAACCCTTGCTGTTTCAAGCCAAGTAGGGGGATTTTTAACGTGCAAAACAACACCCATACACGAGAGCTACAATTTACCTCTCTTCCGAACGAAAGCTTATTTTAGTGAAAAATACTCGCCTAAATTTTTCAAGCGGACCGTGTCGGGATTTGAACCCGTGACCTTGAGCATAGTAGTTACAGGCATACCAACTACTTCACGGAACAGCCAATAAATTAGCCTGGATTACGAATTTAGCAACTCGACTTCTTCTTGTTGGACCTAGCATAACTTTCAAAGACACCGCCAGATATTAATTCATTGAGAGAAGCAGTTTTTATTGAATTATTTGCAGATAGTTTGTTAACTTAGAAATAGCTTTTACAATGAGAGAGGTATTGGTTAGCTGCGTTGTTAATAAAAATCATTCGCCAAGATTTCAACAACTGAATACATATGCTCTACTTTCAGATTAGACACCCGGAAGTATTCATCATATAAACAATTCGACACAAATTAGTATATTTAATATATTTTTTGTAGTCACCTTTCAAATATTGGTTGTTTTAATGTTTGATGAAATCTATTTGGACATTCCGAAATACATAATTTTATCACAGACTTCTCATGCGCCTTTCTGGCGGATCATTCTAAAATTTCGTTTTGATCCTATGGAACACAAATACATGGAGGTTTAACGATATTCTCTAGACTGTTCGGCCCAAGGTATAGCGTACGTCTCATAAAAGCTTTGTTACTCTCTTAAATTTAAATATACCTCCTTTACATAAATACAAATCCTTGCAACCTTATTATCTCTACTTTTTGTACTACAGAACTGTCTCTATAATCCGGTCGTTCAATACTACGGCACGTCCAGTAATCCGACGCTGTGTTTCCGCCGAAAGTCAGTATATTTTCATGTCTAGACTTGTGAAACATTAAAAACGCGAGTCTCCACAACAACGGTAGTTCGTCGGCGTCTGCTACGGGTAGTTGCATACAGTGCGATTGTCGGGAGTGAGTTAAGTAAATGCCGTGTTGTGAGTACATACTGTACAATACAATCTACAAGTGCAGTGCGTTGTCGGAAAACGTAGGCAAGTTACGCTGATTTTAGACAAAAAGTATGCAATTTTAAAATGTTTGGAAAAGGGTGAGAAGTTGGTTCATTTGTCTAAGGAATACAATATTAGGCGTGCAACTATACACGACATAAAGAAGAAAAACGAGCAAATTGAATCATTTTTCAAACGGGGTAGTGAATCATCTTCCTAGTAAGAAAGACATTAAAAGCAGGTGAATTTTCCCAAGTAGAAGACGCACTTTTGCATTGGTTCTTGCAAAAAAGGAGCCGTCACATACTTATTTCAGGCGATATTATCATGGAAATGGCAAAAATATTTTAAAACAAAATTATGAAAAAGGACAACTTCCGTGCAAGTATTGGGTGGTTAAATACATTCAAACGGCGCTTTGGAATTCGATTGCTGACTTAAACCGGAGAAAAACTTTCATGTGATGTAGATGCTGCAGAGCCTATTATTAACAAATTTAAAGAAAATGTCAAAGAAATGGATTTAGGTCCAGATCAGATACACAATGCAGAAGAAAGCGGTCTGTTCTGGCGTGTTTTGCCGAAAAAAACCTTTGTCTATAGGAAGGAAGCTAGTGCCCCAGGTTGCAAGTTGGCAAAAGATAGAATAACTTTTATGCTATGTTGTAATGCTAGTGGCACGCATAAATTAGAATTTCTGGTCATTGGGAAAGCCAAAAAACCGAGGGTTTTCAAAAACGTACAGTTGCCAGTTTCATACACAAATCAAATCAGGGGATGGATGACGAAAACTCTTTTCTCGGAATGGTTTCATAAAACTTTTGTTCCATCGGTAAAAATTTTTTGAAAACACAGAAATTGCCTCAAAAACCCTTTTAGTTTTTGACAATTGTCCTGGACATCCAGATGAGGACGAGTTAAAATCTAAGGATGACAAAATCGTCGCTTTATTATTGCTCCCCAATGTAACACCGCTACTCCAACCTATGGACCAAAACGTGATCCAAACTATAAAAACAAGTTACAAAAGAACCCTGTTGTACAGTGTTCTCTCAAAAGAGCGGAGTGTTGTTACAGCTTTGAAGGAGACCAATCTGAAAGATGTTGTTTTTAATCTTGCAAGCGCATGGAAAAAACTTTCAACAAAAACAATTGTTTGTTCATGGGAAAAGTTGTGGCTTTCTTTGGATTTATTACAGGATTACAAAAAAAATTCACAACCTCAAATTGTCGCAAATGTTGAGCTAAATGACTTGAGAGAAGCAATGATCGAACAACTAGTAGACCAGCCTGATGGTCTGACATCAGCTGATGTTAACGACTGGTTAGAAGGAGCAGACGACGAGCAGTGCCAAATCATGACAGACGATGAGATTATCAAAAACGTACTTGACAGCATTGACGTGGAGGAAGGGGGAGCCAGTACGTACGCGGCAGCTGCACACACAGTAAAAACGGATTCAGCGCTCTTTGCCTATGCAACTGCAATAACTTGGGTGGAAGAAAATGGAGCTTCGGCTTCCGACATACTGACACTTAAGAGACTCCAGGAAAATGTTTTAAAACTTTTTTTTAATGCAAAGAAGCAGAAAAGGATTACGAACTATTTTGCTGTTGTTTAAGTAAATGTACAGTGTATTAAATTTTCATTTTGTGTATTTAGTGATTGACTTTGTTCATTGATTAAAATACTTCACAGTACTTTGCTGTTTCATATCACAGTTTATTTTTCATAATACATACACTAATTAACAAAATTTCATTATACAGTACATAGTTAAAACGATTATTCTCATAGTTTTCGTAAGCAATAAAAGTTCAGTTTATTGTTAAATAAAGGAATGCATTTGTACATCTGCTACACCTAGCAAACTATTATTACATGAGCTTTGTAATAGAACATTCCTATTTATCTGGAAGAGGCAGAATCGTAAAAGAAGCGGCATTGGGCATCAAAATTATAGATCTGGATAGTTCATCGTTAAGGGTCATGACAGGTTAAAGTTCTAATAAAACACAACTACAACTCGTTTTGTTAAATCAAATATTTGAATAGAGGGTTGTCTCTTGGTATATTACGCGTGCACCCACAACGACTGCATTTTACTAATTACAAAACTATACAATTTGGTACGATAAGATATGCAAATTAACGGAGCAGCATTCCGGTTGTCTGGATAAATTTAAACGTGTTTCAAGAAGAACGACTTTAGTCTGTTTAACAGCCCAGTATTTGAATCAATGTCGACTCGTTTGATTTAATGCTTTTTGTTGTTTCTCCGACTGAGATTAAACTCCCTCTAATAAAGTTATAGCTAAGTATTCTTGAAAACACCACAAACCCTCTTCTTAAAACGAATCTCTGCTTTTCAGAGATGCTTTACCATATTTCCAATTTAATATAAATTCAATCTGAATCTACTTGGTTTCAACTCTCAATTTGTTTTGTATCCTTTCTAAATAGAAATGACAAGTAGGTCGCATTTGAAGCGTGTCTTTAATTTCAAGCTGCGGTGACACCGTATGCGAATTAATACCAAATAATAAGGCACTGACTTTTTGTTTCAAGCATTTATCATTATTTTTATAGCGAGTTTGTGCCACAGTCCCTTTCGGGAAATCACGTCATCCATCAAATTATGTCACAAGATTGAAAAACGTGTTGTATTAAGCAACTTATTAAAGTCTGAAGCTTTATTTACTCAGCTGCAGTAAAGACAATCTGAATTCGCAACGTACTAAGACCGTTTTCAAAAACTTGACTACTTCAAGTTCCATACAATTTGAAACAAGACAATACTATCTAAATTAAAGGTGTTTCAAATGAAGGAAAAATTTGGAGACAAGGAAAAACTTATTTTTCGTTAATCGTAGCCAGTTCTTATTAAATTTATTGAACTAAAGCGTTGTATCTAATTAAAAAGCAACCAACACTCGCAAATTTGAGTAAAAGTAGTTTAACAGTGCTTTTTACATTCAGTCATATTGTCAAGTTGGATATTGAATCAAATCACCTTGAATGTTAGATTAACTCTAGTTCATCGTGCATAATTTTAGTTTAGTCTTCACTGATTAATAATGTTCTTTTGCAAAATGTTCTTTTTATAATCTCATGAAACTTAAAATTGATATAAGTAACTTCCATTTGAATTTCATAAAACTGATACTGATTATTGAAAAGTTTGTTTATTCCTTGAGGTTGCAATGGGTCTTTGAAGTTCGACGTTCGCTTATATAGTTGAATGCCAAAAACAACGGCATTTAGTTATGGACAATGAGACCAATTTATAGGAAGGTACTAACCTGTTTTTGGACGAAAAGATTTTGTTTGAACACAACACAGCATACTAAATTTATCTTGTATGTATTTTTATACTTTATACTTTAAACTTTATACTTTATACTTTATACTTTATACTTTATACTTTATACTTTATACTTTATACTTTATACTTTATACTTTATACTTTATACTTTATACTTTATACTTTATACTTTATACTTTATACTTTATACTTTATACTTTATACTTTATACTTTATACTTTATGCTTTATGCTTTATGCTTTATGCTTTATGCTTTATGCTTTATGCTTTATGCTTTATGCTTTATGCTTTATGCTTTATGCTTTATGCTTTATGCTTTATGCTTTATGCTTTATGCTTTATGCTTTATGCTTTATGCTTTATGCTTTATGCTTTATGCTTTATGCTTTATGCTTTGTGCTTTGTGCTTTGTGCTTTATGCTTTATGCTTTATGCTTTATGCTTTATGCTTTATGCTTTATGCTTTATGCTTTATGCTTTATGCTTTATGCTTTATGCTTTATGCTTTATGCTTTATGCTTTATGCTTTATGCTTTATGCTTTATGCTTTATGCTTTATGCTTTATGCTTTATGCTTTATGCTTTATGCTTTATGCTTTATGCTTTATGCTTTATGCTTTATGCTTTATGCTTTATGCTTTATGCTTTATGCTTTATGCTTTATGCTTTATGCTTTATGCTTTATGCTTTATGCTTTATGCTTTATGCTTTATGCTTTATGCTTTATGCTTTATGCTTTATGCTTTATGCTTTATGCTTTATGCTTTATGCTTTATGCTTTATGCTTTATGCTTTATGCTTTATGCTTTATGCTTTATGCTTTATGCTTTATGCTTTATGCTTTATGCTTTATGCTTTATGCTTTATGCTTTATGCTTTATGCTTTATGCTTTATGCTTTATGCTTTATGCTTTATGCTTTATGCTTTATGCTTTATGCTTTATGCTTTATGCTTTATGCTTTATGCTTTATGCTTTATGCTTTATGCTTTATGCTTTATGCTTTATGCTTTATGCTTTATGCTTTATGCTTTATGCTTTATGCTTTATGCTTTATGCTTTATGCTTTATGCTTTATGCTTTATGCTTTATGCTTTATGCTTTATGCTTTATGCTTTATGCTTTATGCTTTATGCTTTATGCTTTATGCTTTATGCTTTATGCTTTATGCTTTATGCTTTATGCTTTATGCTTTATGCTTTATGCTTTATGCTTTATGCTTTATGCTTTATGCTTTATGCTTTATGCTTTATGCTTTATGCTTTATGCTTTATGCTTTATGCTTTATGCTTTATGCTTTATGCTTTATGCTTTATGCTTTATGCTTTATGCTTTATGCTTTATGCTTTATGCTTTATGCTTTATGCTTTATGCTTTATGCTTTATGCTTTATGCTTTATGCTTTATGCTTTATGCTTTATGCTTTATGCTTTATGCTTTATGCTTTATGCTTTATGCTTTATGCTTTATGCTTTAGCTTTATGCTTTATGCTTTATGCTTTATGCTTTATGCTTTATGCTTTTTTTATGCTTTATGCTTTATGCTTTATGCTTTATGCTTTATGCTTTATGCTTTATGCTTTATGCTTTATGCTTTATGCTTTATGCTTTATGCTTTATGCTTTATGCTTTATGCTTTATGCTTTATGCTTTATGCTTTATGCTTTATGCTTTATGCTTTATGCTTTATGCTTTATGCTTTATGCTTTATGCTTTATGCTTTATGCTTTATGTTTTTATCTTTATCTTATCTTTATCTTTATCTTTATCTTATCTTTATCTTTATCTTTATCTTTATCTTTATCTTTATCTTTATTTATCTTTATCTTATCTTTACTTTATCTTATGCTTTATCTTATCTTTATCTTTATCTTTATCTTTCTTATCTTTATCTTTATCTTTATTTATTTTTTTATGCTTTATGTTATGCTTTATGCTTTATGTTATGCTTATGCTTTATGCTTATGCTTTATGCTTATGCTTTATGCTTTATGCTTTATGCTTTATGCTTTATCTTTATCTTATCTTTATCTTTATCTTTACTTTACTTTATCTTTATCTTTATCTTTATCTTATGCTTTATGCTTTATGCTTATGCTTTATCTTATGCTTTATGCTTATGCTTTATCTTATCTTTATGTTCTTATCTTATGCTTTATGCTTTATGCTTTATGCTTTATGCTTTATGCTTTATGCTTTATGCTTTATGCTTTATGCTTTATCTTTATGCTTTATGTTTTCTTTATCTTTATCTTTATCTTTATCTTTATCTTTATCTTTATCTTTATCTTTATGCTTTATCTTTATCTTTATCTTTATCTTTATCTTTATCTTATCTTTATTTATCTTTATCTTTACTTTACTTTACTTTATCTTTATCTTACTTTATCTTATGCTTTATCTTATCTTATCTTTATCTTTATTATTTTTTTTTTTTTTTTTTTTTTTTTTTTTTTTTTTTTTTTTTTTTTTCTTTATCTTTATCTTTATCTTTATCTTTATGCTTTATGCTTTATGCTTTATGCTTTATGCTTTATCTTTATGCTTTATGCTTTATCTTTATGCTTTATGCTTTATGCTTTATGCTTTATGCTTTATGCTTTATGCTTTATGCTTTATGCTTTATGCTTTATGCTTTATGCTTTATGCTTTATGCTTTATGCTTTATGCTTTATGCTTTATGCTTTTATGCTTTATGCTTTATGCTTTATGCTTTATGCTTTATGCTTTATGCTTTATGCTTTATGCTTTATGCTTTATGCTTTATGCTTTATGCTTTATGCTTTATGCTTTATGCTTTATGCTTTATGCTTTATGCTTTATGCTTTATGCTTTATGCTTTATGCTTTATGCTTTATGCTTTATGCTTTATGCTTTATGCTTTATGCTTTATGCTTTATGCTTTATGCTTTATGCTTTATTGCTTTATGCTTTATGCTTTATGCTTTATGCTTTATGCTTTATGCTTTATGCTTTATGCTTTATGCTTTATGCTTTATGCTTTATGCTTTATGCTTTATGCTTTATGCTTTATGCTTTATGCTTTATGCTTTATGCTTTATGCTTTATGCTTTATGCTTTATGCTTTATGCTTTATGCTTTATGCTTTATGCTTTATGCTTTATGCTTTATGCTTTATGCTTTATGCTTTATGCTTTTGCTTTATGCTTTATGCTTTATGCTTTATGCTTTATGCTTTATGCTTTATGCTTTATGCTTTATGCTTTATGCTTTATGCTTTATGCTTTATGCTTTATGCTTTTATGCTTTATGCTTTATCTTTATGCTTTTATGCTTTATTTTATGCTTTATGCTTTATGCTTTATGCTTTATGCTTTATGCTTTATCTTTATGCTTTATGCTTTATGCTTTATGCTTTATCTTTATCTTTATCTTTATACTTTTTTATACTTTATTTTATCTTTATACTTTATACTTTATCTTTTCTTTATGCTTTATCTTTTCTTTTCTTTATCTTTATATTTTATCTTTATCTTTATACTTTATTTTTACTTTATACTTTATACTTTATACTTTATGCTTTATACTTTAGCTTTATACTTTATACTTTATTTATGCTTTATGCTTTATGCTTTATGCTTTATGCTTTATGCTTTATGCTTTATCTTTATGCTTTATGCTTTATGCTTTATGCTTTATGCTTTATGCTTTTCTTTTGCTTTTGCTTTTGCTTTTGCTTTATGCTTTATGCTTTATGCTTTATGCTTTATGCTTTATCTTTATGCTTTATGCTTTATTTTTTTATTTTTGCTTTTGCTTTATGCTTTATTTTATTTTATGCTTTATTTTTCTTTATCTTTTTCTTATCTTTATCTTTATCTTTATCTTTATCTTTATCTTTATCTTTATCTTTATCTTTATCTTTATCTTTATCTTTATCTTTATCTTTATCTTTATCTTTATCTTTTTTTACTTTATCTTTATGCTTTATCTTTATCTTTATCTTTATCTTTATCTTTATCTTTATTTTTCTTTTCTTTATCTTTATCTTTTGCTTTTGCTTTTCTTTATCTTTATCTTTATCTTTATCTTTATCTTTATCTTTATGCTTTATGCTTTATGCTTTATGCTTTATGCTTTATGCTTTATGCTTTATGCTTTATGCTTTATGCTTTATGCTTTATGCTTTATGCTTTATGCTTTATGCTTTATGCTTTATGCTTTATGCTTTATGCTTTAGCTTTATCTTTATCTTTATCTTTATCTTTTTTTTATGCTTTATGCTTTATCTTTATGCTTTATCTTTATGCTTTATGCTTTATGCTTTATGCTTTATCTTTATGCTTTATGCTTTATGCTTTATTTTATGCTTTATTTTATGCTTTATGCTTTATGCTTTATGCTTTATGCTTTATGCTTTATGCTTTATGCTTTATGCTTTATGCTTTATGCTTTATCTTTATGCTTTATGCTTTATGCTTTATGCTTTATGCTTTATGCTTTATGCTTTATGCTTTATGCTTTATGCTTTATGCTTTATGCTTTATGCTTTATGCTTTATGCTTTATGCTTTATGCTTTATGCTTTATGCTTTATGCTTTATGCTTTATGCTTTATGCTTTATGCTTTATGCTTTATGCTTTATGCTTTATGCTTTATGCTTTATGCTTTATGCTTTATGCTTTATGCTTTATGCTTTATGCTTTATGCTTTATGCTTTATGCTTTATGCTTTATGCTTTATGCTTTATGCTTTATGCTTTATGCTTTATGCTTTATGCTTTATGCTTTATGCTTTATGCTTTATGCTTTATGCTTTATGCTTTATGCTTTATGCTTTATGCTTTATGCTTTATCTTTATGCTTTATGCTTTATCTTTATTTTATCTTTATCTTACTTTATCTTTATCTTTATCTTTATCTTTATCTTTATCTTTATCTTTATGCTTTATGCTTTATGCTTTATGCTTTATGCTTTATGCTTTATGCTTTATGCTTTATGCTTTATGCTTTATGCTTTATGCTTTATGCTTTATGCTTTATGCTTTATGCTTTATGCTTTATGCTTTATGCTTTATGCTTTATGCTTTATGCTTTATGCTTTATGCTTTATGCTTTATGCTTTATGCTTTATGCTTTATGCTTTATGCTTTATGCTTTATGCTTTATGCTTTATGCTTTATGCTTTATGCTTTATGCTTTATGCTTTATTTTATGCTTTATGCTTTATGCTTTATGCTTTATGCTTTATGCTTTATGCTTTATGCTTTATGCTTTATGCTTTATGCTTTATGCTTTATGCTTTATGCTTTATGCTTTATGCTTTATGCTTTATGCTTTATGCTTTATGCTTTATGCTTTATGCTTTATGCTTTATGCTTTATGCTTTATGCTTTATGCTTTATGCTTTATGCTTTATGCTTTATGCTTTATGCTTTATGCTTTATGCTTTATGCTTTATGCTTTATGCTTTATGCTTTATGCTTTATGCTTTATGCTTTATGCTTTATGCTTTATGCTTTATGCTTTATGCTTTATGCTTTATGCTTTATGCTTTATGCTTTATGCTTTATGCTTTATGCTTTATGCTTTATGCTTTATGCTTTATGCTTTATGCTTTATGCTTTATGCTTTATGCTTTATGCTTTATGCTTTATGCTTTATGCTTTATGCTTTATGCTTTATGCTTTATGCTTTATGCTTTATGCTTTATGCTTTATGCTTTATGCTTTATGCTTTATGCTTTATGCTTTATGCTTTATGCTTTATGCTTTATGCTTTATGCTTTATGCTTTATGCTTTATCTTTATGCTTTATGCTTTATGCTTTATGCTTTATGCTTTATGCTTTATGCTTTATGCTTTATGCTTTATGCTTTATGCTTTATGCTTTATGCTTTATGCTTTATGCTTTATGCTTTATGCTTTATGCTTTATGCTTTATGCTTTATGCTTTATGCTTTATGCTTTATGCTTTATGCTTTATGCTTTATGCTTTATGCTTTATGCTTTATGCTTTATGCTTTATGCTTTATGCTTTATGCTTTATGCTTTTATGCTTTATGCTTTATGCTTTTTATGCTTTTTATCTTTATCTTTATCTTTATCTTTATACTTATCTTTATCTTTATCTTTATACTTTATCTTTATCTTTATCTTTATCTTTATCTTTATCTTTATCTTTATCTTTATCTTTATCTTTATCTTTATCTTTATCTTTTATTTCTTTATACTTTATCTTTATCTTTATACTTTATACTTTATACTTTATACTTTATACTTTATACTTTATACTTTATACTTTATACTTTATACTTTATACTTTATACTTTATACTTTATACTTTATACTTTATACTTTTTATACTTTATACTTTATACTTTATACTTTATACTTTATACTTTATACTTTATATTTATACTTTAACTTTATACTTTATACTTTATACTTTTATACTTTATACTTTATACTTTATACTTTATACTTTATACTTTATACTTTATACTTTATACTTTATCTTTATCTTTATCTTTATACTTTATCTTTATCTTTATCTTTATCTTTATCTTTATCTTTATCTTTATCTTTATCTTTATCTTTATACTTTATCTTTATCTTTATCTTTATCTTTTATTTATACTTTATCTTTATCTTTATACTTTATCTTTATCTTTATCTTTATCTTTATCTTTATCTTTATCTTTATCTTTATCTTTATCTTTATCTTTATCTTTATCTTTATCTTTATCTTTATCTTTATCTTTATGCTTTATGCTTTATCTTTATGCTTTATGCTTTATGCTTTATGCTTTATGCTTTATGCTTTATGCTTTATGCTTTATGCTTTATCTTTATCTTTATGCTTTATTATCTTTATGCTTTATGCTTTATCTTTATCTTTATCTTTATCTTTATCTTTATACTTTATCTTTATCTTTATCTTTATCTTTATACTTTATACTTTATACTTTATACTTTATACTTTATACTTTATACTTTATACTTTATACTTTATACTTTATACTTTATACTTTATACTTTATACTTTATACTTTATCTTTATCTTTATCTTTATCTTTATCTTTATCTTTATCTTTATCTTTATCTTTATACTTTATCTTTATCTTTATCTTTATCTTTATCTTTATCTTTATCTTTATCTTTATCTTTATCTTTATCTTTATACTTTATCTTTATCTTTATCTTTATCTTTATACTTTATACTTTATCTTTATCTTTATCTTTATCTTTATCTTTATCTTTATCTTTATCTTTATCTTTATCTTTATCTTTATCTTTATCTTTATCTTTATCTTTATCTTTATCTTTATCTTTATCTTTATCTTTATCTTTATCTTTATCTTTATCTTTATCTTTATCTTTATCTTTATCTTTATCTTTATACTTTATACTTTATACTTTATACTTTATACTTTATACTTTATACTTTATACTTTATACTTTATACTTTATACTTTATACTTTATACTTTATACTTTATACTTTATACTTTATACTTTATACTTTATACTTTATACTTTATACTTTATACTTTATACTTTATACTTTATACTTTATACTTTATACTTTATACTTTATACTTTATACTTTATACTTTATACTTTATACTTTATCTTTATCTTTATCTTTATCTTTATACTTTATCTTTATCTTTATGCTTTATGCTTTATCTTTATCTTTATACTTTATCTTTATCTTTATACTTTATCTTTATCTTTATCTTTATCTTTATCTTTATACTTTATCTTTATACTTTATCTTTATCTTTATCTTTATACTTTATACTTTATACTTTATACTTTATACTTTATACTTTATACTTTATACTTTATACTTTATACTTTATACTTTATACTTTATACTTTATACTTTATACTTTATACTTTATACTTTATACTTTATATGCTTTATCTTTATCTTTATGCTTTATCTTTATGCTTTATGCTTTATGCTTTATGCTTTATGCTTTATGCTTTATGCTTTATACTTTATACTTTATACTTTATACTTTATACTTTATACTTTATACTTTATACTTTATACTTTATACTTTATACTTTATACTTTATACTTTATACTTTATACTTTATACTTTATACTTTATACTTTATACTTTATACTTTATACTTTATACTTTATACTTTATACTTTATACTTTATACTTTATACTTTATACTTTATACTTTATACTTTATACTTTATACTTTATACTTTATCTTTATCTTTATACTTTATACTTTATGCTTTATGCTTTATGCTTTATGCTTTATGCTTTATGCTTTATGCTTTATGCTTTATGCTTTATGCTTTATGCTTTATGCTTTATGCTTTATGCTTTATGCTTTATGCTTTATGCTTTATGCTTTATGCTTTATGCTTTATACTTTATCTTTATGCATTATGCTTTATGCTTTATGCTTTATGCTTTATGCTTTATGCTTTATGCTTTATGCTTTATGCTTTATGCTTTATGCTTTATGCTTTATTCTTTATGCTTTATGCTTTATGCTTTATGCTTTATGCTTTATCTTAGCTTCTATGCTTTATCTTTATCTTTATCTTTATGCTTTATGCTTTATGCTTTATGCTTCGTGCTTTATGCTTTATGCTTTATGCTTTATGCTTTATGCTTTATGCTTTATGCTTTATGCTTTATGCTTTATGCTTTATACATTATGCTTTATACTTTATGCTTTATACTTTATACTTTATACTTTATACTTTATACTTTATACTTTATACTTTATACTTTATACTTTATACTTTATACTTTATACTTTATACTTTATACTTTATACTTTATACTTTATACTTTATACTTTATACTTTATACTTTATACTTTATACTTTATACTTTATACTTTATACTTTATACTTTATACTTTATACTTTATACTTTATACTTTATACTTTATACTTTATACTTTATACTTTATACTTTATACTTTATACTTTATACTTTATACTTTATACTTTATACTTTATACTTTATACTTTATACTTTATACTTTATACTTTATACTTTATACTTTATACTTTATACTTTATACTTTATACTTTATACTTTATACTTTATACTTTATACTTTATACTTTATACTTTATACTTTATACTTTATACTTTATACTTTATACTTTATACTTTATACTTTATGCTTTATAGCTTTATACTTTATACTTTATGCTTTTATACTTTATACTTTATACTTTATACTTTATACTTTATACTTTATACTTTTATACTTTATACTTTATACTTTATACTTTATACTTTATACTTTATACTTTATACTTTATACTTTATACTTTATACTTTATACTTTATACTTTATACTTTTATACTTTATACTTTATACTTTATACTTTATACTTTATACTTTATACTTTATACTTTATACTTTATACTTTATACTTTATACTTTATACTTTATACTTTATACTTTATACTTTATACTTTATACTTTATACTTTATACTTTATACTTTATACTTTATACTTTATACTTTATACTTTTACTTTATACTTTATACTTTATACTTTATACTTTATACTTTATACTTTATACTTTATACTTTATACTTTTACTTTTTTTTTTATACTTTATATTTATACTTTATACTTTATCTTTATCTTTATACTTTATACTTTATACTTTATACTTTATACTTTATACTTTTACTTTATACTTTATACTTTATACTTTATACTTTATACTTTATACTTTATACTTTATACTTTATACTTTTACTTTATCTTTATCTTTATCTTTATCTTTATCTTTATACTTTATACTTTATACTTTTACTTTATATTTATCTTTATTTTATATTTATTTTATCTTTATCTTTATATTTATATTTATTTTATCTTTATACTTTATACTTTATACTTTATCTTTATATTTATCTTTATATTTATATTTTATTTTATTTTATCTTTATCTTTATACTTTATACTTTATACTTTATACTTTATACTTTTACTTTTACTTTATACTTTATACTTTTACTTTATTTTTTATCTTTATCTTTATCTTTATCTTTATTTTATCTTTATCTTTATCTTTATCTTTATACTTTATACTTTATACTTTATACTTTATACTTTATACTTTATACTTTATACTTTATACTTTATACTTTATACTTTTACTTTATACTTTATCTTTATCTATACTTTATACTTTATCTTATACTTATACTATACTTATACTTTACTTTACTTTACTTTATACTTTACTTATACTTATACTTTACTTATACTTATACTTATACTTTATACTATACTTATACTTACTTTATACTTTATACTTTACTTATATTACTTTATACTTTATACTTTATACTTTATACTTTATACTTTATACTTTTTTATACTTTATACTTTATACTTTATACTTTATACTTTATACTTTATACTTTATACTTTATACTTTATACTTTATACTTTATACTTTATACTTTATCTTTATCTTTATCTTTATACTTTATACTTTATACTTTATACTTTATACTTTATACTTTATACTTTATACTTTATACTTTATACTTTATACTTTATACTTTATACTTTATACTTTATACTTTATACTTTATACTTTATACTTTATACTTTATACTTTATACTTTATACTTTATACTTTATACTTTATACTTTATACTTTATACTTTATTTTTACTTTATACTTTATACTTTATACTTTATACTTTATACTTTATACTTTATACTTTATACTTTATACTTTATCTTTATACTTTATACTTTATACTTTATACTTTATATTTATATTTATATTTATATTTATATTTATATTTATACTTTATACTTTTACTTTTACTTTATACTTTATTTTATACTTTATACTTTATACTTTATACTTTATACTTTATACTTTATATTTTATACTTTATTTTATCTTTATACTTTATCTTTATCTTTATCTTTATCTTTATACTTTATTTTATTTTATATTTACTTTATACTTTATACTTTATACTTTATACTTTATACTTTATTTTATATTTATACTTTATATTTATACTTTACTTTATACTTTATACTTTATACTTTATACTTTATACTTTATACTTTATACTTTATACTTTTACTTTATACTTTATACTTTATTTTTATTTACTTTATACTTTATACTTTATACTTTATATTTTATTTATATTTATACTTTATCTTTATACTTTTATTTTTTATACTTTTTTTATACTTTATACTTTTTTACTTTTATTTTACTTTATACTTTATACTTTTTTATTTATTTAACTTTAACTTTAATTTACTTTATACTTTTATTTATTTATATTTTACTTTATCTTTATTTAACTTTTTTTATATTTATCTTTCTTTTATTTATACTTTTTTATACTTTATACTTTATACTTTTATTTACTTTATACTTTATACTTTATACTTTATACTTTATTTATTTATTTAACTTTATATTTACTTTATACTTTATACTTTATACTTTATACTTTATACTTTATACTTTATACTTTATACTTTATACTTTATACTTTATACTTTATATTTATACTTTATACTTATTATACTTTATACTTTATACTTTATACTTTATACTTTATACTTTTTTATACTTTATACTTTATACTTTATACTTTATACTTTATACTTTATACTTTATCTTTATACTTTATACTTTATACTTTATACTTTATACTTTATACTTTATACTTTATACTTTATACTTTATACTTTTTTATACTTTATACTTTATACTTTATACTTTATACTTTATACTTTATACTTTATACTTTATACTTTATACTTTATACTTTATACTTTATACTTTATACTTTATACTTTATACTTTATACTTTATACTTTATACTTTATACTTTATACTTTATACTTTATACTTTATACTTTATACTTTATACTTTATACTTTATACTTTATACTTTATACTTTATACTTTATACTTTATACTTTATACTTTATACTTTATACTTTATACTTTATACTTTATACTTTATACTTTATACTTTATACTTTATACTAATTACTTACTTTATACTTTATACTTATATTATTAATTACTTTATACTTACTAACTTTACTAACTTATACTTGATCTACTATTATACTTTATACTTTTATATTTTTATACTTTATTACTTTATATTTATACTTTATACATTTATACTTTATACTTTTTATACTTTTATACTTTATACTTTATATTTATACTTTATATTTATACTTTATACTTTTATTTACTTTATACTTTATAACTTTATACTTTATATTTACTTTATACTTTTATTAACTTTATTACTTTATACTTTTTTATATTTATTACTTTATACTTTATACTTTATACTTTATACTTTATACTTTATACTTTATACTTTATACTTTATACTTTATACTTTATACTTTATACTTTATACTTTATACTTTATACTTTATACTTTATACTTTATACTTTATACTTTATACTTTATACTTTATACTTTATACTTTATACTTTATACTTTATACTTTATACTTTATACTTTATACTTTATACTTTATACTTTATACTTTATACTTTATACTTTATACTTTATACTTTATACTTTATACTTTATACTTTATACTTTATACTTTATACTTTATACTTTATACTTTATACTTTATACTTTATACTTTATACTTTATACTTTATACTTTATACTTTATACTTTATACTTTATACTTTATACTTTATACTTTATACTTTATACTTTATACTTTATACTTTATACTTTATACTTTATACTTTATACTTTATACTTTATACTTTATACTTTATACTTTATACTTTATACTTTATACTTTATACTTTATACTTTATACTTTATACTTTATACTTTATACTTTATACTTTATACTTTATACTTTATACTTTATACTTTATACTTTATACTTTATACTTTATACTTTATACTTTATACTTTATACTTTATACTTTATACTTTATACTTTATACTTTATACTTTATACTTTATACTTTATACTTTATACTTTATACTTTATACTTTATACTTTATACTTTATACTTTATACTTTATACTTTATACTTTATACTTTATACTTTATACTTTATACTTTATACTTTATACTTTATACTTTATACTTTATACTTTATACTTTATACTTTATACTTTATACTTTATACTTTATACTTTATACTTTATACTTTATACTTTATACTTTATACTTTATACTTTATACTTTATACTTTATACTTTATACTTTATACTTTATACTTTATACTTTATACTTTATACTTTATACTTTATACTTTATACTTTATACTTTATACTTTATACTTTATACTTTATACTTTATACTTTATACTTTATACTTTATACTTTATACTTTATACTTTATACTTTATACTTTATACTTTATACTTTATACTTTATACTTTATACTTTATATTTTATACTTTATTGAAACTAACACAATATACGCTTGACGCCATATTGACGTGTGGCAGTCGAAGGGTAGCAGTATATTGAAGATATAATGTGCGCCGTACATCCAATACGCAGTTGCCCGAGAGCATCGGACACTAACTAAAATCGTTGGATCCAACAAATGACCGCGACGTTTGATTTCGCTATCATAGTTTATTTAAATCAACAAGCTATAGTAGGTTTGTTTAAATGTTAAATTTGTTACAAAATGTGTTGATTTGATACTTATTCCACCATTCATTTAACTAAAATAGATTTTATTTAACATTAAAGTAGTATTGGACTAAAATATGAAATTTGTTGGCAATATTAGTTTGTATTAAACACGATTATTTTTCAATAAAACTGACTTTTGCATTCTTTTATTAACCAACTGTTATTATGCGTTGAAGCAAACAAATTTGTCAACTAATTTTGTAGTTAGTTTAACAATCTACAAGCGGTTCAATGAATATAGTTTCGTTTAGAACGACTAAAAATACTTGACCAAATGCTTTACTCTTCAAAACAACAGAGTTCTTTGTATCAGCCAAATCACTTTTCTCAGTGCACTTGACGTTGACATTTATCCTAGAATGATGTCTGTTCGGATATCAAGAGTATACATATCTTGTAATTTGCAATTTTTTTAAAGTTTTAAAATAAATACTACTGTAGGAGATGAAATTTTTATTTGTTAACAATTAGATACTTAAATGAACACTATAAGTTACGCAATTTCATATTTTAATAAGGATTCACTTCAAAATTTTTGATTGGCAGAGAAAACATAATTCCTGTTTTAAATCACTAGATATTTTAGTTGTAAGTTTTAATGCGTTCTGAAAATTTTAATGTTGATGTTAAATATTATTAGATAGGTAAATGCATATAAATACACATACGAAACTTCACTTTCAAGGAAATATTCATATACAGAGTAGCCATAGAGTAAAATAACGGATTGCAAACAACGAATAAAAACGCTGATTTGTTCAATACTTTATACTATTGAAAAGGGCTCGCAATTCGCAGACGAAACGCCTGGACATAAGAAAAAATATATTAATGAAATAATAAATTATTTTTGATCGACCTACAATCACAAGAAACAAACAGCCCCCTCGTCTCTCACACACGCTCCCCTCTATACTTAGTGTAATTTGATTTTAATTCATAAATTATTTATTTAATTAATGTAAGATTTTATACAGAACTCTTCTTCATGTTGAAGAGATCAAAGCAATTTCTATCAAGTAGTCAGTAAGTGAATTTTCTGCTACATGATGTTCTTATTTGTTATTAGTGTTGGACTGGGTCACCGGTTTATTTGGGGTCACTATTTTGCCGGGTCACCGGTTCAGGTATATGAGCGGTATCGGGTATCAGGTATCGGGTATCGTCCCGGTAACCTGGTATTGACCCGTTGACTTTATTTTGACCCTATATTGACCCGAAGATCTGGTATTCCCGGTAACCCTGTTTAGAGGTGCCCCAGTTTTGATCTGGTGATCCGGTTTTGACCAGATGACCAAGTGTTAGCAGTACTTATTTCTGACTTGAGATTCTGTGGTGCATACGACAAGGAGCATAAAGATCATTTTAAAATTCTTTAACCAAGCTGAACAGCTGCATTACAACATTTTGCTTCCGAGTAACGGAAGCATTGTGTTCACTTTTTGGACATAAAAATTCTTTTTCGTTCAAAATCAAAATTTCCACTGGCATTTTACGTTCTGAACAATTTTGGTTTCGTATCTGTCTGTCTGTCTGTCGGTCTGTCTGTCTCTCCGGGAATCCTTGCAACCAGCATAACTTTCACAATTTTATCGGATCTTCATAAAAATTTCAAATATCATGCGGATTAAGCCCTAAATGGCTCATTAACAATTTCAATACTCCCAAATTAAGGGCGTGCTTTGCGCACGCGCAAACGTGAAATTATCTTAACCGCGATTTCTCATAATATAATCGATTTTGCTAAAATTTGGAAGATAGTTGAATATTGAGCTTTAAATGATCCCAAATAAGTTTCATTTTGATCGGATCATTAACAACAATTGTGTAAAGGCAAATTAAAATCCTTGTAACACGCATAACTTCCACAATTTCCATACGATTTTAATTATAATTTTAAGGAATATGTGAATTAGATTTTAGATGGTCCCCTATGAATAATTCATTGAAGAAATGTACTTTTTTTATTGAATTTATGTACGTTTTTGATTCAAAAATTCATAGAACTAATGTTTAAGAATCCTTATCCTTCTATGAGCGTTACCGGTGAGTTTTGATATTTTAAACAATTTTTAGAATTCCCACTTTAAATTAGGAAATAATTTAATTTTTATTTACGTTTACGCGATTATTAATTTATGCTCAGTGTATTACTCAAACAAATTTATTTGTCTCGGCTGCATTTCAAACTGTTTTAAAATATCGTCTCGTATACAATTTGACACATTTAACATGCATTTGTACTTCTGGAAGTTGGAATTAGAAATGTTCAACAAATGCGCAATAATTTAACTAAATTTACTGATTGGTGTTTGTAGGAACCTTACGTGACTAGAAGATGAATAATCTTTATGTAAAAATAGTTTATCTTCTTCATTAAGTTCTTAGTCAGCTTTCACTAAAGTCTTTGCACCATATTGACATTTAGTTTTTTTAAGTAACACGTACGTTAAAAATCCAGCACCATACACATTTGTGTACATTTCTAAAATTATTTTGAATTCTTATTGGTGAATGTTCTCATTGGCGCGTGAGGAGTCATTATCATGACTTATAACGTAGTCTGTCACTGGTACAATTGTGAGTATTATCTTGAATATTACTGTTTCTTGTTGCATTTCCAGTGACGCTTTCGTTTCCGTCTATAATTTCGAAAATGTCCGTATTATCAACTTCAAAATTACCACTCTATAACGACATTTGCAATCTAATAAGCATATTATGTTTAATGGCGGTTCTGCATTGCACAACACAGGGCGTGTGATTGAATCCTCTGTTCCGAATATACGGAAGTGAATCCTGATTTAAAAATTCCGTTAGCAAATATTTCATTCTTTGTGTTTTTAAAAAATCCCATAGCAAAATGGTAGATGTGAACCTCATGAATTTTGAAATTGAAATTATCCAATTATTGATTGAACTCCCTACTCTGATTATCCTATTTTGATTTAAATTCTAACTTTGTTTCTACTTATTTCTTTACTTTAGTTATCAAATCTTTAATTGATATTTCTACTCCTCTGCATCAGCATTGCTATCACATCAGCCTTTCGAACTTTTGTTAGACCTAGATCTTGTTCCTAGGATACATTTACGTCCCTACTTTTCTCTAATCTACACTATCTTCTACTGACCTGTCTCTGTATCAGTCTCCTACACAAGAATACTCGCCTCGGATACAATTTCGACACCTTCCTGTCTCGACATCTTCCTTCATAGCTCGTCCTCGACAGATTATAATAACAAATTTACCTAAAAGATCCCTAACTCATAGTAACTCCTATGTCCTAGCTTCCCTAAACCAAACAACTTCAGTATTTGCCTAGAGCACTTTCTTTTAAATAAATGCGACATTAATACTTAAATATAATTTCAAATTTAAAATTTCTCAGTCGTTGAAGTTAAACTATCTACATTTCCGACACAAAACTTCAGAAAAATCAAGCCCATACGTGCAAGCCTCAAATAACAATGCTATGTAGTTTTGGAAAAATTAGATACTGAAGTTGGTTGTCATTAATCAATTCTATAAAAAAAGAGCCCTGAGATTAGAAGCTATTGAAATATTTTTGTGATGATTTAGAAAATTCAAGTTGAATGCTATATAATATCTTTTTGAAGATTTAGAAAAATCAAACCTTACGTTGGGCGCCAATAAATATGATATGAAATCTTTTCTGTTTAGACTGAAACCCCATAACACGCAGTGCTCACGATGAATCCAGAAACAAATTAAAAGAAAACTCACCTTAAACACCATTTTCCCGCTAACACAGCCCTAATTCGGCGATTTTCATATTTAAATTAAATGTGTTGTACAACTTTTTCATGATAAAAAAGTTATTTCTCTTTCAATTTATAAATCAGCGTTCTCAAAAATTTAAAAACTAATTACGTTCTTATCATTTAATAATCATCACACCTACACCTATTTTCATTAATCTTTTGTTAATAAGCGCATTAATATACCAACTGATCAGTGTAGCAAAATAACAGTACAATTAAATTATTTAGCATGCTTCAAGTCTATAATATTTACACCTACGGTTTCTATCTATTTCGAGCTACAAACATTTACACTGTGCGTGACTTCATACTATTCACTCTAACATATGCACAATAATAAAGCAAACAGTTTAATCGGTACCTAATTTTTATTTTCAAGGACGTGTTTCAGCTGTGTTCAGTAGCCAAACTTTAACATGTTCTGGTATTAAATTCTATGGGAACATATACTTGTGGTATTTATGAGAGGTTTATTACGACACTCACCAAAATCCTTCTTCATTCAATACCTAGAAGTTCTTTTATCCCAGTCAATACCAGGATTTTTGTTGTTTTGCTCCACGCCAAAATTACCCCGGTCCACACCGAAAGCACTAATTAAAATTAGTTGTTTAGCACGTAACCATGAAGTAAGGTTTGCAACTTACGTGCAAATTTTTGCACGTCTATAAATTTACTTAATTTTTATTTACACATTAATATTTGAGTACAATTCAACTTGTATATTTGGTTGCATAAATTGAAAAGGGAAGACGACATTTCATCCCAGCCTATTTAAGTGCAACCTCTTTGTACCCATTACTAGACTTTACTAAACTTCAACGAACCATTTTGCCCTAAATTCACGGAAAGACTAGCAATCATCTTGTCAAAATAACACACACACGTACTCCATAATCTTCATTAAAATTTTTTCGGAACATAAATGATTTTTGTATATTATTGACAACTACAGCCTTATTTAATCCTCACATAAGCTACAAAGTCACCAAACGCCTGTTTTAAGATAAATGACTCGAATGCAAACCCCTCTCTTACCTTTACCTTAAAAGCGATAATTATATCTAATCCCCTAACCTACAGTTTTGTGCTCCCTCCTATGTTAATATGTGCACCTGTAATATCTCTTGATAAGGATAAGGTCTTCTCGTGTTTTCTAATAAACATAGTACCTTTAATCGTCTGGACATTAGTACTCGCTTTAAATATGTGCTCCCACAAATAAATTTCTAGAACCTAAAACTGTTAATGATCTTTTAATTATGCTTTTTGAATAAAGATAAATTGGGAACTAATTTTTAACACAAGCCCGAATTTCATGTTACCCTCAAATATTTAATTTAAAACACCGTCACTAGAAAATGTTATTAAAAGTTAAAATAAAAAGTGTTTAGTGCCCTAAACATTATGATAAAGTATAAATTGTTATTAAAGTTTTGCATGTACAGAATGATGCTAAATATGACACTTGTTTGTTTATGCCTCAGATTGTGTTAAGTAACTGCAATTTTGCTATTGGGTATTGAAATTAAGGTTCTCTTGACTTAAAATATTCATTGAAATTATTATTTAGTGCTTACAGTAACATTTGCACAATTTGAGATATACCCACTTTCGTTCAAGAAAATACAAATTATATATATATATATATATATATATAATTATATATATATATAATTATATATATATATATAATTGTTGTATTTTTCTTGAACGAAAGTGGTATATCTCAAATGTGCAAATGTTACTGTAAGCACTAAATAATAATTTCAATGAATATTTTAAGTCAAGAGAACCTTAATTTCAATACCCAATAGCAAAATTGCAGTTACTTAACACAATCTGAGGCATAAACAAACAAGTGTCATATTTAGCATCATTCTGTACATGCAAAACATTATTAACAACTTATACTTTATCATAATGTTTAGGGCACTAAACACTTTTTATTTTAACTTCTAATAACATTTTCTAGTGACGGTGTTTTAAATTAAATATTTGAGGGTAACATGAAATTCGGGCTTGTGTTAAAAATTAGTTCCAATTTATCTTTATTGAAAAGCATAATTAAGATCATTAACAGTTTTAGGTTCTAGAAATTTATTTGTGGAGCACATATTTAAAGCGAGTACTAATGTCCAGACGATTAAAGGTACTATGTTTATTAGAAAACACGAGAAGACTTTATCCTTATCAAGAGATATTACAGGAACAGATAATGCAGGTGCACATATTAACATAGGAGGGAGCAAAAAACTGTAGGTTAGGGGATTAGATATCATTATCGCTTTTAAGGTTAAGGTAAGAGAGGGGTTTGCATTCGAGTCATTTATCTTAAAACAGGCGTTTGGTGACTTTGTAGCTTATGTGAGGATTAAATAAGGCTGTAGTTATCAATAATATACAAAAATCATTTATGTTCCGAAAAAATTTTAATGAAGATTATGGAGTACGTGTGTTTTATGACAAGATGATTGCTAGTCTTTCCGTGAATTTAGGGCAAAATGGTTCGTTGAAGTTTAGTAAGGTCTAGTAATGGGTATAAAGAGGTTGCACTTAAATAGGCTGGGATGAAATGTCATCTTCCCTTTTCAATTTATGCAACCAAATATATATATATATACATATATATATATATATATATATATATAAATAAAGACAAGTTATTTGCAGTCCGCAATAAGAAAATTGTATATAAAGTAAGATGCATCTGTAAACAAACTCTTATGAAAATAATAAGAGCTATTGACAAATACAAATCGGGCTGGTAGTTATACAGCCATTAGCAAAACATTAGCTTTATTACTTTATAGGGGAGGAAACATCCACTGACCAATCAATCAATCAATATCATAAGTATTATTTACCCCAAAATTTATATGCTTTAAAATCTATCTAAAGTCACCAAAAACTACCTCTTTTTACCAAAGAAACCTCGAACGTTCTAGATCCCTTTAATATGTTACGTAAGTTTTACGTATGCAATGTTTGTTGCTGACTTCGTTACACTTTTTATATAAATTGAATAAATTCAGGATTGAAATTTAGATAGAAAAAAATATGTTAAAATTAATTAGATCTGAGCTGTTACAGGTTGTTTTTCGGATTGTGGATCAACAGCCCTTTGTTGTCCCCATTCATCTATCACTGCTCTGTTTAGTTGAACCCCCCGTTTTTCATAAATTACTTCGTGCTTCTATATTGATCATCATAACTCAAAATTGTACCAGAATTGTACCAAAATCGTCGACGCTGATTTGAAATATTATTATTAAAGCATTTAAAATCCCCACATTTGAATTATTATATCTATCCACACATTTGAAGTATCCATACATTCGAATTATAAAAAAATGTACCATAGATTCGAAATATTCTCATCATATTCGAAATTATTATCAACCAATTAGGATTATCCACACCCTCGAATTATTATACCACATTCTGAGCCGTTCAACGTCAAGAGAAGTCTTCATAGTTGTCGCACTATTATCACTTGATATATTTCATTAAATATTTAAAAATTACGCGTGACTTTTTGATTCACAGTAACGCAGCTTTGCCCTGCTTGAGTATAAACTAAACTGTCTTATAATTGCTCACTGTTAAATATAGGCTTTTCCCACTTGCATGTGGGCTGGGGTTTCAACAAGTCTCGTAGATATCTTAACCAATAAGGTATTTGTATTTCCTGCATCTTGAAGTGGTTTCTGATGTAATATACTTGGCTTTCCGTGTAATGTGTTTATTTGATACCTTATAATTCGCTATCTTGACCGTACGTTGTTTTGTTTAGATATCGCGTTTTCCGTAATTAAACAAAATGCACGATATAACTTCAATTCCAATTTCGTTTATTTATTTTACGCGTGTTTGAACTATGTTTTCTTATCAAAATGTTTATTATTTCTGTGTAATGGCGTAAAGCTTTGTTGGGTTTTATCTCTTACCTTCGTATTATATTATAACTAATTAGAACACTTCTCAACGCGTGTTTAATTACATTTACTATCAATTTCTCCTGAATAAGCGTATTTTTACTGAATACTTGTTATTTATCTAATGTATGAATTACCTATTTTCTTACTAAATACTAGTACTATTGTTGTAAGATATGCTTATTCGCATTGTTTAAAGCTAACTATGATCTATACACATGGTGTTAAATACTTACTATTTACATAATATCCAAATTACTTAATTTTCTTCTAAATAAATGCTGTTTTATGCTTCCTATCGCAATTCATGTTTACTACATGACCATTGCTATACAATACACCGATAAACAACCCCTTATTACAGCAATATATATATATATATATATATATATATATATATATAATATGTGTAATTATATCAATATACAGTTATTTCAATAGCAATAACGGTTTAAAAGATTTATGTATTTATGTAGCATATGCATAATACGGCAGAGACACCTAAATAAAAGTTATAAATATTATATATTTTATCCAGAGAAATACATTGAAAACGTTCTAAAGACAACGCTGAACAGAAACCAAATCTACGCAGCGTAGAAAGAAGAAACCGACGTGTACTGTGAAGTATTTGAGTCGCAAAATAGTATATGTGTGTCTAAGGCAACTCACACAACGCCATACATGCATTATACGTTGCAAAATTAGTCAAGTGCCGTATAGATAACAAAGTAGTATCCAGTCGCTTACAGACAATACGCAGAAGGTATGCGGTGTACACTAAATATATATATATATATATATATATATATATATATATATTGCTGTATATTTTCGCTATATTATCGTGCCCCTACTTTGGGCGACCATATTTTATTTTGCTATGACACTAACGGATTATCGAGCTCCTACGTTGGGCTGCTATATTTATTTGCTATAATACGCCCTTACTTGGGTGCTATATTTTATTGCTATGAAATTAAAAGAATTATTATCGTGCTCTAACTTTGGTTCGATATCTTTATTTGCTATGATATTAAATTATTGTACCACCATTTTAACATTCACGATTAAATGTAGTTATCTCCTCCTCCAGCTGTTTTCTTAATGTCACTATCAAACTGGACTTTATCTTTAAACAACTCTATCTACCAATGACAAAATTCAATATATTACCGCCTTGCGGGTTATCTTTCTCATATTCAACTTGTGGCTCCGCCTTTCTACTATTTAAATCTTTGACCTCGGCTAGCATTTATTTGCAATTATAAAATTCAGTAAATTTAGATTTTATATAATGAAACTAATATGTTATATACAGCTTTTGAAATTATTTGTAATACCTTTCTTATAAATTTCATTTATTAACAACCATCTAATTGGTACTCAAAAACCCCCAAAGTCACCAAAGAAAATTTATTACCTTTAGGAACAAAGTGTGGAATATTCCAAACCTGTTTTCTTATTACTCATTCAATAAGTATGCAACCTTTCTTGTTGACTTGTTCACAAACCTATAGTAATTTAGCAAATTGAATATAAAAATAAAATAATACTCCATATACAAAAACAAATATCTTATAACTAAAAATCTCTGACCTGGTTTTATCTTCTCACATCGACGCTCCCACTAAAATTGATCTTCCCCAATTCTGGATTCCATTCAAATTTTTACACTATTGATCAGCACCATTACATTATATACCCCAATTTATTCCAATTCTTAGACCTTCATCGTTCTTGCCTCAGACTTAAAATTGCAGCTTGTTTCACCCCTGTACTTCAAGATTATTATTATTCTTCTTTTCCCCTTGACATTTAAATTGCATTACTGTATTTTTCTTAACATCAGACCTCTAATTTGTATTACAGTTTCCCCAGACATCAGACCTCGAATTTGTATTACAGTTTCCCCAGACATCAGAACTCAGAATTTGTATTACAGTTTCCCCCAGACATCAGAACTCGAATTTGTATTACAGTTTCCCCCAGACATCAGAAGCCCTATTATTTCTATGTCTTAGTTTACAATAAATTCAATAAAAACATACTCACGTTTAAACGGCAATTGTAATCATATTTTCACTTATTTAATTTTCACTCTTATACGTATTGCGTACTACTCTGTTTCATGGCAATGCACTTCGGCCTTCATTGAGTTTAAAACTGACTTTCTTATCACGGTGCTTGCTAATATAATTTCGAATTCCCACTCCATCCGTGGGTGTGATCTAGAACTTGTCGCTGTCCCGGACCAATCAAATAATTCTATTACGAGCCGTTTCTGATGCAATGCTCGACGTTTTCCTATAATCACAACCTGCCCGCAGCTGTCTTCGATTGTCAACATATTGTATTTTGATAGATTACTTGCTTTTCTATAAACAACTGATGCAACCCGATTTTAAATTTCCATGTTTACATATGTTTCATGCAATTTTTAATCATTTCTCTTATCACATGGTTAGATCTTTGTACGCATTTATATTAACTACCTGAAACTCTATTTCTATATCCGTATTAATTTAATCGTCTAGAAGTCTTCTTCTTAATGTGTGTCTAATTACACTTTATCAAATATACGCGTGCTTCCACTGAAAAATATCCTTATTTGTCTTACCTAAATTAACTAAACTCTATTTACAGGGTATTCAATATTTACTATCTACTTAATACATTTATTTCACATTCCTACGCCGATTATGCGTCTTCCTAAGTTTACCTGCGTCGCCCAAAATTATCTCTACTCTATATACAGGGTGTTGACTACTTACTATCTACAAACTATGTCTATTTCTTAATTATCTCCTTAAATAAGTGTAGTTTTCTGCTGACTATCCTAATTACTCATTCCCGAACTATCTTTACTATAACATGCACCCTTAAGCAACCCCTTATCACAGCAATATATATACATACATTCATAACATTTTATTGGTTTTACATTGGTAGGGTTTTATGAATACATGTATTAATTTAACATTGTTGTCATTTCATGTGCGTGCGTATCTCATTTTATCATTTTCATATGGACCCGTTTTGGTATGCAAATCTTTTATTAAACATTTTCTCTAAACAGGGAACTACCCAACAATCTCGAATTCTTAGGTACAGCAATAGCAACTGATAGATGGCTATGTGGTTCTTTTATTACTTATCCGGGAATGACAATAAGCGATATATCAGCCCCAGCAGCATATCAACGTATGAATAGAGCATAAAAATATCAATTGAAAATAATATTTAACTGTAAATACGATAATCTTTGTAATTGTGTTATATATTTTTAGGTTGTGACACTATTTTTGTTGAATCTGCTTGTCCTTTTGGTATTGCGTGAATGCTCTGCAGAAATTAAATGTAGGCAAGTATACCATATAAGAATAGAGAATGTAGAAATAGCTTACACATAATGCGTCTGGAAATATTTCGAGAAAGCATTACATTGAAAATATACTAAAATTTACTACTAGGTGGTTGCAATTAACAGTTGGTAACTAGAATAAGTGGTCTGCTCGGTGTAAATTTTATTGGGTGGAGACCCTATTCGAAATTAACAGTTGGTAACTATACAATGGCTATGTAGTATATCTATCTTTCCTCCGTTATAGTTATGTCGTTCTCACACACATTAATGTTCCATAAGGAGGAGGCAGGCTACTTCTTATGGGAACTAACATTACGATGTTACGTCACAGCTGTGTCAAACGCCGTGCATTTAACTGTGGTTTAATCAATAATTATAACTTTCTTGTGCTTTTTAAAACTCTTGAAGCTGTTTCATTAGTGATTCTGTTTTTGATTACGTTTGAAATTTGTTAGAGTTGACCATTTCTAAATCAAATCCAATAGCAAAGTTTAGAGCGGCTACTAAAGTAAAAAGTATGAGCTCGCTTTACGCGTGGAAACCAAAATTTAGAAGTGTGTTTTAGACATAAGGCTTTCTTTCAGATTGAGAAATTCAAGAGGAACCATATTTCGCTAATAAATGGCGCTTGCTCGAGAGGTCCTGGCGCTTGATTTTTCTATTTCCAAGGATGAAAGGTTGACGGTACGTTGAAAATTCGGGCGTAAATTAACTCCTTCGAAACGAAGCTCTAAAAAGACCAAATATAGTTGGTTTTAACCCTAAATCGTATCCGAATGTGTTTCAAAATCGGTATTATCTCTCATTTATACAACTAGCATTTTAAAAAATTTACTTTTATCAGATAAGCTTGTGATTATCGATCTTGACAAATTTCGGTATCAAATAACGAAAATTCATTATGTAAATAATATCTAATATTAGAAATTTGATACAAACCGTACTTTTTGAAATATCTAGGGTTACGGAGAGCTGCTCGAAACGGCATCTATAAATCCTCGTGCAAACTAATTCTAATCCTTTCGTACTCTCTAACGGTTTAAAACCTTACGACCGTTTAAAATGCTTGAGGTAATTGGTTGAGTCAACCTTATTGTAGAATCAGGTTCGACGAATATTATTTTTGAACTAACATAAATAATCTCAGCTCTTTATTCAAACTAAGAGAACTTAAAATACAGAGATCCAGTTATGACTTCAATACACTTTACTTAATTTTTTTAAACCTTTTCTCGTATAGCTGATATAGTTATAGGGCTCAATTTATGTGTCAGCTTAAGCTAGCTTTTCCTGAGCAATCTTGCTAATTGAGTGCATTTGGATGAGATCTACTGAAAGCAGTAAGTATTGAATGCCTCTTCAAACAATTATCATAGGAGAAATTCAACGTTTTGCTACGGAATTGCCGCATAAAGGATTACAAATACGATAAAAGCTTTTAGCCAAAACGCAAGGACAGTTTCGGTAAAATGATAGGAATTCAATTTTTATTTGAATGAACTTTTAAACATTCGCGTTTATTATATAAACGCCATTAGACTTGAGGGTGAAACAATTAAAGTTTGCATAACATATTAACGTTATTGCGTAAATTAATTCATTGCTTGATGCGATGATAACACCAACGCGATGCACGCAAGTCTAGGGAGGGATGAAGGGATGGTTTCGCGATATCGTGTTGGCGTTGCGACGCTCAGATCCGCGCTAGTTAACGTCCAAATACGACGCTCTTTTATCAGAGGCAAATGAAACGCAAAACGAGCGGTAAACTTAAAAGTTTGCAAACAAGTTGTTTCACTTTATTAGGGGTAATAGACCATATTGTTGTACTATAATTAGAAAGAATCGCAAATGTTTACCAAGGGTGATTAGTTTAGTGCTTTATTAGAAGAAAAATGTTTCGGTATTTTGTTACGGTTGCATGTCTGTGTGCAGTTGGTAAGTTTCATTATTTAAGTATTTTTTCGATTTAGAACGTTTTTATGATTGTTTTTACAAAAAATTTTCGCGTGATTAAAACCTTATGGAAATTAAACATCGCAATCTTACCTTCTCTAGTGTACATCCAAGTTTGCTTTCAGTTAATGAACCCGTATTCATGGTAAAAGTTTTTTCATTAAAGATGGTAATTAATATATACCCCGAAAAAAATGTCGCTGGGGCAACGAATATTAAATTTTTTAAAACGCATATTATCACCATATGCGTTTAATGTTATAATCAATACCATAAGATCCATGTGCTGCTCTATACTTTAAAGCGTTTCATTTAATTTGCGTTTTATACAATTAAAGTACAAGAAGCACTACCTTAGTGATATAACAAAATATGCAGCTAAAAATTCTAGTTTGACGGGAAGAATTTAAGCAACTCTGGCTTAAAAAATCTCTCAAAAAAGTTTGCTGAACGATTCCTAACTATTGTATGCGTAATCTCTCTTTAAAATTGAGCTCAGTTCGCAATATTGGTTCCCCAAAAGCGATTAAATAGTTGTAGCCGTATAGCAAATAAGGTTATTGGTGCTATGGCAGCACTAAAACATAAGCATTACGGGATATTAAAAATATTTTTTTGATACGATTTTGTTTACTAACGAATTTGTTCGGAATTTTTCTGTAAAATATAGTCTAATTTATAGTCAGTCAACTTGTTTTTTTTACAGAAGATGCAAATTATGTGCTAAATTCTTTTTGTAGGATTTTGCGTCGTAGTTAAAGCAAAACTTTGTTGCGGACTAAGGCTAAAGCATATAGTATGTAGTAGTATGTAGTATATAGTATAGCATGTAGTATGTAGTTCTATTTAATTATCGGATTCCAAGAAAAAAAAAGGAAACAAATTTTATACATGTACAACAATTAAATAAACATAATTTATTAAAACCAACAAACATAAACATAATTTATTAAAACAAACAAACATAAACATAATTTATTAAAACAAACAATAATACTTAAACAAATATACCCAAATTGATTAGTTACATTGCCTTTTTTCTCACTTTTAGTTCTGCAAACTCGTCTATTAGTTTGTTATAATTAATAGAGTTATTTAATAACTCTTTTTCTATATAAAATAATGATAAACTATTTAATTTTTGTTGGCCTAATGTGGATCTTAAAAAAATTTTTATTCTGGCCATTACTTAGAATGACCTTTCACCGCTTGCATTGCTTATTGGAAGGGTTAAATAAATTCTCAGAATTATATTTAAATTAGGGAATGTTGCAATAATGTTATTTTCTTGAATAAATGACCACATGGATACCGGCGAAATAATATTTTCTTTACTTATAAAAGTCTTAAATTGTAATACTTCATTTTTCAGTTCTGCTAGGTTTAAATCATGTTCATAACATTTTAATTCCTCTATTGAAGAGTCACTAACATCACTATTGTGAAAAATTGTTTTGAATTTATTGTTAATAGTTTTATATCCATCAGATCTTTTTTTAATGTTGCTAGAATCGCATACAACAAAAAAAAATATTAACTTCAAAATGTTCTTTGCCACTGAACCTTATTTCATGTTCTGGAATTTCATCATGAAATAGTTTTCGCATTTCCTGTCGTTTTTTATCTTTAGTATATGCAATATCTTTAACTGTTTCTGCTTCTTTTTCTAAATTGTCAAAATCACCTCTAACAGTTTGTATAAAATCTATCAATGAATCATATATTAAAATTGCTGTATTTAGGGATTCGTCATTTCGTTGAAGAGTCTTGTTTGATGCATCTATCATCTCTAGAATCTTTTCCCTTATAGCAAGTAACAGTACATGCTCAAATGTATCAAGTTTTTTATGTAAATCGGCAGCTTCAAACCTTGTTAATGGTTTTTCATCTTTGTTTGAGGAAAAATGACGTAAACAATGTCTTCATAATTTTCCTTTAAGGATTTCAACACCATCGGAACGAGCAGATCACTTGGTGTCACGAATAGGTTTAATACTCAAGTACTTGCTCTTACAAAATTTTTGTAATGCATTCCACCTATGTGTAGAACTTGAAAAAATTACCTACAATTCCCGAAGGATACTAAAAAAAGGGGTCATTTTCATGCAACTTTCGGCAGCAGCGTTTCCAATTAAATTTAATGAATGATTTGCGCATGGTATAAAATGGGCAGAAAAATATGTTGTTTTATGCTGGATTGGAGTCCCTTACCTGACATATTAAACACATTATCGTAACTCTGTCCCAGACAGTTAGTAATGTCTAAATCTATATTATTTAAAAATTCTAAAATAACTTTCTCCAAGTTTTCACCAGTATGAGAAAATATAGGTAGAAATCCCAAAAATCTTTCTTTTATACCACTTATAAGAACATAACGAATAATGACGGTCAGCTGATCTACGTGAAATATATCAGGTGTTGAATCAATAATTAGATAGTAAAATTTGGCTTCCTTTATTTCGTTCACATTGTAAGTTGTAAATCTTGCGATATAATGGAAATAAATTCATCACATATTGTAGACGACAAATAGTTTACAGTACCGGTGCCGCAGTTTGCATATTTTTTCATGTGTTTCCTGCAAAAATTGATTGAACTCCGATAAATATTCTAAAGCACCTGTATAATTACCATTATTTTCACTAAAAAACACTTCATTTTTACCACGAAACGATAAAGAGTATGAAGAAATAACGTTTAGGTACTTCCCTCCAATATTTTTTTTGTTTATAATTTCTTTTCTAGTTCAGTGTCAGTGCGTCCGGCAATTTTAGATCTTGTTATAAAAACTAAAATAGAGTTAATGTGGTCACTAGAGTTTTCATTCTGTGACAATTTTTTATGTACATTTTTCCAATCGTTTGTCCCTTTTGTCATTAGCGTTATTTGCTTGGAAAATAATTTACAGATGCAACGTACAATGAGTTGTTGGTTTCAGTATAAGCCCTTAGGGCGAAATGCGTCGATAGGATGCCCTCGTGGCTGAATTTGAGTCACTTGCCATTAATCCTTTTTTACTTTTCATTAATTTAAGACTCGTTAAACTACTTCTCGTTTAAAATATATATATATATATATATATATATATATATATATAATATTTAGATAAGATGTTATAAATTTCTTGGGATGATTTTGGTCAAAATAAATAGTAATTTAAAATATTTTGTTCTATTTCTTAACGTTTTGGCATATATATATATATATATATATATATATATATAATGCTGTGACCCGGGTTCACTGCGCCACAAATATTGCTGTGACTAGGTGCTTAATCCTTGGAGCTACAAATTGTTGCTGTAGTCACCATCTTAGCCATAGAGGGTGCAGTGACTTGGGTACAGCCGGATTGTATTAATGAAGATGCAGTTGAAAATATGAAATTACTATTTTATCGTGTCCTTTTACTTGTCTCGCTAGCTCAACGGAAAATAGGTTATGGATTTTATCAAAAAGAATTAAAACACAGAAATTTCAAGAAATGTCTATGAACAATCTTCTATGCATTCAAAACCATGTTTGTTTTATACAAATTGTCTAAAAGATCACTTACATTCACAGATATAAATAACGCTTATAAAAACAATTTACAGCTTAATCTTAGACAGAAGATTTTACCTAATGATTGTTTACTTATTAAAATAAACTTCATCCAATCCTTGTTAACAAGTACAAAACCCAAACATCTCGTATGCGAGTTACAAAAATTCTTTTTAAGACTCTCGAAATAATTTACCCATTTTTTATTACCCCGGTAGTGTAATTGGCCAACGAAGCTGAACAGATAATTTATTAAAGGTCAAAGTTTTTCGAATTCTGGCCTCAAAATTATCTCCTTGACATTTAATTTTTATGAAACTAAAATCTTATTCTAGCTAAATTTACTCAAATATCCTATTAGGTTACAAAAAACAAAATTATACTTGCAGTTAGTATTGTCAAATAGCGCTTATAAATATCTCATTTCCATTGTGACTAATGGCATTAAATACTTCCTGGTTTTACTTCAAATTCTATTTATAACCAATGTTGAAGTAGAAGTATCAGTTTGTAAAGTGCAGGTATTTTTAATAGACTAAAATTAACAGTTGCTTTTGTACTAAGATTATTTATATCAAAAATTCTTTAATTTTCGTAGTATTTTTGACAATATTTATGCCTCATAATTAATCAAAATTTTATGTTGCATATTGGACGTCGTAAAATGAATTATAGTTACTCTAAACTTACACGTTCTTGACGTTAGAATGAATAGCCCTTCGACTTCATCCCGTGTTATATACTAAAATAAACTCAGTACATCATCCTCTCGATTTTTCTAGTGAAAACTAGTCACTGCTGATGTAATAATTACCCCGATTTCGCGTTTTAATGTGCTATTGCATAAAGTTATCGCGGTCATAAAAATCTTTCGTTCTTTGTTAATAAACTAAATGGACAGCTACTATCTCTCTCTTAAAGCTATTAAACTTGTTATTTTGGTTTTATGACTATTTCCGATAGTAACGCTTCGAGTTGGAGTGCTTATTTATTAATTTGCTCGTTTAATAGATTTTAGAACATTTCAAGTAAAAATGACGTATATGATTTATGACTTTTTATCTTTCGAAAGAAATGCTGTATTCTTTTATTAAATATGGTAAACATTATTTATTCTATAACTAATTCAAATTAACTTCTTTGAAAGGACGCTTTTCTTTATTACAAACTTATATAACTAGCATCTATAACGAGGATGCATTACTTCATCCAATTGGTTTTTTAGAAATGTACGAAGTTAAACATGTTTTCAGTACTCTAAAAAATGTATGCAGTCATTTTCAGTCTGCAACAAATACCTACATACGGATTTTATTTACATAATTAATAAAGGTTTCGTTTTTATGATTTGTAAATGCAATGAAATTTATTTTACGATAAGTAAAACGTGTTCTAGCGAATACTTACACACGGATTTGTATGCTTTCATTTACACGAGTTTTGAACTAACATAATCAATTAATTTAAAATTAAGCTACCTTCTTAAATGATATTTGTCCTCAAAGAGTGTTATTTATAAGGGAATCATATTTTATGTGCTAATGGAATGCTTATGCATTTATACAGGATGAAATTTTAAAATTGAGGTAGCTTAATTTCTTTAATATTTTTTCTCTTTGAAATGGTTTTTTCTTAGAGTTTGGTGTTCACAGATCGCTCGGGATTCATTATCACATCAAGAAGAAAATTTGAGCAGCAAATTGGTTTGAAGAATTAGAAACCTGCATAATTTAATAGTCAAATTACGCAAGTGTATCTATGTTTAAATCTTTAGAAAGCCATTTGCGTAATATAGGTTTCCTTTAGTAGGTTGAACTGGTGTATAGATGTTATTTGTAAAGAGATGTTTTCGTGATGTTTTTGAGATTAAAAGTCGAGTTAATTTGGTCTTTACAACGATTTTCTCAAAAATCACTGTTCAATCGCACTAAGACGGGTTAATTGAAGAGTACACAAATTATCTATACCCCTTTAGAAGGGAAATTTTTTGTGACATATAAAAAATTTTGGAATTACTGAGTATAAACTAGCACTGGGCAAATTATGTATTATTGTTTAGTAGTTATGAAATGTTGTTTTTAGACTTAAGTTGTAAATTGCATTTGTAGGTTTCATGCCTGTGTGAAAATAATTTTTATGGATGATGTTAGTGAATGCAACGATTACTATAATTTGAAGGATTGTTTACAAATATTTTGTTATTAGAATTATGATGCTGCAGTTTTGATGTTTCATTCCATTTGAGCTAGCTAGTATGGGCATTTTCAGGCAATAAAACATATCAGATCAATTTTGTTTTCTTTTATTTAGGCTCATCATAAAGAGGAACATTTTCAATAGCTACACGCAATTCACACTACCTTTATTGGGTCCCAAGGTTTGGGCAGCTGTAAGCTGAACAATCTACAGCAATGTACATACAGCATGCCCCAATAAAATGTGACACCATTTTGGTAATCGTTTTATACTAGGCATCCCTACTTTTTAATAGTGGCTAGATTTTTAAAATTGATTTAATAATTTTTGAGGAGTTTTGGCCCTACACTTTGATTTAAACGAAAATTATTACAACGCAAAGGTGTACTTTACATATAATTCTGATGTATAAAGCAATAGTCTGTTGGAACTTTCAATACAAATGAAATTTGTAAGTTCAATAGATAATTGAACCTAGTAGAAAGAAGCAAGCCAGGTCCACAAAGAATAATTAAAATCATTTTGCTTATTAAGGAAGACGTGGAACTTTACAAAGGAAGATAGCCGAACTGCAAACGAAATTAAATCGTTTGCTCCGGTAAAATTTGTTTCTACTCATGCCGAGCCATAGAAGCTATAAACACCGTGCATTTTAAGAGACAACTTAAAAATAAAAAGAATGTGGTGTTAGAATTTCTTACGAATTGAGCTCTAAGTCTACAAAATTCAATGGGAATTACTACTCCGGGTCTGATTGCACAGATTTCTATGTATATAAGGTGGTATTTATTAAAATTTGCAAAATTTTGCATTTATTATTGAAAATGTTGTGGAAATGAGAATCGTAGAGTTGCCATTCATATCTACATAGCGTACACGATAAAGGTTTTCCTAAAGCTTGGTTTAAAAAAACCGGAGTATATTTTTTATTAATTTTCAAACACTGGATTTAATCTAATTATATTTAGACTGTGTTATTTCTTCTGAAGTCACTGAACCAATTTCAAAAATATTTTAGTAGGGCGAATATAACCTTGAGAAAAACCTGGGTAGACAAAATATTTTTCTTAAATGCACCTTAAAATAAAGGTATCCCCTGGCAAGTTTCAACATACTTAATTTACATATTCAATGCGCTATAAAACATAGACGCGCAATTGCAAGAATATGTTGTGTATACACGTACACCAACACTTCGGTTCGCCATTTATGTATACATATTCATACAAACTACAGTTCAAAGAGTTCGAAAGGGCTAAGCATACCACTCCCAAAAGTTCTTTAGAGGGTTAATAAAAATTTTTATTTCATAAATGAATTCATACATATATTAAATACGTACAGAGTTGCATGATTATTTCCCATTAAAGTTGTTAGTCGCCCATAATTGCAAATATATAAAACTCTCGCAATAAAGGATTTCCAGAAGCTCGATGTATTGATACAGTAATTATTGTTGAACATTTTCTGTTCTACTATCCATACTTATTTTTATTGACGAGAATTTTTGCTAAAAGTAAATAATTCTGGTATCAGAAATCTTTAGACATTTCAAACAAATATTGTAAAAAAGCGGTAGTATGATATTTTCCTTGGAGCATAGTAATTTTTAAGAAAGCTAAAGGAATTTTGGTCATAATAGCGTTGTCTAGTTTTGATTACTTAGTTCGAAACAGTGACGTCAACTCAATCTTTATATATTTAAATTCATGCATTTGCTGTCTAAACTTTTCAAATTATCCACGTTTATCTCCGTGAGAAGCTTGCATCTACTTTCTGTTGGTCTGAATATTTACTTTGTCAATTGTTACATAATGAAGTATCTTTTGACGGAAGCAGTATCCTGCGAAAAGTCTGATTCTTTAACTAGATATGTATATTTACATAGCGTTAACATACGTCTTTATTCATGAGAATAGATTAATCACACTTCAAGGTATCGTATGATGAATTGTATAAAATCTGAAGGTTGCCGTTCATCCATTTCTGAACTGTTAGTTGACAGAATTAGTGCAAATCGTTTGGTTGGCATTTGTACAATACTTTATCAGAATTCTAAATGCAATGAGTGCAACCTCGTTTCAAAACTTTCAACAAAATGAAAAGTAAATATGGACAAATGCATTTATAGTTTATGGAATCGAAATGGAAAGCTGTTATAAATTCATATTCAGAAGTTACACTATTTGCCTATTTTTGAATATTGCCATGGAACTTTAAGCCATAGAGCTTCTAGCTAATCCATTCAACACTACCAACGACAATTGTTAATATGTCACTGTAACTTATGTCAGACTAAACATTTCGGAAAAAATGCAGTATAGAGGAACCTCACCGATTTCGAACATTCTTATTTTGCAAATAGCCTACCCCTAGGAGTTATGATTCCGCAAAAAAAGGTTTGCGGAAATCAAAAATAAATTTTTTGTAAATCTTTGCAAAAAAAATTTTCCCATATTTACATAGGGAGAACCAAATATTTATGCCAAGTTTTTTCCAAACCAAAAATGTGAACCGAACATACTACCCCAAAAATATATTACTGCGAAAATATCACATTACGCCAAAAAAATCGCATGAACCAAAAAATATTACAGTACCTCGAAAATATCGCATTATTTTAAAAATACCATTTTTTCATGTTTTAGGTCATTGTAAGACTTTTTCAGCCTGCCCCAAAAATCTCATTTACTCCGTAACGTGATTTATAGACGACAACTTGGACGCAGGCATATAGGGATACAGTTCTTAAATTTAGGTTAGGTTTTTTCTAAGTCTGCAAAAAGTGAGAATGTGTACCCTAGATTCCTTCTAAGTATGCGGAAAGTGAGACTGTGTACCCTGAGTTCCTTCTAGATGTGCGGAAAGTGAGATTGTGTACCCTAGGTTCCTTCTAGGTATGCGAAAGTTGAAACTATATCTTAAGCTCCTTCTAGGCGTGGGGAAGGTGAGCTAAGATATTTTGGGGGCAAGTTGAGAAAGCCTTAGAATGACCTGGAACGTGTACGAACGCAATAAAAGATGAGATCAGAAAAAAAACTCACATTACCCCAACAATAAGGAATTCAACAAGTTTTAGGTCAAGTCATGTCAACCTTTATTCATGCGTAAATAAATATCAATTTCCAGAAACTGGTTTGCAATCAAAGACACAGTAGAAATATAACTATGATAACTATTATTAGAAATCTGAAGTTAATATATAAAGAATAGTGAAATAATCATGTAAGAATTAATTAGTAATTGTATCATTATTAGCATTAAAGCAAGAATAGAGATTAGAAGCTATTCGCATCGTGATCAATAAAGATAACAAAACATGAACGATTATTAAGTACGTATTAAAAAGAAAATAAAATTAATTAAAGTCAAAATGCAAATCTTTAATTTCTGCAATTTCAGAAGTTTCGGCATCGATTTCCTCTTCATTATCAACCGTAGAGTCATAGATTCCGAGCCAGCATAAAGAACATAACCAGAGGGTCCTGTTGAAAATCTTTAACCTTTTTCAGAAACATGTATCTAGCCAAATACCCTCCGAGAAAACCTTTCTGCCGATTCACATACGGAGCACTTGCTTTTGCATGACGTCTAGACATTTAGAATCAGAAATTAATTAAACAACAATGAATTATTTGATTTAATTGTTACCAGCTTGATTCTATAGCATTTGTGTAAACTCCTGTTTTCGGATCTTTGAAATGCAACGAATGGTTAACCTGCAAATAGGTATATTTGGGATGAACAACTAGTCCCGAGTGTCCTTTCCAGCAATCGGAGTAGATTGTTGTTCCTTCAGAAATGAACTGTTCAATACAATTCAGAAGTGTTTCTGAAGTGCTATCTTCGACAACAACCATAAAGGTTTTGCCCGATCCTCTTTCAATGCCCCCGAAAGCATATGCTTCTTCGACTATGTGACCTCGATGGAATTTTCGTTTCCCAAACATTGATTCGTCTATTTCAACGCTGCAAATGAGACAAGAAAGGTTTGAATCTATTAATCTAGATGCTTTTAACGAACAGATGTATCGAAAATTATTAGCTTACATTTTGCCGGGACCTCCTATTTAACTGGCCTTCGTTATAAATGCATCGAATACTACTTCCCGATAAAAACTAGCCGGTGTGGTTTGCGATCCTCAACCCCTTCATAATAAATTTCAGGCGGCACTGTTCCACCCAAAGATGACAGAAGCCAACCATTTTTCAAATTGGAAGGTTCGATTTATCGAAAAAAGTCTTGTATTTGACTGATAACCTGAAATCACAAAACTAAAATTTTAATTTTAGTTGATTTGATTTCAAAATTATTATGGATTAAATAAGTCGAATTTCTAGTCTGATTGATGTTTTAATTATGTGGAAACTATCACAGGACACACACATAAGTCGGGTGCAGTTATAACAGAGGGTAGATTAAAACTAATTACCTACCTCTTGCCACACTTGACTGACTTTTGCTTCCGTTCGGTAATTTTACCGCTGCACATCTATCGGACTCCATCAGCTACACTTCCATCGGAAAACAACTTCATGATGCCATTGCACTAACGGGCTGTACATTTAATTTCTGTGTCTTTCAGGATGACTTCCAAATGCTGGAATTGTGCAACCACAACTCCATTATTTCTCCAATCAAACACCAAGTCCAAATTAATTTGATCCATTTCGATCTAATAAAAGTCACGACTGGCTTTGAAGTCGTTTTAAAAAGTCGAGTTGACTTTTAGTAAAAGTTTATTGGCGCGCGCGCGCGTTTACACACACACACACGCACGCACACGCACGCACGCACGCACACGCGCGCGCACACACACACAAAACACACACACACACACACTTGTTCAGTCCATATACAATTATCAATTATACTACAAATTTAAACCTATTAATACAAAAATCAGAGGAGAACACTTTGGTCGTGACATTACTGTACAATGTTTACCGTGGTAGACAGAACGTTCTTTCTTCTCGCTCCCGCTCCCCGTCTCATATTGCCACGCAATGTTAATATTAAGTGTACATTTTTTCACCAGATTAATAAGCTATAACTAATAGGAGGAAGCTACACTTCCTCAATTTTATTATTGAATAGGCAATATAATTAGTTGTGTCACAACTATTATTACCTTTATGATTAATATTGTGTTCCTTGTAAAAATTATGAAAATAAAATGTGTATAGAATTTTTGAGAAGGTGAAATTTTAGGCTAAATAGGAATTCGTTGATAAACCTAGGTTAGGTGGGGGGTGGGGGGATGAGATTTAAAAAAGCGAGATTTTGGTCAGATTGAGGTTTCGTGGCTAAACCTAACTTAATTTATTAGGGGAGAGAGAATGTTTGATAATTTTGGATGCCTTAAGATTTTTGGGTTATCCTTGGAGATAGTATATTTTTTGGGTAGCATGAAATTTGTAGAATAATATATTTGGAGATAATATAAAATTTGTAGGGTAATATGAAATTTTTGGGGTAATATGAAATTTGTAGGGTAATATGAAATTTGTGGAGTAATATGAAATTTGGGGGGCAATATTTTGGGGGACCATGAGACACTTCGGTTCGTAACGAGTTTTGAGTTGGAAAAAATTTAGCAAAAATATTTGGTTCTCCCCATGTAAGTAAACATGGAGAAAATTTTTTTGAAAAAATTCACAAAAAATTATTTATGATTTTCGCAAACCTTTCTTTCGGAATCATCACTTCTAGGGTATAGGCTATTTGTGAAAAACAAATTCATCAAAATTGGTGAAGTTTTATTATACTGCATTTTTACCAACATTTCTATATTAAACAATTCTATACTAAGAAACAAAAAATAGTGCAAGTGTTTAATCCTTTAATAGTATACATTGCCAGCAAAGTTTCTGAAATATTAAAATAAATGTTTGTGAAAAAACGTATAAAATTACTTTATTTCGTAGAAACTAGTGGCATGATTTTCAAGTGGAAGGTAAAATTAAGTCTCTAATTGAAGATAAAAAGCCATTAAGAACATACTCAAAAAAGCACACCAACGAATGTCCACTGTTACTATCGTCGAAAAGACAGTGACTTTCCGATGTTCAAATGACATTCCTGCTCTGAATAGTTTACGAAAGATAAATAGAACTGTTACTTTTAGCTGCCAAAGAGTAGATACAGAGAAATTGTCTGTCCCCCCGGACTACCAGGAAAATTAGTACCCTTTTTGTTAACCTCATGATAGAATTAAGTGTCAACTGGTTACACACGGATGCCAAAAAATCCTATCAAATGCCTGAAAGAGTTAAAATTCATAACTACAGAGAAACGAAGGTATACTTGTGTTACAAATTGGAACATAAAAATCGACCAATGTCTTAAAACGCGTTTTTGAGGAGCCGTAACTTTGTAGCACATAACTTTCTAACTTTAATCAAAGAGTGTATTTATACAAGCAGTTCAGATTTGTGGAAAAATTTTGTTAGACTCGTTTATATAACTTTAAAGTCAGAAAGAAGGAAGGAAGGCAACATGTTCCGGCCTTCAAAGACGACCATTTTCAGCCCGAGCCTATTGAAGAAAGTGCATAAAAAACAAACGTCATTAACTACAGCAGTTGCAAAAATCCTACCGACTCTGACTATAAAGCTATATTCTGTGTGTAATAAATTGCGGTAAAAGTCTTGTGAAAAATTTAATAGAAACTTTGCACGTCTTCTAAAACAGTCACACTATATTCTCTAAGAAAGTCTTCCTTTCTCGCAAGAAATTGATTTCAATCCTGCCACAGTGGATCGCACTTGTGTTCTAAAGGCAATTTTGTTATTTTTGTGTGATGCTAGTGGAGGTATAGATGTTTTGCAATCCTAACACCGAAAGTCTATTATATTCCTTTCAACTGGAAGGGACTGAGATGAGGTTTTGTGTTTATTTAACAAAATTAACAGTTTCTTTAAAGATAAAAATAACGAGGCTAAGAATTAAAATGGTAGCCTTAGACTGGTAGCAGTAGGTGTCACTATCTGAAGCCTCGTGTCAAAGCTTATATGCTACCATGTGAAGCATAGAATGTATAGTTACTTTTTATCAAATGAACTCCAATTTGGCACAAGAGTAGGACGTCAACTACCAATACATGCCGCAAAATCGTTTATACGTAAATACATAAACAAAAGAAATTTTTCACTTAAAATTGATTTGTAGATCACAAAAAATAATATTAGTAACACCGCGTTACTCATATCTCTATAGATGTAACCGGAATTGTATCCTTTGATAAAGTAATTCTGACTTTTGCAGTTTGCTCTTATACATAGTATGATTCCGTCTCAAGTAGAAACTCAACTGCTAGTCATATATCTCACAACTCAGCGGACCTTTAAGTTTCTAGATTCTGAGTTTAATATCCGGCACTTTAATGACGAATACGATGATTCAGCTAAGGTGGTATACAATTTCCACATGATTATCACACTTTCTTGTATGAGGTGAAAAGTCATTTGCCTAAAATTGTTGATACACAGGACATATTTCCGATTCCCACAAGTTATGTTTCGGGCCTTGGGAGCTGCCTTTTTAAAAAGTCTTCTTCCAAAACGTTTTGTAACAATTTATTTATTAAACAGAAATTACAATTAGAATTTTGACAAACACTATAAATTATACTAAGTCGAAATTTGTTATTGAATTTAAATGAGGGCAAGTAGCCTAAGTAAACAATAATGTAAAAGCTGAAATACTCAAAACTGACTGACTGATTTGGGGCTCCCGGGGTATTTATGTTGTCCCGGCCCCTCACATGTCTGTGGGAACTTGCAGAGCTCATGTCTGCTTATTTCTTTATTTTATTTATTATACAATATAACAATCTTAATTTCTAATAATTGAGGTGTCTAAACCGTCTGTGACCTGCACCTGCAGTATCACTTACGTCTAGAATACAATGTATTCACATCCGTTCTCTGCAATAACCTTTTCTTATTTATCCTTGAATTTACAATGTTGCATCTAACTTAAATTTCTTTATAATTTCTTAATAATTCCTATTTGATTATACATATATGGATTGGGGGATACGTAACTCGCGTTATGATTGAAGTTCTGTTTTTTTAAACGGAAAACTCCTGCATTATTTAGTCAACATCAAATGAACATTGAAGATAAGTAAGGGAATTTAAATTTCAGACAAGCCCTAATACGATTTAATTGGGCGTGTAAGTCTGCACATTCTAAAGTAGTAATCCAATTCTATTCTGATGCCCTTAATTTATTAATATTTAATATGACACGGTTCAAGCTCGAAACACTTACCATTAATCATGTCTCTGATCGCGAAAGCCTCTAACTTTATCATAGTTCTGTCAATATCTATTGCAAATTGTCGACATAGTTATCACACATTGAAAAATAAAAAGTATAGCAAACTGTAAATACTGAATTGTCGACATAGTTATCACACATTGAAAAATAAAAAGTATAGCAAACTGTAAATACTGAATTGTACTAAAGGGGTTTATTTGTTAATGTACTGAAACTTAGCTCTAAGTTAACGCGTGTACAGACACGAAATACTAACAAACGTTTTTTTTTACGGATGCAGAATTTATATGAAACAGCTAAGAATTGAAATTGAAATTCGAATAGTAAGGCTTCGTTCTTTGTAAGCTATATTGTTTCCCTGTAGACGCTAATTTTGATTTGGCACGCGAATCTAATTGTAAAAAGAAATCGGATAACTATATTTAGAATACCTCAGTAAAATTGTCATACTTCTTTTTAGGAGTGTAGTACAACGACGAGCTACTTTGCGTGGGAAATCTTATAAAGAATGATAAGTGTTTGATATAAAGTTGGCCTAGTTAAAAACAGGATTTACGATACAGAGTCTTTTAAGAGACTATTGATTTTAGTAGAATAAGAAATCTCTGAAAGCTATAAAAGTAATGCTCGAGTTACTTTTACTTTCTTGATGTTCTATCAATTCGAAACTATTTCAAAGCTGCTAAAGTATAGTTTTGACTCAAAATTTTTTCCTTATTCTAAATCTCGTTTCTTATAATAGTGTAAAACGTATTTACCACTAGTTAGCATGAGATTTGAGCATTTTTTTACCTATTTCATATGATCACCAGCTCAAGCTTTATTTTTGAAAATTTGGACAGGTATCTTCCATTTTGAAGTACATCTGTATGATTAATTCTAAATGGATTATCACAAATTTACTTATAGTTATTGACCACTATACTCGTTTAATGTATATGGTTTTTGTTAATTATGGTCTCTACTTATTTGGACCTTATAAAGCAGAAACAAAACAGCTAAGCTGGCGAACTTTGGGCTACAGAGACCGCTCTTACTTCTAACCAGAAGAAATGCACATCACAAGAAGAGAAAATTACAGAAAATATTCAATAATTAATATTATGTGGTATAGCAAAATAACGTAAGATATAGTATTCGCCTTCACACAAGCAAGCAAGTGCGCGCATTAACACATACACATACCTGAACGCTCGCACACGCACACACACGCAGAGAAACACACAGAGGCACACACATACGCGCGCACTCACCATGCACTCGCGCACACGCACTCACGCGAGTACGCACACAGGCATGCACGCGGGTGCGAACACACACACACACACACATACACACATATACACACACAATGCAGAGCCAACCACCAAACTCCTTAATACGCAAAAACGCTAAGCATCGCGGTCACAATCACACAAATGACACGAATTCCATAAACTAGACAAACTGAAAACAATTTGTATTCCATATTGATTTTAAAGAATTATAATACATAACAACAGATTAATGCTCTCATTCATTACTCAAAAATGTTCAGATATTTAGTAGATGTATGACAGATAATAAATAATTAACTTTCTGAGTAAATCAAATATTAGATTCATTTAATTCTTCCAAAATAGATTTTTAAATAATACTTGCTAGTAGAATTAGAGAAATTTAATGAAACCTCCAAAAATTCCATTGAATGCATATTCCATCTTTTGTCTTGTTGTTTTCTAGCCAGTAACTGGAGTATTTTTTAGACTTTCTCTTTTTGATTCTTTTCTTTTGCTATTTATTCCTGAAGTGGTTCCAGGTCTGGCTGTCTCTGTCTGCTTTGGAATCGCAAACTAGGTACCTGTTTTTTTTTTCTAGGCCACCGGTTTTCGTATTCCTTTTCTTGCGATTTCATATCCATGAGTCGCATATTCTTCACAAAAGGGCTTCCAGGCATAGCTGAGTAATTTTTCCTCTGCTCTATCACACAGATTTTTGCCCTACTTCATTGTTGCCCGCGACATCCCCATCTTTTCCAACGATTATTTGAAGTTTTGCTCTCATTGATGCCATTACAAGTACTATTCCAATTTACTTTACAAAGATGTGTTACGTTTATTTTTCATAATAAATTAAATACCCTTTTTTTCCCTGGTTAAGTCATTACCCGTTTGTATAAATTCCGTTTTTATTCTTAATTTCTCCAACAATACCCTATATATTGTACCTGTTCAGAAAAATACCGCTTTAGCATAATTTTTACTCAAATCTATTTTGCTTTTAAAACGAAAATTTATTCGATAAATTAAATAATCAATACCCTATTTTAGGTATCCGCTAATTTGTTAATTATTCCGATAACGTAAAATTGCTTTCTCTTGTGTTTCCCATCTAAAGACTTGTTGAAGTAATAGATCCTACTTTTATTTGATATCGTGTTTTCCAGTTTGCTAATCGGACTTTGATAACGCGAGGATTGTAGTTCGAACTCGTGTTATTTCAACCAATTTTTTAATTTGATTCTGCAGCTTGTGCGTTGAAATATTTTCTACATTACTCGTCCCAGTACTTCAAGAGCGATGCACGTGTTTTTTTTCGACAAGTATGAGCTCTTAACTGGAGGCCAAATTGATTCTTTTTTGTGTAGGTTCAACTGTTCTTTGCCACGGATCAACTGCCGTTGCCTGTAGATCGCTAGTGCCGTTATGGTAACAGGGTAAATAGATCCCGACAACCGTGGCGAGGCGGTACTGATTCACTCCTGATGGCGTCCAAGCTTAGTATCCCGACACGTACAGATATACGACTTGTTTTCTTTTGTGTATATCAAGGGCATATTCTTTACCAGCGTTTGGTGTAGTTACGTGATAAGAAACGTGACACTGTAGGACTACTGTTTGTTGTTGTAAATCGATATTATCGCTCTACAGATGTGATGTACTATTGTTAAAAGTGTTTGACAAAAGTTGCCACACGCTTATTCTTTTCTACTGATTAGTTTATTTTACAAACGGTATTATGTGAAATTTTAAAAACGTTTGACAAAAGCTCTCACATGTTTACTTTCTACTGATTAGTGCTATTTTGTGTAAAATAAGAGATGCACACTTTGTATCTAAAGTACTAAACTGTTAGACACATAATTGTTTGCTTTGAAGTAGTAACGCTTAATTTATTTCTCTCGCTTGTTTGTACGAATCCTTTATTTATTTTTATTGTTAATAGATACTCGTAGGCGATGTGCTTTTATTTGTTTTTTTTTGGTATGTAGGTGAATCTCCCCACTTTCTGCGTTTGGCAGGTAGTCTGGTATTTACGTTTCTTCCGGCTACGTCTAAGTACGTAGCAGGTGTATTAGCTAAATTATTTACACCTTAAGTAAATAAAATGCCTCTTGCATTATTCGCCTTTCCTTAAATATTATGAGAACAATTACGTGGTTACTCAAGATCCAATAAAAATATTAAATCAAAACGTAGTTAGATTCCTTGTAGCATAATCCTATTTACTTGTTATTGCGATCGAATGACTAAAACAATTAATTTGTTCAGAAGATATTCTGACTAAATTAGGAATTTTGTGAAACTTTATAAATGCACTATCTATAAAAATATGACTTCGGTTCACATCCCTTTGTTTGCAAGTTTAATGGTTTAAGTTTTGTTCGATTTAACATTGTTCCTTTTTAAATCATACTGCTCTTAAATTTGATCATATTAGCAAGATTTGCTAATTTTTTGGAACAAACTTTGATATTTTCTGCTTTAAAGAACTATATAGTTCATACAAGTTAGTACGAATGATACGAGTATCGTCTACTTTCTTAGAAGATTTATAATTTTGTAGCCAAACTCATTTCCACCTTAATTTTTTAATGAAATTGCTTTCGGGGAATTGATTCAGATAATCTTTCGCAGTTCGCTGAGCAATTGTGTCGTATTTAATATATGTGCAAAATAAATCCTTCTGTTCATTAAGAAGGCAAGTATCACTTTGAAATTAATTTCTATATGTTCTTGTTGGAGAAATCCTGCAAACAATACCCATACATTAATTTTCAGATTTATAACATTAAGCAATTCGTTAAATCTGCACATTTTGTTAGAATGAAACAATTTAAATTGGCGCGGATAGAAGACAGATCATGGTGACTTTTATCACTAAAATAGAATCTAAACGTTTAAAAATTTTGATTGCTGTAGATTTGAAGGTAATATTGTGATATATTATTAGCAGAATGAGAAGAAGAGTTATTCGAAAATGAGAGACATCATAATATGTTATAAAAAAGTTGTTGCGTATATCTTGAAATGTACCTAGCCATTTTTAGTTAAAAGGTTTTTTTTAATAAAAAATTAATTTTAGTTTTCTTTTGCATTTATAACACGTTTGGAGGTTATTGAATTCTGAAAAGCAATGAACATTTGAATATTTTTCTGAAAATGATTATTAACTAGCAACAAAACTATTACAGCATCGCCTATTTAAACTTTCGATCTCTTCAAATATCGAGTTACTCATGTAACACCGTACAGCATGAAACATTCTGTATAATAGAATATACTAAGGACGTTATTGTAATTCAATTTAGTTTTATTCAGAGTTTTAAAAAACACTTTGGAGCTAAGCACGTCAGTTGGCAATTTACTTAACTTTGTAGCCTATCTCTAAAACTTCATTTGTTTCTTTATTTTTCTTTATTATAGTTGGGTCTATTTATGCTGTTATATCTATTTTCGTAAAAATTAACATATTTTTGTTAGGGGAAAATTTTAAGGTACGCACGTACTAGCATAAATTAACACTGCCGAATGCAATTATCTTTATTAAAATTCTACCCAAATATTCACACATAAAAATTAGTATTCAGATCGTCGATAGAATTTTCTTAAATGTATTACGAAACGCTACATGGGGATGGCTTTGTGTTCTATTTTCAACATTATTAGTTACCCCATTTAGATAATTCTCTCGACATTTGAATAATAATTTTTATGAACGTTTTGCTGAACATTCAACTACCTTCTATATATTTTGTAATTCTGAAAGTAACAATGTCCATTATTTATTACAGTAGAAACTTTTACCAATATTAGGGATAATAATATTAATTTTAATCGATATCAACAATGCGTATTTTTGAAGCTTTATCAAAGAAATAGAAGCACACCAAACTCACTAACTCGGCATATGGTTTAATAGCAGATGTCTGAAGGAACCTTTAAACCCTAACTACTGTAGCTTACACACCAAAGTTTGTTCAGTTAGCTCAAAAAAGGCGATCACTACAACCACTAGGCAGTCAACAATCGATCACGGTATTTTCTTAACCAAAGCTAGCACCTATTTCTTGGGGGAGATGCAGGATATAGTTCTAGATTACTACACTTATTTTACTCTCTAGACCATTCTTAATCTTTCTCCACATCCCTCGATCCCTATGCACCTCCTTTGCTTCTGCAACATTTATACATTGTTTCTGGCATGCTTTTTTGTTCGTCAGACTTCTCACCTGTCGTTCTTTTAGAACCTCTTCTTCTACACCCAACCATCTCTTATGCGGTCTGCCCCTTACAGCTCTATCAGTCATCTTACTTGGTAAGCTTACCCTCATTTATTCTCTCCACATGCTCAAACCATCCAAGCGTGCTTCGCTCATTTAACTTCTTAAGGGTCACTTGCACCACACCATCTGCTCTGTCATATTCGTTTGGTACTCTGTCTCTCAATATTTTTTACACACACTTTTAGGAATCTCATTTCTGCAGCATTTATGCGGGTAATATGCTTCTTTTGACAGGCCCGTTTCGCTTCCATACAGAACAGTTAGCACAAACACACTATTGTTAATGGTCAGCTTTGCATTTATAGTCAATACTCTACTCCTGTTTACTGCCCACAAATTTCCGGAAACTTTTCTTACAGTATTTGCCCTTTTTCCTATTTCACCATCCAGCATTCCATTACTCAAAAACTTTCTACCTAGGTACACGAAGTAAGTCGTTTTTCTCTATCGTGTGATAGTCCTATTTTAAATACAAAATCATCAATTCCGCCATATTAAAAAATTATTGCTTTCGTCTTACATACATTCTGTTTCAACTGCATATTTTCACACTCTTCTGACACCCTATAAAGAATTTGTTGCAAATCTTTTCACGATTCAGCCAATAGCACAACAATACATTTATACATTGCACAGCCATGGAGATATCACAAGACCAATCTTTCACCTTCCACAATGTCAAATTTCGTCCCAAGTCACCATTCACACCTACACACGCTCTACTGCCTTCGTACATCGCTCTAATTGATTGTATATAGCACTTGCTTACACTGCATTTACGCAACGCTTTCTATAACTCACTCCTGTTCACAGTCATACGTCTTTTTCAGATCTACAAATGCTGCAGACATTTTCTTTCTGGCATACATACACTTTCCGACTATTTGTTGTATTGCAAACATCTGATCCACACACCCTCTTCCAGGCATAAAACCACATTGAACGTCCCATATCTTGCTCTAGATTCTCATACGAACTCTCTCGATATCAATTTTTCCACACACTTTACTTGGTACGCTCAACAGACTTCCTCTACAATAATTTTTGAATTCATCCTCGCTACATCTACCTTTGTGCAAAAGGTTAATGACCGCACTCTTCCACATTTACTTGTTCTATACACAACTCTATCAGTTTGCACAAACATTCAATCAGCACACCGGATCAATATTTAAGCATTTCACTTATTATTCTATTTACATCCGTCGCTTTGTCATTCCTCAGAGTCCTCACAACCTTCCATACCCATCTACACTGCATTCCGACTTTATACCATTATTTACGTTTTCGACCAGTACATTACTGCTCTCTTCATCATTCACATAGTCATGTATATCATCCTTACCGCCATCATAGAATGTTTTAAAATTCTCTTCCTATCAGTTTCTCGCTCTCGCTTCGTCTCAAACAATTTCATTTGCTCCACGTCTTTAGACTTCAAGGTATTCTCTAATCCTATTTGCAGTCATATAACTCCATCTCTAAAATAGAAGAGGACTCTTTTTGATTCGACTCTTGTAATAAGAGTTCTACCCTTACTCTTGATTGTCTCACATTCTGCTCTTTTTCTTCCACACCCACTTTCGACTAAGATTAATTCTGAACAGAGCAGAAAATGATCAGTCTGACACTCAGATCCTCTCATTACTCTCGTGTGTTTTACCTGTTCTCTTTAATTTCTGTCGGATACAGATAAATCAATTATACTTCACGCATTTCCTCTTTGCTGTGCATACTTGTGTATGTCCTTATGCTTATGCCAGGTCTTGGATACAAACACTTCTCTTTCAATACACATACTCACTAACATATCTCCATTTTTGTTCGTTCTTAGATCCCAAAAGGACGCACCACATGTTCAGCATTTTCTCTATGTACTCTGACCCAACTACTTATATCGCCTAATAGAAGCACACGGTCGTTCCTTTTGCGTTTGTCTAATACATTTTCCAACTTTTGCCAAAACTGCTCACACTCCATATCGTCATTCACTCAAGCATAACGTGCTGCTAAAAAGATCTTTTTGAAGCCCACTTTCATTCTAACCCACAAGATGCGGTGAAATGCCAATTTATATTGTTTCATGCACGCTTTTGCTCGATCGTTTAAAATTAAACCAACACCTTCTGCGTGAAACTCATGCTCTCTACTTCAGACCACAAACTCAACATACCGTTATCTAATTCAACAACGTTTCTCCCCTTACCCTACGTTTTACTCGCACACACCACATCCATGCGCTTTTCTTTCATTTTATTCATGATTTCATACTCTTTACCGTACACTCCCCTAACAATCCACGTACCAAATCTACATTTTTTATTTATACGGTCGATTCCTGATGGGACAGATATTCTCCGTCTCAGTCGCCCCCCGTGACTTTGACGGTTCAAGGCTTTCGCAAAGGTCATGTTAGTAAGTCTTAATTAGGTTGAACCAGGTCACTACCCTAGATGACAACCGTGCCGTTGTAGCTTTCCTTACTAACGGTAACGACACCTTACCGTTCAGTGTTTTGATGTTTAGCCTTTCTGCCAGAGACGTCGCTACGATTCCTAGTTCTCCAGGGGTGCCAAACGTTTCTAAATTCAAGCAAAAGCTTTATCTTCCAAGGAGGTTACTTGTAAACCAGCATAAGCTTGTCCAGGCTACGACCACTAGGTGGTACATGCTGTGCACTGACAAACATCGAGAGCAACCATTAGGCGTATAGTCTAAAAGTATGTGATTATAAAAGAGATGCCACACGGCACCGAGAACAACCTAGAGAGAACACGATTTTCCTTTCGCATGATGTTTTATATATTACATACAATTACCTTTTCCTGGTCTGAATTTTTTTTGCAAGATGCTTTGAACATGTTAGTAGATACTCCTGATAGTAAAACAGATCAACTAGTCAACATTTTTATAAAATCCCCCGATCCAGCTGTTGCATCAGAGGGAAATCTGGAAATGAAGATGGTGATAACGATGACCGCCATTTAGTTGGCAAGCAGTTACTTGCATCTGCTGAAGTACTAACTGGAGGTGATTGAATTCAGAATGCAGTTAAAAACTAAGGTTTAATGATGCAACTGAATCAGGAACTCTGGAAAATGAGTCTCCCGTTACAAGTTTGTGTCAAAGTATGCCCAGAAAGAAGTGAATAAACAAATTATTGTAATTTATTTTGAAGGGGATTTCGTTAAAATCCGCCATAATGGAAGAATGTCTTAAAGAGTTTCTTACAGGTGACTCTTCAAACTTTTGTGACTCGGCTGTTAAAACTTTTAAGTAGTTCTTCCTAGATTCAATTTGGAGGCTACTAGAGCAAAAAAAACGAAAAGTATATCAATTTAGAAACGTTTCAGGATTACCTGCAATTACTATAGAAGAAATAAAATGCTTTGCTAGTATTTTAGTGCTCAGTAGCTATTTTGTAATTTCTACAAATCGCAATTATTGGGAACAAAAACTTAATATTCATAATGAGCTAATTACCAATGCCGTGCGAAGAAATAGATTTGTCTTTATCCTTCAATGTATATGTTGTACTGTACCAATAATACCATTCTAGATAAACCGTTAAAGTGATTAAGCTAAGGTATATGGACACTGTGAAAGAGAGGTGCATAAATAATTTTGTTCCAACAGCTGATGTAACGAAAGTATGATTAGATACTATGGAAGACGTTTAGTTACAAATTATGGAGCCTTAAGTCATCTGATAGTTATTTTGTACGGTGTACCGGGCGGACAACGGACAACGTAAGTAATCCGCACCGATTACCACAACAAAAAAAAAGGAATAGGTGCTACGGTGCTAACTAATCAGCCGTAGTCGGGGGTGTGTAAATAAATAAGAACAGCACGTTTGGCTGTTAAAACATTATAAATCAATCCAATGGGATAAATAAATATAAGAAAGCGAAAAAAAACAACATAAATAAAGACACACCGTAACGGTGTAATGTCGTTCTTTGTTAAAAAAACAAACAAATTTAAAATAAGTAATTTAGTGCTTCCGTTACTGTGAAGTGCTTTAGATAAAAACAATTGCAATTGTTTTTGTGCGCTGTAAAGACAACGACGTAGTTACTGTTGCTTCAACAAAATTCGGTGTACAACCAAATGTTTCTGTAAAATGGTGCTCCTCAGAGCAAAAGAAAAATATTCTGTTCAGGTGCTACAGCTTATTTTCAGGTAATTTTGTAATGGTAAATTCATGTCCCAATGAGGTTAAAGGAAATTTTTTAATGCTACCGGGGGATAGGAGACACAGATTTGATGAACCAAAATATTAACACTTACAGAATAGAAATTCATCATAAAAAGTGGTGGTCGCCAATATTTTCTAGATCGTCGATGCAGCCATTCAAGATGGGTATCGCAACTTCAACTTAGACGGAAATTAGCAGAATCCTATTTGACACTCTTTTTTATGGCCAGTCGTCATCCAGATCCATCAGGCAGATGTATTAGATCTTCCTAAGTTTTAGATGACTTAAGGTTTGATCATATGGACCATTCGTTGCACCTACTTACGCCAAAACTCGCAGGTATGGAGGTACAAAAGGTAAATCAATGCACTACGTGTTGTAAATACCAAGTTAAATTTTGCGTTGAATGATGTGCCTTATTTTACTTAAAAATACAGTAATGTAGATTTTTTATAAGTTTTTTTTTGTACTTATTTATATTATCAATAATATGTTGCATTTATTAAAGCAATAAGATTATTGTATAACAAATAAAGTTATGTTTTTCATACAAAAATTTTCTTATCTTAAAATATAAAACATCGATCAATTTTAATTATGTTTGTTTTCAAATTCATAAATAGAATGTATTGTAGATTCTGTTGCTTAGTTTATTTTCACTCAAGTTATTTTTAACCACTATAATTCTCAATATGTTTTTCCTATACGATAAGTCACATTTTCCATTAATATTGATATGTTAATTTTTTACTCTTAGTTATATATTTTATTACTTTAATACATCTGTAGATGACACCAGTCAGATGTTGAAATTGGTTCTAAAAAATGGTACACGGGGATGGCTTTCTGTTTTACTCAATATTTACACATGTCATATCATTATTATTCGCACTCATTATCAACTACTGTAATACTAGTTATACAGCGTTAATATTGTCTTTTAACTACTGCTCGCAAGTATAAATACTTAGGGTGTGGTCACATAAAAAGGGATGACAACCTTTAACATGTTCCCACATTTGATATCCACGAATTCTTCTAACCGTTGTTTTTATGCAAGTATGAATTTTTAATGTGCATGACAATAATCATGCACACGGTTTACGACTTAGCCTCTTATTATAAAAACGCCATTCTGTTAATAAATGCTCACTTAGTTTTTCAAGATTGTCATGAGTTACATATCTCCCAAATTAGGATATATATGTAATCAAATGAAATTAATAAATCTTAAGTTAGATTGTTGCAATGTATAAATTGAAGGACAAATTACAAAAGGTTAATGAAAGTTCGCAAACCCGACATGAGAACGGATGTGAATACTTTGTATTCCAGACGTAACATGACACTTCAGGTGCAGGTCGCAGTAGGTTATAAGACAGCAATTATTAGAATTAAGATAATTAAAATGTAATACTTTGTATTGTATAAAAAAATAAGCAGACATGAGCTCTGCCGTTCCCACAAACAATGTGAGGGGTAGGTATAGCATATAACCCTCAGGGACCCAAGATGGCCAGTCAGTCTAGAGCTTCACAACTTTAACATTGTTGGTAGTCCAGCTACTCACCGTAATTTTAGTTTATTTAAAATAGTAAAAGTCAACTTAGAATTATTTCAATCTCCACACGTTACTGCATATAACGCACTTGTAATTAAAAAATAATACTGTATTTCTGTTTCAAATAAATTGATAGAAGAGTTTTTTGAAGAAGCTTTTTAAAAAGCCGCTACAAGAGACCCAAAACCTCTCTCGTGTCTATAAATAGAACAAGTGACTATTTGCCTAAGAGTCATATTGTAACAAATTCTCTAATTGTGATTTGGCCTTTTATTCGGATAGATACAAATCTAATAAATTCTTCGCAGTCGCAAATATTTAGTCTTACTTAAATTTGCACTAGCTTACTTATTATTTGTAAGCACCAATTTAATCTTCTAAATTTAACGAATTAAACACTATTATAGCACTAATCTTTTTGTAATTTATTTGCCTAACACATTTATATCACAAATCTAGTTTTCATTCCTGTTTCGGGGTTAGTTACTTAGATGCTTGCATACTTTTTGCTTGAAACTAAATAACAAAATCGAAAAGCTTCGTGGAAACAGTCCCTTTCTACTAAATGCTAACGTTTGTCCTTATCCGAAATAATTAATATTTTTATATGAGCTTTTTATTGTTTTCGACATTTGGTTTACAATTGTCGGTATTAGAGATACAGAAGTACACTACCTCAAGAGTGGTTTCTCTTTAAGCATAAAAAAGTAGCTTGCAGAACATTCCTAATAGACTTGTTGATTCCTTATTCTCAAATCAGGTAGACTACTATTGCAGTAGCATCCCGTCCTAACACAAATCTATCAGCTTCGAAATTTAAACAATTCAGGTACGTTTTTTCTATTTTCACGTACCTGTACCTTAAAGTACTTGTTTACTTACAATTGTTCATAGCAATTCTTATTCTCGTTGAACGCTATTAATGGAACGCGGTATAACTGTAGGTAGGTACATTATACATCATGCAATTTGAAATAATTTAAAATTTGAGCTTATTATCAAAGTCAAAATAAAACTTCGCGTAAATATTAGATGAATAATCCTAGTCATGTTGATTCCTACATTAACAGTGTTTAACCTATTATCTAGGAGTTTCTCCCAAGACATGACTCATGCGAAATGCCAAACTTTCTATTCGAACATCTTATTTAGGACAAGGCTAATGACCTACGCAGTTTTAGACAATGTCAACTCCGAATCAATCAATTTTCACGTTGCAAACGGTATACATTTTTTCTGATTTTGATGAATTAAATACAGTTGGCGCTGTGTTGAAATATTGCTTCACACAATTTACAACTTTGTATACCGTTAACAACTCTTTTAAAAGTATTACTCATCTATTCTAGAACTACGACTAAAATTTGGCAGCGTTTCAAAATACATGATTCATCTTATTGATAGTTAAATACATTGATGCTCAAAGAGGACAACAAGGGATGCTGTGAGACACTACATGACACCTAGCAGAAAAAATAGAACCCCCGGTGACGTAAATGAGACAGTTTGTCTATGATAGAGCTTAGAATTTCTGTGTGTAAATCTGTTAAGTTTATGAATCAGCTTTTGTATGGTTTAGAGCTTAGAGGGTTTTTCGCCTCAGTATTTCTACATCGTTTAACATTAATGCGACATTTAGAAGTATTAACTGGTTCTACACAAACACGCTAATTAGCCGTTCCGTATCTTAACAGAAGAATAAAACACGGACTTCAGATGGTTTTCACCTTGAATTCCATGACTGCTTTAAGTTTCCACCCTTCAGAAAGCAATCTCAAAAACTTGAAGTTAATTAATTTTATAATGCTGCTTTTGATGCGCTTGTTGTATCTATGTATTATGTCGTGTAATAATTGGGGTGTACGCAAAATGAGCAGCTCCTTATATACATATTTCTGTCTGATGAGTAATTAATAGTTAAATAAGGGCGTTGCGGATTATTAGTTATTGGTACTTTATGTGAACTCTTTACAATAACAAGGGGGGTAGATTAGTCATAAGAATTAGTAGCAGTACCTGTCATTTAAAAGATACAACAAACTGACTCTTGTGTCAGGTTTAGTTGAGATATATGGTGAATCCTTGGGTGACGCAGATAAAAGGTGTACGAAGGTCAGTCGCCGAGTAGTAGTTTCAGAATGCATTGCAAGTCGATATACCCTATGTCACTAGATGCCATTTAAATAATTATGATCTGCGACTGCACCGTAAGTGATAATTGAAAATCAAGTGCTTTTTGGTTAACATGTGCGAGTATTATAAGGGTGTATCGTCGCCACTGTACATCCCACTATATTTATTATAACACGTTATTGAGTGATAAAATTAATGTTATCGCAGTTATTAAGTAATGATTTATGGTGGTTTGGTAGGTTCTGTTATTGCTTGTACTTTAGCCCCCCAGCATGTGCAGTGATTCTCTTCTGTAATAGCTCTACAGAAGTATTCAAGTTTCCACCAGCAATCAGCAGCACAGCTGTCTACGAGACATAATTCAGGATGCACGTGATTCGTCTAGAGTAATACGATTTGAGGAAATAAAAGTGTAAATACTTTGAAAGCTTTGATTTCTAACTAGAATTAAGCACTTACCCCAGTAAGTAATTAATTAGGGTAAGTTATTTAGCGGACATAAAATGTGTTTAGAAATTTCAGAAAGCAAAAGTGTCGTTTCATTTGGCTCAAAGAGGTAAAAAATGGCTGACACCAGGTGACTTACGGCATCATGTCAAATTCTAAGATTATGCATAGCGACTCTGAAATCTTTCTAAGACCTGATGTTTCTAACACAATAGATTATGAGGATATATGCATTCAGTTAGTTCCAGATTAAAACCAAACTCTTGTGCACTGATGGCCCGAAACGTATTTTAACCATAACCTGAAAATCTAGTTTGTTACTTGATCAGTTGAAGGTTATAGTGGATCCAGTTATTGAACGCAATGGCTATTTCTGTCTCCCAAGGAACATTCTATTGGCAATGTTAAGTGAGAGAAGAAAGTATATTCATGAATTGGGCTTAAGACGCATACTAAAATGTAGAATCCAATGCAAGGATAGTCAAGAAATTCGTCACTTTATAGTACCAACATTAAACTTCCTGACTGAAGACTACTTTAATTTAATAGATTGGCATTGTGTGGCTATAACTAAACCTTTAATCATGAAAGCAGTTTCAGATGAGAGCTTGCAAATTATGATTCTAGACACACCGGAAACAATTGACATTTCAAACTGTTTTTGTCGAACTCAGGCGATAGAAAGATGTATAAAATTGGTAACAAAACTTCAACTTCAATTTTTGCACTAAAAGCCGGAGACGGATTCATACATGCAAGAACAACTTCACATGAAAATTTGCCACAATTTGAAAGAAAGGTGCAATTCGTTACAATTTTCGGATAGCGAACATCACTAGTATAGAATATTATTTTAATTTTTGTATCGAACAATGACTTGATGAAAAGTGCAAAGAGGTACAAATTAAGATGGAAATAGGAAAGACATACGAAGCATACAAACTAATTAGAATTAATTTTAGGGATATAAAACCGTATAGCAAAAATATAAAGGACTTGGGAGAAAACATCAGTATAGCAAATGTAGAGAAAGTGGTTAGATGGCAATAAGTTTGACAGCACACGTGTTAAAAATATTAACTAGAATTGTACAAAGACGGAATGAAAAACGAACTTAAGAAATACCAGGAGAAGGTCAATTTGGGTTTAGACGAAACTGGAGAACACATGAGGCTATTTTAGCTCTGAGTGTGATAATGGAGGAAACAATAGCAAACGGGAAAAACTTGTAGATAGGGTTTGTAGATCTGGCAAAAGCATTCGGCAATGTAAAATGGAAAAAGGTGTTCGAAATACTCAAAAAGATTGGAATGAGTTTTGAGTTTTAGGGATAGACAGATAGTACATAGCTTGTACAAAGAGGAACGTAAAGAAATAAATATTAGGAAAGAGGTGAGACGGGATGTACTTTATTCCCATCAATTTTTAACTTGTACATCGAAGAGGCAATGAATACTGTCAAATGCAGGTAGATGTTTGGAATTACTATGCAGGAACAAAAGATTAATATGATTAGATTTGCAGATGATGTAGAGGTATTAGCATCAATCAAGGAAGAGTTAGAAGTTGCTCTTAATGAAATGGAAACACTTCTAACAGATAGATACGATATGAAAATTAACAAAAATAAAAATAAGGTACTAGTATGCAAAGGAGGGGAAAATAAATTAAAAACCATAACACCAATAGGTAACTTGAACTTACAAGACGTTCAGGATTTCTGCTATCTAGTAAGCCCAATAACACAAAAAAGGGAAAAGAGCGCATGAGATATAAAACAAAGATTAGCACAAGGTCGTGCTACATTTAATAAGAAAAGCAATTATTGGGTTCAAAGACAACATACATAGAAACAAGGAAAAGATTGCTACAAACATATGCTCATAGGCTATGAGAATTTCAGGTAAATGTGCAGGCTAGCTCAGAAAAGAAATCAACGGAGGTACTCGTCCAGCCAGGTCCAAGATGGACAACCTAATGACGAAAAAAATAACTGTACTTAAACCTTATTATTATTATAAGCAACTATAAGTAACGGTTTAGCAATATTCTCAACTAATGTTAATTGTGCAAAAGGATTTACTGGAAAACTATTAATTCGACAAATGTCTAAGTGTCTGGGGGCCCTTGGGAGCCACAGACTGCTTAACCCCCTTCACATACCACTGAATCTCGTTGAAATAGGACATATATTTAGGAAACAAAAGAAAGGGAACCTAACTGTATCTAGGCTTTGAGAATTTCAGGGAACGGTGTAGGTTTGCTCAGAATAGAAATAAGTGGAGGTACACGTCCAACCAGTCTCAAGACGAAAAACCTAATGACAAAAAAATAATTACACTTAAATCTGATGATTATTATAAATAACTACGGATGTTGGTTTTGAAATATTTTCAATTAATGTTGATGGTGCAAAGGGATGTATCGAAAAATTTTAAAACGGCAAATGCTCAAGTGTTGGGGGAATCTTGGTAGCCGCAGGCTGCTTAACCCCCTTTACATACCACTGAATATCGGTGAAATAGGGTACATATTTACTAAATATACTAAATATAGGAAAAGAAAGGTAGAGGTAGACCGAGAACAGACCATTGCACGCAGATAGTGAAGTATTCAAACTGTGGAAATTTCAGGGAAATGTGTGGGTTAGCTCAGAATAGGAAACAATGAGGGTACGCGTCTAAACAGTTTCAGGACTGAAGATCTAATAATCATAATGAGGTTTACTAATTAATTATACAAAATGTTTGGTCAAAATAGTTGTTGCCTGATGCTATCAAAATATTGTGTAATACGATTTTTATTTTCTGCGGCACTATATATTTCAAAAATATAAATAATCGTGATTTTGTTTCGAAATCTTCAACTTTTATTCTTGTTTTATCGATAATAGAAACCTCAACAACTTGTTTGAATGTATTAAAACTTTTGATTTTGTTATATAGCGATAACTCGGATAACAGAAAATAGCAACTTTTTTTACTTTTCTCATCCCGATAGGAACCTTAAGGGCATCGTTATAGGACCTCAAATTTTATGGTATAATTAAAGGCCCCAAATACAACTTTCTGTCACATCTTTCACATTCACGCCACCCTACTGAGCAATCTTCCAAACGTGAAAGTATTAAAACAGGTAATAGAGTGTAAAAATGCAGAAAATATTCAAAATACAAAACGGACGTAATGCATTTGCTCTTGAATGACACCCAACTCATAGAATTCAATATTGATTATCATGTGCAAGAAAAATGCATATTTTTCCGGTATCCTTGCAGCAAGATCATATTTTTGAACAACACTAGTTATTCTTAAAACAAAAATAAGGAACCATAATAAAATATTAGTTACAGTTTATAAGTATTTTATTTTTATTGTTCTACAACGTATTCAATTCAACAAATTAGGATTTTATACATTATTATCAAAACTAAACGTGCTTTGGTTTCGATTCCCTTTTGTACACTACGCATGAAGTCTCTCTGACAAATTTTCATGATACCTTTTCAATTCCTGTAAAGTTCTGACGAAATCACTCACTTAGTTACAATCCACAGTTTTCTTAGAAAAAATCTAGGTGGGAATGGAGAAAATTGATTCTTAAAAATATGTTACAGCCGAGCTTTTAATGTGATAACATGTTTTTAATAAATTCAATAAGGTTATCAAGTTTTTTACCTCCTAGGAAGTGGGTGGTTACAAACTAAAAATTATTCCAAATGTTCTCCTTATTCCATTAAAGTCGCTTTAAAACTATCTAGCAAAATTTCGAACCCTAAACTGAACGAACACTACCTTCTTTGATTTTTGCTTTACTAAGCTATGGGAACTTTTGTCTATGATATTGAAATGACCGACCATTTTCATCCACACGAAGTTTTTTACTAGAACTAGTTTTATTTATAAACGAGGAAGCTGAATCTTTTCGGTATCAACCAGTCGGTGTTGTACAGTCTTCTTTTCTAGATTCAATGATGACCTAGAAAACCCTCCCTCTTTCTTCTATGGATTGTTTAGGTCCGTCAGTCTTATTCATATAGGAAGCAGCAAAGCTTTGTGTAGCCTTGCTGTAACCCATGTATTATTGTTTTTTGATCTCTATATTTTATTTTATAGCATTGAAGCTAGCATCGGTATCGATAACTATGCCCTTCGTACCGTGGTGTTTCGTATTAAATTGATTTCGAATCAAATTGTACTGTGAAATAGTTCACATTTTGACTCGCATAATGGCGTTAAGATAGCTTGATATTCTGTAATAAAGTTAATAGGGAACATGACAAGAACAAACTTAGTAATATATGAAATTTATTCAAAAGTTATTACCTATCACACAAGATATAAAATAGAGTAAAATATCAGTTGATTTTGAAGAATCCGTAATACAGAGTAAGCAATTTTAACGAAATTTGTTTTGTAGATAGGCTGTTGGTGATATAAATAGGAATATATTGATTAGAAATATAAAGAAACATGAATGTATCAAACAAACCGATCGGTAATAATAACAGTTGATCTAAGAACCAAAATAAAGTAATGAAAATAGAAAATAAGGTATCAAAATCAACATAGGTAAAGAAACCCCAATCCTATTTAGCTTGTATTAGAAATAAACGATAAAAATAATAAAGGACGGTGCACAGCTTTGCTATAAACCGATAATACAATATAATTATTAGAGACCTGGAAATAGCCGAAAATAAGACTATATGAAATTAAAAAATTATTGATTAGAGATTTAAGAAAATGTGTAACTTGGCAATGTCAAACCTAAAATAACGCGAGGAAATAAGTATAATAGCAATAGAAGTGTCGTAATGTAAATCTAAGTCGAAATAATTAGAAGACATGGAATTCTGAAATAAGCGGAGTTGATTGACCCTTGATTGATAAAGTAATAGTAATATGAAAAAGTAAAATAACTCTATAAAGAAAAGCTAATCATCCACAGTACTCAAAAGTAGGATTACTCTTGGTGTTGGGAAAGAACTTCTGAAGTGTTGAAAATGGGCAGAGAAGAAGTTAAAAGGCAGTAAGTGTCCAACATGTGATGCTGAAGAAACAAGGCTTGTAGAGATAAGTGTTATAGAAACAATTCTAAAAATGAAAAAATTACTAGCGTGATTAGAAGAATGCATGTAACTTTTTGCACTATTGTTAGTTTGGGCGAAAATTCAATTTACAACATTTGCTCTGCCCATATTACAACACGAAAATCACTTTTCCCAAAATTTATAGGGTGAGGAACGGTATTTTCAACATAAAAATTATTCGTTTAAGAACCGACATAATTAAAGGGTGTAGCATATGTTGTATTTATTTTAAAATTGGTCAGACTACAATCACCTTTCCTAGCATAGTAGCACCCCTTATTTTGTCTAAAGCTTTTCGCAAAATTGCATGTACGCGAATACCTTGAACTTCGTTTTATTAATTCATTTCATGGCCATAGTTGTGGTATTAAGCTACGGTGATATTAACAAGAACACGCAACTCTAAACCTTTTATTTCGTCATAAACGAAGTTTATATTGTCTGTATTGATCGGATGCTACATTGCAATATTCTAGAAATTGCTTTTACTTTAATACGTATAAGCCCTTTTTATTAATTGCTAGTAAAAAAAGGACTGGAAGAATGGCTTGAAGATATACTGTGTAAGATACAGAAACCTTAAGCACATTTTGCACTGTATTTGCAATTTAATGAAACTCAAACTTTGCTTATTAGAGATAAAGTAAAGTAATACCCTTCTTGGTAATTTGCATAATTGACTTTAGATAACTTCAATTTAGCGTAGTCGATGTTAAATATGCTATTAGTGATATAGAAATTGTTCGTTAATTTTAAGCGCTTTTGATTAAAGTGAAATTTCAAGTATGTTTAATTAAGTGCCTCAGAAAATCATTGAACTCAATTCTTGTACATTTTTATGCACTTAGACGCAGGTTATTTAAATATCGTAACTTGATTACGGGTTTTGATTCGTTTATTGGTAAACTCTTACTTTAAAATTACTTTTAGATGAAACATTTTTTCTAAGGCCTCGGTCGTAGGCTAGCAGTTTTAATGGTAGTCCATCCTGCCGGACGCAGGTGTTAGGCGGCTCTGTGGCGTAGCTGGTATGTGTGTAACTACTATGGCCAAGGTTCTAGGTTTGAATCCTGACACGAACCGCTTAAAAAATATTAGGCGAACATTTTTCACAAAAATACGTCCTCGTTCGGATGATATATAAAATGTAGATCCCGTGTGTGAGTGTTGTCACGGACGTTAAAGATTTCTAACTTGCTTGGAACTGGAAGGGTTTGGCAAATTTCAAAATTTCTACGTAAAGAAACTCGCTTTTCGGCTATTTAGTACCTTCGAGTAGAGCATTGCTACATCAAAAATAGTGAACACAGGTGTTAGAAGGTCTAGGGGTTAGTTGGTTGGCGTGTAAGTACTAAGCGCAAGGTTCCGGGTTCGATTTCTGACATGGACGGCTGGAAAAATGCTAAGCGAGCATTTTTCACAAAAATAGGCCCTCGTTCCGATAAGAGCTAAAATGTAGTTCCCGTGTGTGGATGTTGTCATTCACGCTTAAGATCCCTACTTTGCTTGTGTTGGACAAAATTCAAAATTTCTAGGTAAAAAAAGTTCGTCAATGTAATATCTTCGGGTGAAGCATTGGAAAATCAGGTGTTAGTCAGCGAAGTATTGAATTATAGTTGAATATACTCGGCTGAATATAGCACGTAGAAGTAATGCATACATACGATGCGGTCCAATGGAAAAAATTCTATCTAGTGATATAATCCATATATCAATTTTCGGGCGATATGATGGTCCTTGATACTTTTTTCGGCAATTGTTTGTTGATCTATACTGGCAACTTTGTGTGCTTGCACAACAACGCTATTGAAAATACTTGTCATTCAGGGACAGGATATTAGATAGTCGGTAAACATATTCATAGATAGATGGATAGTATTTAGTAGCACTTAGTTCTAGTACTTGAACAGTTTGCAATTACACAGCCATGGTTGCATAACTATTTATTGAGAAGGTATATACTACACATTTGAGCAAGATAACTGCGTTATTATGAACCTATTTTTGTTTATAACTTGCACACTTGCTCGGATGCACTACATAAAGTCTACAGTTCATGTGGGTCAATGGTGTTCGAAGGATTTCTTATTAATGGTTGTTTTTTGCTTTACATTTTTATACAGGGCATTATTAAGTTTGTGGGAGAGACATATTTGTATTAGTTGCGCTTCGCACTAGAAGTTTCCACACATTTCTTCGACAAACCGGGTTTTCTAGTTGGACTTATACTAATGGTTTACTTTATTGTTAGTAATCACAAAGTACTTTGGTTGGTTTAATTTGTAATGTGGCATCGGCTCATTATCAAATTTAATTTAAAATTAAAAACTCTAGTTTAGGCTATAGCATATTCGTCATATGCATGTTCATTGCCCGTAATGCGACAGTCATATTTTAGAAGAAGGAGAGTTCATTTTGACGTTATTATCCAATCTAGCATTATGGATTTTTGTCCATACAGTTAGGCCAAACGAAGGCATAAAGACAGTAGTGTTATGTGAAACAACCGGACATCGAGCGTTTAAGGTGTTAGAAAAAGCACACACACATGCACGCATGCACGTACGCACGAGCGCACGCACGCATGCACGACTGCCCGCGGATACACGCACGTACGCGCACGCACTCGCGCACATACTCACATACACGGCACGATCCCTATGCCTCACTGTTAAGGTGAAGCTACAGCCTAATCCGCGCATAAAAGGGCTTAAGATCCTTTCTAAAAAGCACCGCTATTGTAAGATTGTTAACTATCGTCAGCTTTTGTTATGTCTGAACTACAATCTAGTTAGATTGCATTAAACAGAAACGAAAATCCTTTATTGGCAATACCGGCTGCAGTTGAAAGACTTGGACATAGTATCATCAAAGTAAATTATACTGTGCCAAGAAATAATAAACACATCTTGATACATGCCATCTGGCATGCATCACGTTAGATTTAATTTGTAAATAAATTTCCGCGTATTTTTAAATGAATACGTCAATTTCCGTCGTCCTTGACAGCCGCGTCTGCGCAAAAGGATAAGGAGTGCGCGCGTGGTGTTATAAGACGCCATTAAGTTACGAGCCCTCGCCGAAGTAACATCTATCTGTGTCGTGTGTCTTTTCTTTTTAGGTATGTAGGTTCCCTCTAACTTTATCTTTTATGATGTACCTGTTACCTAATCCTGTCATTTCCCTACGACTACAGAAGCTACAGAAAGGACAGATGTAATTTGATTCAACATGGCGTAAAAGTGAACCCATCCTGCAAAATCATTGTGGGACCCTGAGACCAATTCACGAGATGCCGCCATGTAAGTAATTTGTTTTGATTTAAATTGTGCTTGCAAATTGACTTAACAAGCTACAGAAAGTTGACAATCGAATTTGATATAACATTGGCGTATAAAGTGTAACAATCCTGACAAAATTATGTGACCGCTGAGATACAATTACGAGTATGACCGATGACAGTAATTTGTTTTGATTTAACATTGCTTGCGTTCTTAAACTATAATTTTAAATGTGCGTTAATACAATTGACAATTATACCGCGTAAACATTGACGCAGTATCGACGTGTAACAATCATCGTATTTAGAAATAAAGTAATCGTTATAGTTTTTTGTGGACAAGATGATACGTTAACGTATACAGCAGTATTGTACAGCGATCGATTTTAGACGATTGATGCAGGAAGTCGATGAAGTGCATAACTGTACATACGTGATGATTGTTGATTTGACATTTCATAGCAGCATGATACGATCGATTGAAATCATCTGGGACCAATGAATTTGGTTATGTACCAATTATCATTTCACATGTGAACAGTTCAGATGTCCAGAGAGAGCAACAGATAGTGGTTGCGGTGTACCTCCAGCACACCGCAACCACTATCTGTTTGCTTTCCTCTCTACTGGACATCTGAAATAACTGTTCACATGTAGAAATGAATTCATAAGATGTAGTAGATTTTACATAACCAAATTCATTTGGTCCCAGATTGGATTTCAATCCAAAAGATTTCAAGTATCGTATGCTGCTGACCTATGAAATGTCAAAATCAAACCAATCGACACGTACATCATCAGTCATTTGTACCTACGTTAAATGCACCCTAATGAAAACTTGTATCGCATCAACCATTCCGGCTTGCATCAATGCGACTGTGACTGAAGAATTCAAGATCATTAAAATCCTATAAATACATTTATAAACCACTCGATACAAGCAATTAAACGCACCAGTGTTAAAATAATCGATTACAACAATGACTTGATCACTTTTCACAAAAAACTATAACGATTTGACTTTATTTAAAGCGTCTTAATATCATAATTTTGCACTACGAATAAAAGACATATATTAGTCGAACTAAGAAATTTTACCAGTTGTGTAATGTTTTTGCAAAGAATGACACTGAAAAAAATTAAATTTTTATAAATATTAGAACGACAAATAACAGGTCACGAAAAGCAGTACGGATATCTCACTGCTCCAGTGAACTGTAGCTGTAGAAAAAAACTGGAACTCTAGAAGAAGTTATTGAAAATTTTTGAAGAACTGGAGATGACCTGTGTACTGTTTATGTAAATAACAATCGAACATATTTGAGTGGATACAGTTCCAATTGCGACATTTCTTCAGAAAGATACAAAATATAGTAGTGGTCGAGACACCACAAGAAAAGTGAAATTACTAGAAGTAAATCGACGTTTTATTTATATTCGTCACCTTTGTGGAAAAGAGCGGGCTTCATTTTTTGAGGCGCTCCTTGGGGGGAAAGGTACAGTTTTACCAAAAACATTCATCTCACATTCCAAGACTTAGAAGTGAAAAATCGTCAAAAATTAGAGTGCCCAACAACAGCATTTCTCCTGGCATTAACGGTGACTTACATTACAAACTAGAAAGGGTCGTATACACGACAAGTTTAGGAACCAGCTTTATCCTCTGAAGTAGTATCTCAACAATTGGTTCAAGTAATCACGTTCCGTCACGAACCTTTACTTCGCTTGGAACCAAAGTATTTATCTTATAAAGATTTTCAAAAGGGTGTCAATATAGTGAATTTGAGCAGTCTTCACACGCTATTCCCATTATGACGAAAACTGATTATTGGTAGTTACTTTGACTTGTGGTTGTTGAGATTACTTGTTATTACTGCAATGCTGTTGGTTTCACTTTGTTGCCAAGCGAATACTAATTTCTACAATAAGGGGTTTTGTATTTGAGCTTTATTATTATTTCATTCAATACTAACAAAATATATTTCAGGGATTTGCAAAATTTATTTAATTCAATTGTTTCCTTTTAGCGGTTTGAATGGTGTACTCTAGTGTAAATTTATTCTATACAAATTTTAAGTAGCGATTGATACAGAAATAATGACGTTATAGTAGCCTGATGGAAAAGTTTTGGTAAAGTAGACAAATGCTTTTAAACAACTGCTTGTACAGATTACAATACAGCATGTAATATATTATCTCTTGTAATAAAATATTCAAGCTTGCCAGGCAAGTACACCAAACTAAATTTGACAATCGCGCTATTATATACACGGTTAGATAAACCTGAATGTCTAAACAGTTTAGCTGCAAACGCTGCTTATAACAGGGAAACGTACATGCTGGAAAACTGAAAATTAGTGGGTTGGTTGCAAATGATAATTGGTTTGTAAAACCTTCCAACAGTATGATGAATACAAAAGGTAGCAATTTGAGCATTTGACTATAAATTATATCAAGTACAAAGTAAAAAACTGCGGACGAAAAATTAGAGTATGTACAAAAGTATGAGAATGATTATCCAATATATGCGCAACTAGTTTTTTAATTTTACACGGTCTTTTTCTTCAAAACCTGCTGTGCTATTTATACTTTTCGTAATGCGAGTATTAATTCCACTACGTAATTTGTTAATTTTGGTAAGGTAAGTTTTTGTAGTAATACTTAAGTAAAGCTTTCCGTGAAATCTGATTTCAGCAAATTGGCTTGTCTCAACCCCGTTGGAATTTGGCGTACTAAAGACCTTGGGCTTCATCCGTAGTGTGGTTTAGTTTTGTTATTCCTTAAACTGGCTTCTGTGCAAGTTTCTTGATATGGTTTAATTTAGGTTTGCAGACTATTATGTCGCTCTATTGGATATTAATCCTTCTTGAATAGGCAGCATTGTGGTACTATAGGCTTGAATGCTAAACGGCATTTGCCAGAAGCATGTTTAACGAATATTTTTGTATTTTTTGTGTTATGCGAAGTTCCTGGTACTGTAGGTTTGTGCACTACTTTAGGGGTTCCATAAAAAGAATAAGATCTTATCTATGCACAAGGAATAAACAAGGGTCTATTTTGTGAATATTATTTTTCTATATTTTTGCTTTCGTAAAACCTCATACCTATGTCATTGGTTTCGTTTTAATTTATTTACATCTTAGCACCGTGTTTTGTTACAGCAAGCTAGCTAAGCTTAATCAAATTCCTGTCGTAAGTAAAGGAAGCAAGTTTTATATCGGATTTTATATCAGCGAGATAGTTATATTTCAGGTATAAATGCGCAATGGTTATACACTTTAATTTGATAAAGGTAAAACGTTACATATTTAACAAACATTTATACAGAAATATTATGTCAATTGAAAATAGCCAATTCTGTAACTAAAAGCATAATCTTTGCGCAAATATTCGGTGAAAGCTACACAAGGTCATCCCAAGTACGATGACGTCATTACGCAGCTTCCGTCCTATTTCATCATATGGAAATATAGATACAAAAATAGTAATACCTTGTTGTAATCAACGAGGCAGCTCCGTGGCATAGTTGGTATGCATGTGACTACTATGTCCAAGGTCCAGGGTTTGAATCCCGACACCGTCGCTTGAAAAATGCTTGAGGGGGGATTTTTCACAAAAACACGCATTCGTTCTGATGAGAGGTAAAATGGAGGTCCAGTATATAAGTGTCGTCACGCACGTTATAGATGCCTACCTTGTTTGGAACAGCAAGGGTCTGAAAAATTCCAAATTTTTCAGGTTAAAAAAGCTCGCTTCGTGACCAATGTAGTACCTACGGGTGGAACATTGGAAAATCAAATGTAGTCTATGTACGCTTTCGTTACTGGAATCCTCTGGGTAGCGACAGCTTAATCTAGCAGATTTGGTACCGATGTCTCCTCTGAAAGAGAGACTCAGGCAACATATAATGGTAGGAGACTGAAAACAATACAGTCGTATTCGCTACAGCTATATGCTTATAGGCGCTAACCACACGTGTCTTTTCATTTCTAGAAAACCCACGCTATTCCCACAACTTGGAATAAAAAATGAATTTTTATTAGCCTTTGACGGTTGTGCAATTACTAAAAGTCCATTGCGGCCTTCTTAAGAGGAAGTAACGTATTAGTTCAGAAGACTCTTAATTTCTACATACAATTCTTTGGAATTATGTAGCAAAGTTAAGAACTAAAAAGCATTTGGTACGAGTCAAAATAGCAGGTAACCATTTTAATTCAATTCTGTCCTAAGTGTTGCAACTTTTGGTTCGAAATTTGTTATGCGTTTGTTTTCTGACTAATAACATGAAAATTTTTCGATAATTGAATTGTACATTTTTCATATTTTAAATTCCGTTTGCAGCATATGATATTTACACGCGTGCGTGTTTAATTCTGCCAATGTTTGAATAGCATGGACATTGTGGTGAGATATTTTAGTATTTTAAGGGAGCTAACACTGATCAACTATTAGGGTTTCTATTCTTTTTTCAAATTTTCCTTTTAAGGTTTTTGTGTTTGCTGAAACCAAAAACATTAATACTATTTGTATAGTTCTCTGTATACCTTGACGTGACATTGAAACGCGCACATGTTGACATACACTGTATACAGGGTGGTGGTTGGAAGGCGCATACATACTTCAAATATGTAATTATGTCCATTACGTTCGGTCAATAAATTTTAAATATATGAAAATTGATATAGATTTATTGCAATATTTTATGAAGTCTACGAGAAACTGGTCCGGTAAATTTTATGTAACAGGTTCTCTTTAGAGTGTATGTTATTTGTGCATATGAATATTTAAATATGTTTTAAGGTTTCAGTTCTAGCTTCTAGTTTTGATTCCAATTTTTAGTTTCTAATGTGGACCTTGGTGTTACATTGGCACTAGATATTCTGTGCTCAAGAACTTCGTATACAGTTTGACTTTTACAATCGTGAACACATTCTGAGCCTAGTCTTGAATTTCAGATATAGAGGTCTGCAGTGAATGGCGAAGTCAACCTGGTTTACCTTACCAAATTTCATTGTCGTTGTGCTCCAGCGTTAACGTCTAAATTGTAATTTATTTTTATTTATATCTTTATTGCGCATGTTAGCGTACTCTTGAATAAACACAGGAGGAGGGTCCCACTACATACTTGGAATATATAATTATCGCCATTACGTTCAGTCAATAATATGTAAATATATGAAAATAAGTCTAGACTTACTTCAATATTTTATGAAGTGTACGAATATTCTAATCCGGTGAGTTTCATGGAATAAATTTTCTTTGGAGAGTATGCCACTTGTGTGCATATGTTTTAAATATGTTTTAAGATTTCAGTTTCAGCTTCTATTTCTGATTCCAGTTTCTAGTTTCTAGTGGGACTTTCGGATGGCATGTCACTAAGTATTTTGTGCGGTCTGAAACCGCCTATTGTAATGACTAAATCCTCAGCTAAAGGAAGATTTAAAAAATATACATATATTTTTTATTAACAGAACATTGTAATAGTAATAGTTGTATTTAGAATAATGTGGAGTACAGCTTTGGGCAAAATTTAAAATAAAGGTAGTTAGTGGAAAATTCCCAAATAGAAAGTAGCATTAGTCCTTGTTTAAAGATATAACAGGTATAGCAATAGTCTATCATTTCTAGGAATTTGAACACCCAGGTTCTGGTTTGTGAATGGCTGAAAGAAGTGGACTGATTATTCTTTTAAACTTCCGTGTATAGATTAAAGTAACATTCTAAGTGCTTACTGGTTTCTGAATAGCTTGGGGATGAGTGCGTATATGAAAAGACAGGGCACTTGTACTTGAAACTTGGGTGGTGCAGTATCAATTTTAGTTGGTGCTGGCTGCATTCACCTGAATTATATTATAATTATTTTTAGAACTTAAAACAATTGCAGGGTGCAAATCAGTTGGTGCTTGTGAGCACATTATAACAATAGAGCCATTACTTTTTGCACTTAAGTTCAATCTGTAGTCAAGAAGTCATCAATTTAAACAAAAGTCCAGTTTAATTTGGCAGAAGAAATAAGAATAGGAAGCTCTCAATCAGCAGTTGCACCTCCTATAGATTAAATGTCCTGTTAAAGAAGAAATCAAAATAGTTAGTTCACCATTATGAAGGGAACCAGAAGCCATTAATTGTAAATAGTTAAGTATAAGGGTAAGTGAATATTTTAGTTTTATAAGACAATCTTATTGGCCAAAAGATCAGGGAGTTGCTTATATTTTTCAGTTCTATGTATAGTCCGTAATTAGAAGCTCACTTCTTTATTGTAAATGTTAAAGTTGTACTCTGTATTAAATAAATGTACAATTAAGATAAATACAGTAGTTTCCGTAACTGCACCCCATAAGATGGAACTTATATTGAATTATTAGATTCAGGTGGAGTTAAAAGCTGCTGAGGGAGCAACCTAAGAAAGAGTGTACAAAGAGGGGCAATCTTGAGAGTTGTGTGAGAACCCACCCTGAATAAATCCATGCTCTCCGCTGAGTTATACTTTAATTAAAACCAATAATTGCTGGCATCATGTATTATTTGTAAAGAAAACAGTAATTATTCAATAGTGCTTTTCTTTTTGTGCTTTCTACATTATTATTATATTAAAAAAAAGGAAAACTTATGATATTGTAATAGCCATTACTATTGATCTACTAGCAGTTAGTAGTAATTGGAAACGGACATTACACTTTACAGTCTGACTTTTACAATGTTAGCTCTTGCTGCACCTCATCTTGTTTTTCAGGTGTATTGCCGGACACTGGTTGGTGAAGTCAACCTTATTTACTTCACTAAATTTTTCATTGTCAAAGTGCTCCAGCGTCAACATCTACAATTTATACATTTTTATTAATCTTTGTTGCACCTGTTAGCGTACTGCTTACATACTCAAAATATAAAATTAATGTCTATGATACGGTCAACAGCAATTTGAAAATATGTGAATGTTAGTTTACGTTTACGTCGATGCTCTATGCAGCGATTTGTTATAGGCTATCTTAGCCTTTGCTTTAATTGTTTGTTTTTGTGTTACGTGTAAAATTTGTCGATGGTATTATCGCACGTGAACCACGTTTGAAAGTCAAAATAAAGCGGGAAATACATTTACTTTATTTTATTTTTAAGTACAATTATGGTGTGAGGAAAATTTGTCATACGTAAGCTGTCACAGAATGGTTGTGTGATACTGAATGCCACTTTCTTGCGACCCTATTTCAACCCCTTGGTTTCTCAATGCTTCTCTGGTCTCATTAATTCGTTTATCCATTTTAAAAATTTTTAAATTATTATTAATATTTCAAATTCCTTCCGATTTTTAAATTTCTAACCCTTTTAGATTAAAATTTTACTCGTATTTTTACAAAATTAAATTTTAAATTTCTCGTTTCTACAAATTTTTAAATTATTAATTTTCCTTTTCAATTTTTAATCTAGTTTTAGTGGTGTTCTCGCCCCTAACTTTGGATCGCCATAAAAATGATGTGTTAACTAGCCCTACGGCTTGGGCGTACATAAAAATACTGTGATATACGAGCCCCACGACTTGGGCAGATCATAAAATGCTGTGATATTACCCTTATACCACTCAAGCACTTGTGAAAATGTTAAATTATAATTTTCTTTTGCCTCCACTAGCTGATTCAATTAAATAAAGCACTTTTACAATACACAGTATAATAATTGAATATTTACAACCCTTTTAAATATTTTCTCCCTTTTTAAATCATATACATCTGTCAAATTTTTAGAAAAATCAAGCCAGCAAAACGAGCTTTTTTATTACCTTTAAAGACCTATTGAAACGTTTCAAGATGTCTATGCTTTTCATAAATTTACACAAGAAACTCCAATTTGTTTAAAATATTTGAGATAAAACAGTTTTAAAAATGTCATATCAAAATCTCTAACCTGAAGTGGTTTCGTATGTGCTCCTAAGAATTGAAGTCGACATCCAAATCGTTATTGGTGCGTTTATTCTAATGAAAGTTTTTTCATTTCCGCAATAGAATATTTACCATCAATTTGCTTGAACAGGCAGCATTCTCCAAAATTGTATTTCTGATCGTAATGGCTCGTTAATTAAAGTTCTAACAGGAATCGTAACATTATTTTGATTGTAATTTAAGGTTGTAATGGTAGTTTTCGGATGTTAATCACGATGATAATTAAGATGGTAGTTAAGCTTGTAATTCAGAGCCCTGTTTTATTTATTACTAGAAATGGTATAATTTCCTAAATCTTATCTACTTATGTCTCATAAGTACGGCTCTCTTTGCACAATTATACACTCTAGAATTTCACTGTTAATTTAATTTACTATTCACGTAAATATTTAGCACTTTCAAGTATAGTAACTGCCCAGTTTCAAAGTATACTAACTTGATATTCAATTGTCAAGATATTTATTGGATCGGCCCCCTTTTGTTTGTGATTTGTTGACTTCACGTGCTAGGCGAGACCAATCGTATTATCACTTGTTATTTTGGAAAGATTACCAATGATATGTATTTTAATTGCATGAATCGATGCTCTTGGTCACGTAAATTAAATGTTATACCTCACATCTAATTCAGAAATCCCAAGAATTTTCGTTCATATCGATCATGTAGTATTGTTTGAAGGCCTTATTCTAATCTTAATCGAATAAATTTGGTGTTTGTTTATTTCCTAATAAATTGGATTTTCGAACAACTGTGATTCTTTTAGATCACGTACGCTTTTAAATAATGCATAATCTCTGCGTGCGTCTACGATGATGTCTTAACACACTTTTGGAATGTTTATCTAGCCAATTCATGCAGGTTTTTCTCTGATTTAATTTCAATGCGTTTCGTTACATTTTTAAATTTTAATCTTTGCTAGTAGCTACTCTTTGATATGTGTTTTAATCGTTTGTACTGCTATATACAGTGTGATTTCAACTAATAATGTTTATAATAACCCATTTATATGTTTATATGTTTTTGTTACTTGGGCGTTTCTCTTGTTTATTCTACGACCCCTATGACTTAACCTACCCCTAAATTAACCTTATAATTACAGCAATATATATATATATATATATATGTATGTTGTGGATCAACACCCTCTCATTATCTTCAATCGAAACCAATGCTCTGCTTTGTTGAACTAATAGTTCAGTACGGTTACCCCTTGTTTCCAAAATCACCTCGTGCTTTTTCTATATTTCTCTGTATCTGCTTTGAATCTCTTCCCTTGAATGCCACTTGAAATTCCAGACCTCGGATCATAAATTAGCAGCGTATTAGAATTGAATGGTCCCAGAATTGAACCAGAATTGTTCCATAATCAGAAGTGTCCCATAATTAAATTTGTTTTCGACGCGGATTAACAATTATATTTCGACGTGGATTGGAATTGTCTTAGACGCAGATTAGAATTATTCTCGACGTGGATTAGAATTATTTTCGATGCGGATTAGAATTTGAATTGTTTTCGACGCAGAATAGGATTATTCTCGATGCAGTTTAGAATTGAACCGGAAATAGCCTAGAAGCCGTTTTCTAGAAAAAACGGCAAAAACTCTTCATGTATTCCTAACGCAGCACTATTTTCAGTATTATATAAATTTTTATTTTAACTGGCTCGTAAATTTCTGATTAAAACTGTTGCAAATTCGACCTGCTTCAAGTTTAGACTCAGATGTCTACTCACCGGTGGGTGTTATATAGCTTTTCCCACTACATTTGGATTGGTTTACCGGGCAGTCTTGCAGATTGTCGCGACCAAACAGGTTTGTCTTTCATATTTCCAGTATTTCTGAAGAAACTATTTCGGATTTTAATATCATGTTGTTATTTCTTCTTATCGTGGTCGGACTTTTAACTTACGTCTGTTGTTTTGTGTAGATAGCACCTTTTGGATAATTGTACAAAATAAATGATGTAACTCTAATGCTGTTTTCGTTCAAATATTTATGCATCTTTGAAAGTGTGTATTCTTATCAAAGCGTTTATTGTTACAGAGTAATTGCATGAAGCTTTGTTAGATTTTAATTTCTCTTTTGCGTATTTGTTTTATAACTTGTTAAACACTTCCCAACGTAGTTTAATTACATGTACGATTATTTCTCTGCTGAATACGCGTTCTATTATTAAAAGATATGCTTACTGGCATTGCTTAAAATTGATTACGGTCTATATACAGGGTGTTAAATGCTTTCTATTTACATAATGTACGAATTACTTATTTTTCTGCTAAATAAATGCAGTTTTCTGATTCCCATTGCTGTTTACAGTTACTACACGACCCTTGCTACTCAATACACCCTAAAAAACCCTTATCGCAGCAATATATATATATATATATATATATATATATATATATATATATATATATATATATATATATATATATATATATATATATATATATATATATATATATATATATATATATATTATACTGTGTAACCTCATAAGAATCGAGCCTCACGAATTGGGCGTCAAAATTATGCCGTGGTACTCGGGTAAGCTCCTCACCAACAAAATTATTTCCGAAACTTACATTAAATTTTCAAATTCGAAAATAGAAAATTTTCCAAAAATTTAAATAAGTCAAAAAAAATATTGCTTACCCGTTTTCCTCTCTTCCTCGGTTGAATGGCCTTCTTCAACTGCTTCCGGCTAGCTCATTAGGACCTCCTTTTGGATAGCTATATTCATTCATAAATCCTACCATTCACGCACACGCCCAATAAAACCACAAAATACAACAAACATATAATCTTTTATTTATTCCTCTTTACAAATGCAATTCATTATTATTTTATTGTTCACGTTACATTTCAGTAAATTTTATTTTGTAATGTCCTTTATTTAATTTTAAAATCATCAAACACATAAATGTACGCGGAGTAAATGGACGTTAAATAATACCTTCTCTAAAATTCCTTTACTATAATTTATTTATTTATTTTAATACTCTACGTAAACTGTGGGATATGGTGAGCTCATAATAACCCAATTAATGTATGCCCTTGTACTTAGCATACTCTAAAACAAAAAAAAACAAAGCCATGTACTCTTCACAAAATTTCACGTTCTGATGGAACGTTTAGAAGCCTTCTAGACACCTTCAATTTCTAGTTGAATACCGTAATAAAATTATTTCCACAAATTCTGTTCAATACTCAAATAATTCACACTACCTTGAAAAACACTCTCATACGCCACCCCAATATTTACAGTTTATAGGAATTACAATGTTAAATTGTTACCTGGAATTTCTAGAAGATCTTCGCTCAGTAGATGCTGCCATGTAAATTTCTATCTGGTCTGCAGGTCGATTCTCTCAATTACTAGACGACTTCCATTTCAGTTGATCCGCCAACGCCTCCTTCTCGGTGTAACCAAATTCCAAATTTTATTTTACAGTAATTTACGTTATTTAATGTCCCGACACGAGTTGATTAAAAATTATAGGTGATACCTCAATAAAATAATCTCGGCACATTAATCGCGTTTTAATTTAATTTAGAGGCTACCACTAAGCAATACACTTTAAATTATTTGTTAATACTTACAACTCATGTTTAACTTTCATATGTGCTTTCGGGACGATCGAAATAATAAGGCACGCAGTTAAAAGACAAGAGAGCGAGTCCTAGTTCTCTAGAGTATTTATGTCTTTCGACTCTAACCTCTCCAGGCCCTCAGTTATCCGAAATCCACTGCACACCACACACATTCCCACAATTTTGCACTCAACCCCAATTTCAAATCTGCGAATTTCAATACCTCGTTATAAAATTTCAAGAAAATCACGCTACACTATCCTCGCGTCTATGCCAAGTTGAACTAACATATCGACCAATCGTAGATTTAATGACGTTTCTCAAATCCCTCCTCTACTATTGTGGTCGCATGCTTATACGTTTTCTCCGTCTCAGTTTAACCTCGCTTGAGTGGTTGAAAAATCAATATTCTCGTTTGTTCATTGTTTACACACGTGGACTCTGTACGTGGGTTAAATAACCCCCTTATTAGCATTTCCCGTGAATATAAGCGACGGTTTATCCAACGTTCTCTGTAACCATTTGCTATCTACACAATTTTAAGCAGAACTTGACCTTTAGAAAAATACGCAGGTGTTCAATCGTAATATTTTAACTAACACTTCTACTATTTGGATTTTCCACGTATTTTAACCCTCTTGATGACGTTAGCAAATGCGTCTCATTTTGTATTATTGGGTTTTTAAACGCTTTTATGCATATTATACATCAATACTCGTTCAATTAATTTAAATTAATTAATAAATTAATGGCATTAGCTTCTACCATTTAATTTCTTTGCAAACCTACTTAAATTTCAGTAATTATTTATAAAATTTCGTTAATACTTAAAAATGAATTAACTAATATAATTTTCGTACGTAATTTCTGGTTGTTTCTTTATACAGGGTGTTTTGAAATTGCTTCGCTTATATTTATTTTTGATCTTTTCAAACCACTATAATACTATATATATATATATATATATATATATATATATATATAAATAGTGTGCATAATAAAATTTAAATTTTATATATTTATTGATTTATTTGAGTCAATTGTTATATCTAATCATTGGTGTTGGGAAACAGGAACAAATTTTTTCACGGACCCATAAAATTACGAGAATGGAACTAACACTTCCTTATAGAGTTTTTAATGGTTGGTACAAAAACTGCATAGTGAATCTTAGATTTTTATATGGAAAAATCCATGTAAAAATTGTGGATTTTGAAGTCGTACCCCTGTAGTATATCTACCTCAGTATATTAAAATATTAGCTATTTAAATTCAAACCTCTAGCATCAGAAATACAAGACATAGCATCCATTTTAGCTCAACGAGGATTACTAAAGTAATTTTATTGTTTCATTGCGCCAAATATGTGCTTTAACTACTCAATGGATTCAGTTCTTTAACGTCAAATGAAAAGGTTATATATAAATTATTAATTCAAAACGCCTAATAAAAAATCATATACAAATATTAGGTTTTTAGAAATTGTGAAGTTGTTGTAACCATAGTTCCTTTTAGTGGTCTGGGAAATTTAAACCTTTATCGTCAAAAACATAAAAGCTATAAATAATTTGATTCATTCGATGTATAAATTTTTTCTTCGATTTGATTTAGTTATAAAGTTTTTGTGATGAAGCGGGAAAGTCGTTCTCAAACTCTTAAGTTATTCGTGTAATTAATGGTCTACAATTCACAAATAGCACGGGGCTACGCAGCCAACTCCCTCATCAAGAGGCTACAAACCGTCCAATCGAAGAACCTGCTCATGGCACTCGATGCCCCATTGTACGTGAGAAACGATCAGCTCCACTCTGATGTCAGTATGAGGCTGCAAATCGTCCAATCGAAGAACCTGCGCATGGCACTCGATGCTCCATGGTACGTGAGAAACGACCAGCTCCACTCCGGTGTCAACATCCCAACCACGGTGGAATTCATCAAGGAAGCTGCAAGGAAGACTTTCGACGGAATGGCTATTCACGACAACCCCACATCCGGACAGCCGTTTACTATAACAAGACCGCACCGATGAAGTACAGAAGACCGAAGACAGTAGTTATAGATTAGCATAGTTTAATTTGTTTATAATGAAATATCTTAAGTCAGCTAGGACAACAAGATAAACCTTATTTCTTTTCGCATTAGTTAGACTAAAAATGAAAGTTTTTTTCAAATTCAATTTTCAAAATACCAGTTAGATTAAGAGCAGAGATTGTTAATTGTAGCTCAATAAAGAATATGTCAATGTCACAAATGGTGTATATATAATACGTATAACCACATACCGAATACAAACTTTACTAGATTGGATTTACGCCAACCCTAAAGTATAGAGCAGTAGGTATCATGAAAGCTTGTTTGAACTCTGAGATTGTCTGTCATCTTTTATGCCTTTTATGCGCAATAAGACAGCAAGTTGAAAGATTTTGAAACAAGTCGAATATAACATTGCCAACAACCAAATACAGTTATTTATAACTTGATTGACACTAAATTTAGAGGTTCAAAATTTGTGTACAACTCTATTACAGCATCACAACAAGAAAAAATCAACACAGCTATTCTGAATAATTGCTCGCCGAACATGAAGTTAGCAAAAATAATTTAATTTTTTTAACCTTAGGCAGTTGAATTTGGCTGCACACTAAGGCGATTTATGAGTTCAGCCGGTTTTCAAATTTGTACTCTATGTTGTAGTGCAACTCCATACACCTCCTAATTATTATATAATCCACTGCGTGATTGAAGCTACTAAAGAAACACCTTTTATTACTTCTTTATATATTGATTCTTGAGATAACTACTGAAGTCTATGCCTGTATTTAATGTGAATTTTTAATTTTAGTTTGTCTCCATATTGTGCAGGAACCGGTAGCTGTTAGAAAAACTTTATCGGCACGTTGTCTGAAAACATTTCCGTTCGCCGTATAAGAAATATCTTAGTTTGGAGATTGAGTAAATATGTGCTTATTGATTAAGCAAAACCCATTTCTGTAGTACAATAAAACTAACTGAAAATTATATAATATATAAAACTGAAAATTTCATCCCAGTTCAAGCATAATATGTAATTTTAAAAATTAAAAAAGCTTTAAACTATAAATGAAATAAAACTAGGAAGAGTAACACAATGTCGTCAATTGGTACACAAAGACATTCCCGAACTAGTTAAATCGATTCGTTGTGTATGCGTGACGGGCGCCGCTTACCATTACTTGTTGAAATTCCGTCTCTATAAGCCATAGTTTTCTCAAATTTGCATTTGTCGTCTACAAAGGTTATCCTTAGAATTATTAAAACTTTTTAAAAGGTTACAAAGTAATACAAAATAGAAAAATTTAATGCATATTAACCTCGCAATTTTAAATTTGTCGCATGACCGAATGTAACTTTTATCAGTTTCATGAAGGGAAACTTTATATTGTATTTCCGTGCTCCACAGAAATAATAACTGGAGGATAGGTATTCCGATTGCTTTGAGTTGAATTCAAATATACTTCTCCCTAAATTTTTTAACAGCGAGTGCTTGTTCGAAAATATTGATCTTTAATACTCTTTATGCGTTTGCAAAACTAATCTTCTGTTTGCTTTATATAAACATTTTTTGTACAGCGAATTGTGCGAGAATCGGAGCTTTGTTTGTAGTTCCAAGATATTCTAAATCAAAAAACCTAATGCCGAATTAGATTTAAGTATTATCAGGATAGTGACCTTGAACGCCCAGCACTTTAAGGCGCCTCAAAACGCCCAATTCCCCAACATTAAGATTTCTATAATGTATATTTTATAATTTTTTTCTATATCATACTTATTTAACAACTTAAATACGTATTGTAAAAAATATTGTTGCCAATTGTCGATGACCAATACCTAACCAAACTTTATACTTAATTATGAATGCATTCAAAATATTATTTAATTATAAGGAGTTTTACAGTGTAATCCTGCCCTGCAGCTTTTTTGAGGGATGTGTGCTTAATGATTCATGAATATGCAGGTTACGGGTTTATCTTCTAGAACTAACGTCAGTAGATCGCTAACGTGGATTTTTGTTCACACATATTGATAGATACTTACTCCATTTTGGTCTATATGTGTTGAGTAACAACTCTGATTTAGCAAATATAGATGAGTCAACTTTTATTAAATACGTGTTCATATAGATCATAGGTTCCCAACCTTTTCTGAACCACCGCCCCCTCTACTGGAAAAAAAACTTCCAACGCCCCCCTCCTCATCATAGTGCATTATAACGAATATTAAAATATTGTTGCATAGTATCTATCTATCTATATATATATATATATATATATATATATATATATATATATACATAGATACTCATATACGAACGTTGCACTTTTGACTGCTATTACAAGCGTTCACTAAAGCGTTGGACAAGGTATATATATTAAAAATCGCAAAAGTAAACCTTAATTAAAACGACTATCAAATGTAGTACAAACTTGTTTATTAAAAACTTAAATATGAATACATAATGAACAGAAAAAAGATTAAGAAGAAAAATTAATGAGATAGTTGAGGCTGGTGAAGTTTTAACAATTTGCTAATGTCGGGTTCCAATTTCGTTAACATCAGCCGCAAATCGCCACGTTCAGTAATGTGCAGTCTGTTCCTTTTCTTAGACAATAAATTAGCTACTGCACTGAACCCAAGCTCAGCCAAATAAGATGAAGGAAATGCAATTAAAAATATCTGTACTCTTGACCACAATCCAGGGTAAAGAACTGGTATTGGTTTTGAAGCCAGAACTTTTGATATCCATTTCTGAATTTTACTTTTAGTTCTTCGTTAGTTGTGAGTTCTACGAGTTCCTCTTCTAAATTTGATGATTCTGCTGTATCTGCATTTGCGAAAGGATCTAAAACCCAACCCGGTATATTCATGTTTAAAATATCCTGAATCGCTCCACACAATCAACATGAAGAACGTCCAAGTGTTGGCAGTAAGTAAGTAAATCTTCATGTTTTGCAGAGACTGCTGATAATGTGGGAAAGTGGCTGTATTCACCTCTCCCTAGATTTCGTTTGAATAGAAGAAGTTTTCCCACAAAAGCAGCTATGACGTTTTTGTTTTAATTAAATTCAATTCGTCACCTTGCAATTGTAAATTGACTTCATTAAATATTTTAAACAAGTCTGTCAAATAAGCGATGTCATTTTATGTATATTCAGGTTTTCGCGCAATTTTTCGTTTCTGTTTTCAAGAAAGTCCAGTACTGAATCAAATAGTTGAAAAAACGGTTCAAACAAGTACCTTTTGAGAGCCAACGAACTTCTGTGTCAGCAGCAAGCGATTGTAATCTTCATCATTTTCACTACAAAGTTGGCTAAATAATCTGTCATGCAATGAATTGCTTCTAATCGTATTTACTGCTCTAATAACGTAATGAAGCGACGAATGCAAACGTTCGTTCAGATTTTTGCAACCAAGTGCTGACGATGAATAATACAATGTATAGCGAGTACATTTGGTACTGCTTGTTTCAAATGAGCTATGAAACCCTTATGACGTCCCGTCATTGCTGGAGCACCATCAGTAGCTGCCGACAAAATATTATGCATAGGTATTTCTTTCTCTTGAAAAACGTACTCATGGTATTAAATATCGTTTCTCCCTTTTATGTTTCCAAATTTTTGCAAATAATAACTCTTGATAAATTTTTCGTCTTTTATGAACCGAACGTATGATAACAGCAGTACTTCGTTATTTGGTAGAGTGGATTCATCAAGTTGAATGGAAAATTGCAAGTTTTTAAGTAATCGCATAATGATATTTCAACGTCTTGAGCCATTTCGTCTATTTTCCTTTGCACTGAGTTATTACTCAGAGGAATTTTTCTGATGACATCTGCCGATGTCTTATGATGAAGAACAGTTTTATTACCTCTCTGACTGCCGGCAAGATAAGTTCCTTGCCAATGGTATGTGGTTTTCCGTTTTGCGATTAACAATGAAATGTTATATGATGCTCGTAGTCCATCATCTTCTTGTTTAGAAGACGACGCAAATAGGTTTGATATAGTTGGCTGTTTCAAATATTTCTTCTGCAGTTCTTGAAAATAGGACAAATCTATGTCCTTTTATCAGTATGCATTTTATTTAAATGTTCTTGTAGCCTAGAAGGCTTCATGGCTTCATTTAAGAAAACTTTTGGCAAAGTAAACACATGGATAATGATGGGTTTACAGGAGAGTGCGTAAATCCATATTTCAAATACAAAAGACTGTACTGCCGGCATTTCTTCTTAGATTCAGACATTTTGAAATCCAAAACTTGCCACGGTTTAAAATAAATTAACTTTTCAACGAATTTATAGATAATTATAAAATTAATGGTTATAATGACTTATATAACTTATCACTCACGAACATGGATTATTTGCGAAGCACACAAAATAATAACACATTCCTAGAGCTATCCCTGCCTTTTATACGTTTGATTTCATACAAGCATCAACTTGTATGTTTTATCTTGTTTGCGATGCCGGTGCACTTTGTAAGCAAGTCATATCGCGTCTTTGCTTATCAACTTGCAAAGACTTGTTGCGGACAATATTAAACGGAATTAGGTATTCATAGACCTAATGCTGAATTAAATGTTTTAAAGTATATTTTCTCGATAACAATAACATAGACATTTTAGATAGCTAAATAAACTGTCTATTCATGCCAACTAGGTATTTTCAAAGTATTTTAATATATTCATTTTCTAAAAAGGTAAGTACGTCACGAACGCCCCCCTTGATCCTCCTAACGCCCCCCTTTTGCCCATGTACTCGCTACCGCCCCCTTTAAAAGCTACAGCGCCCACTGGGGGGCGGTACCGCCCCCGTTGGGAACCTATGATATAGAGCATGTGCTTTATTATCGGAGCAAAGTAGGAGAATATTTTGTGCATATATTCATTCATTCCGTGTGGAAACCATTTGCAAGTATGAGAAAGCTGCGAAACCTTTACATAAAGCGTGCCTGTTTTTGGAGAAAATGAATAATAATTTATGCGTCATTTCATTCATTAGCAGCAAAAGTTATTAATGAACTAAATACATTAATGTAAAACTGAAAAATTACAATTCTTTTGAAAAACCATGTGATAAGTTCACAATAGGTATGATGGACCAAAAACTTTCGAATTGAATTTTCATATTTTGGGATTCTGCCCTGCTTGGTCTGAAACTATTTTTAGTTTACTTTTGATTTGTTAAAATTAAGTAGTCCTTTAGTTGAGTAACAATCCGTCATTTGTCAATTTCGTTTCAGGTAAAGTACTCTTTCCGTTCATAGTACGCCAAAGTGTCACTAAGAAAGGTTGCTCAGAATGAAGGGTTATAGCATTATGCAATTTTTAAGAATGATCGGCCTACTTTGATAATAAAACTAGAATATATGAGAAAAATATTTTTTATTATTTACGATTACATTATAAATCTTAGATGAAAAAACAAAGTGACTACTAACTACTATTACTCTATTTCGCTTCCTCCAAAATCTGCACATTTTTCTATTCTAACTCTAAAATTGCCGAATACTTTCGTTGTGGTCTTCGCGTTAATTTAATATACAGCATCATTAACTTTTTGTTGTAATAAGTCGATGTTTTCATGAACGATCATATGAATAAACTTTTTATTTCATATAACCACATAAGTAAAAATCCATAAGGGCAAAATCCGGTGACCTCGCTCGCCAATGTATTAGACCATGTCATCCAATCCACCTTTTAGGGAAGTGCTGATTCAAAAAATTTGTAATCAAACGAGTTGAATGAGTTGGACATCAGTCTTGTTGGAAATAAAAATCTTCTAAATTCACGTCTGCCATGGCAGGTAAAAAAAGTTTTCGAGCATATTCAAATAGGAATGTTGGTTTAAACTAGCGTGAAAAAAAGATGGGCCAATAATTTTATTGCAACTTATTGCACACCATACATTTACTTTCTTGTACCGTTGACTGATGCCTTACAATACGAAAATGTGGATTTTCATGAGACCAATACCCGCAATTTTGTGAAGACACGATGCCATTCGTTGTAAAAGTTGACTCATCCGAAAAAATTATTTTTTATAAAAGTATCTGTCGCTCAAAATCTTTTCCCCAACCGATAAATAAAACAGAAACCAGTGGCTATCGTCTCCAGCTTCTAATTTATGAATGAACATAGGTTTATATGGTGTAATTTTATTTTCCTTGAGATTTCTTTGTATGTAAGGTTTACTTATTGATAAATCAGGAGACCGCCTTCTCAATGATAATTGATTATCAGTGTTCGTAGATTCTATCACCAAGACTGTAGCGGCATCTTCATGATCATGGACTAACTTTTTTTTTAAGTTTTGCACACTTCCAGTTTGTGTAAACTTTTTCACAAGTTGTTTTACTCCATTGACAGAAATTACCACCATTGGAAATTGTTCGTAAAACTTATTAATATTAAGAGGATAAGATGCTTTCCTTAGTCCCTAACATTGTATTGGATGAATGCGCTGTTCGAGAGTCGACATTTTAATACAAAAGCTACAGAAAACTAAAAAACAAAACAAAAACTAAAGAACAAGTAATTTTTCAAATTAGTGAGATAAGTAATCAATTTAGAACAAGTACTTCTATAATACAACGCGATTGCTTGATCTTCATGATAACATCGACTTATTAAAACAAAAAACTAGTGATGTTGTATCTAAAATTAACCGAATAACCATAGCGAAAGTATACAACAATTTTATAGTTAGGATAGAAAAATGTGCAGATCTTAAAGGGAGCCAAGTAGAGTAATTGTAGCTAGTATCGTCCTGTTATCTCATCTAAAATTTAAAATGTAATCGTAAATAATAAAAAAATATTTTTCTTTTATATTCTACGTCTATTATCAAAGTAGGCCGATCATTCTGAAAAATTGTACAACGTCATAACTTTTTATTCTGAACAACTTTTCTTAGTGACCTTTTGGCGTACTATGAACGAAAAAGGTACTTTACCTGAAACGAAATTGACAAATGACAGATTGTTACTCAACTGTAAAGGCCTACTTGATTTTAACAAATCGAAGGTAAACTAAAAATAAGTTTCAGACCAGGCAGAGCGAAATCCCAAAATATGAAAATTCAATTCGAAAATTTTTGGTCCGTCATATATATTGTGAACCCAATCCGGGAACACACTGTATATACCATTGAAGTAAGAATGTAACTGGCGCTATTTTATGCCCATGGTTTTACAGTACACGAGTTACATATCCCCAAATCAAATACATGTATAATTAAATGGAATTATTGAATTTTAAGTTAACTTTCAACATTGTGTAATTCAAGGATATATAATAAAAGGTTAATAGAAGTCAGACAGAAGACATGAGAACGGATGTGAATACATTGTATTCCAGACGTAACGTGACACTGCAGGTGCAGGTCACAGTAGGTTATAAAACCGCTATTATTAGAATTAAGATTGTTACTTTGTATTGTATAAATGAATAAACAAATAAGCAGACATGAGCTCTGCACATCCCACAAGCAATGTGAGGGGCAGGGACAACATAAATACTCTGGAGGTCAATCGTTATTGAGCCTCACAACTTTAGCATTGTTGGTTGTTCAGGCTACTCGCCCTAATTTTGTTCATTTAATAGTAATTTTAACTTAGAATATTTTTGATACAGCACTTGTAAATTAAATTTAGGTTTGTAATTCAGTTTAAATAAATTTGTTAGAAAAGTTTTTGGAAGAAGACTTTTTAAAAAGTCAGCTCCCAAAGACCAAAACCTAACTCACGTAGTTTAACACGTTCACTGCCGATGACTACTCACTTGCGTCATGCGAGTTTCTGCGCAGAGGTCAATGACAACTCGTTGTCATCAAATGTAATATAGCGATTCTTGTCTCAGTATTAAACCGGCTGCTGTTTAAGATTGTTGTGAGTTTGTTGGCCTGTTACGTGCTGCAGAGAGTGCGTTTTTAGGTATTTGGTTTTTGTTTTTATTAATACGGTTTTTTGTTATGAAGGATTAAAATCCGGGTTGTTCCAAACCGAAACGTTCATGATATGTATGCAATAAACCACTAACGGACAAGGAATTAGAAATTCTTGTTAATCAAGAAAGTGATTTCGAGCCATTTGAAGATAATGAGAACGAATATGAACCTGACGAGATATCTGAAGGGAAGGAAAGCGACGAAGATGAAGCGGTGATGAAAAAGGATGACATTCAGACAAGTATTAGAAATAAATTGCTTGAAGTTGTTAATTTATCATTTATGTTTTAGAAACGGATGTAGTTGCTGAAGCTGAAACTTCTGAAATTAAATGGACTTGGGACCAGAATTTAAAAATTATTCCTCTTCTTGGGAAATGTCGATTTTTACTGGACATCAATGACGATTCTCCCTACGGTTTTTTTAATTTGATGGTAACTGAAAATTTTTTTGAACACGTAAATGAAACAAACGTATACGCAGAAGAAGTGTTTTGCAGTGAAAATACATCCGAGCAGTCTCGTATAGTACAATGGAAACCATTAACAATACAAGAATTTAAAGTTTTTCTAGGGTTGTAGATTCATAAGGGGCACATTGAAATAAATAGAATACAATACTATTGGAAAACAGACGATTTCTACAGTATTCCATTTTTTCAGAGACACATGAGTAGAAACCGATTTTTAATAATTTTGCGGTGTATTCATTTTTCACAAGATCCTCAAACAGGCGATGCAAATTATGGAGATCTTATTCATAAAATTCGAGATATACAAGATCATCTAAACTTACGAATGCACGAAATCTACTCTCCGGGTAAAAATTTGTGCGTGGATGAATCAATGATGTTGTGGAGAGGTCGAGTTGCATTTCGACAATATATCAAAAATAAAAAGCATAAGTACGGGTTAAAACTATAAATTTTAGCTGAACCTAATGGATTGGTTCTAGAAGTACGGCTATATACTGGTACCGATGAAGACATTTTCGGAAAGGATCATTCGACCAAGGTTGTTTTAGGCTTGGGACAAAATTATCTATACAGAGGCCACTCACTTTTTATGAATAATCACTACAATAGCTACAATTTAAGCAAAGAACTTCAGAAAAAGGCACGTATGTAACTGGAACTCTGCGACAAAATAGAAGAAACAATCCCAAGGAAGTTGTAAATGCCAAATTAAAAAAAGGAGATATTCTAACCAAATACTGTAATGGAATAGCAGTAGGAAAGTGGAGAGATAAACAGGATGTGATATTTATTTTGACAGAATTTGATAGCACATTGCAAACAACGAAAAATAGGAGAGGGCAAGATGTTAGAAAACCACAAAGTATAATAAACTATAACAAGTATATGTCAGGAATTGACAAACAAGACCAAATACTGGCTTATTATATCAGTGGAAAAAAACTATAAGATGGTATAAAAAATTGGCCATGCACTTTTTATCAATCATGTTGTTAAATAGCTTTCATTTATATAATAAATTTACTACACAGAAACGACTGAACTACTATGACTTCCGCCATATCATAATAAAAACCCTTGTAAATGAAGGTGGAACTCAACGAGACGATCAGAAAGGTGACAGAAAGCTACCTCATTTGCCACAAAAATATCAAAAAGCTACAAATGAACGACAAATCAGAAAGAGGTGCAAGAATTGTTATTCGTTAAATGTGCGTACGGATACAGTTTTTTTGCCTGGTATGTTCAGATAAGCCAGGTGTTTGTCTAGAAAGGTGTTTTAAAAACTATTATAAAAATTATACAACTGATTGTTCAAGCCATATATATATATATATATATATATATATATATATATATATATATATATATATATATGCAATATGTAATATTCAAATTTTGTATTTTAATGCTTTTTTGTTTTGACTATTTAGATGTTTTTACATGTTCAATAAACATTTTTCCAACTATATCGTGTATGACGCAACAGTTGCGTCATTGGCCCCCGGCCCCTACGCTTTAAAATTTATATCAGGGGTCAATGACGCATACCTTGCGTCAAAACAAATAGAATTTCACAAAAAAAGTTGTATGGCCTCTGGGAGGACACTATAAATTTGAAGTGGCAGTCAATGTGTTAAAAAATCTCTTTTTTTGTTTGTGTTTCGAAAAATGTTATGGTAATGTTTTTGTACATCAAAGTATCCCTATATTTAATAGAGCTGCTTTTCTTGGCTAATAGAAGTCGTTAAGCAATTTTTTAATTTTCAGTCATGAAATAGATCTAGTTTCCTTTACAAACGGTAATGTTCAAGATGTGGCAATAGCGATTACTAAATTTGGAGATGAGTTGCTTTCAATAATAATTATGTTAATAAGTTATTTGCACTCGGCACATATGCTAAGTGGGACTAGATTGTTCATATCTCATAAAATACGTCATTAACATGAATGTTACTAATCACAACTTTATTGCTCGCCAGTGATTCGCTAGCTTAACAGCACTATAATTTAAGTTGATTATAATCTTTAGAGTTTGATATAGAATATAGTACCTAAAATATGTACTATTGAAGTAATTAGAATCTCATCTAAATACAAAAACGACGACGTCTAAAATTTTGAAAACCACCTTAAATCTACGAATTCACTTTTACATTCAAAACTAATAGAACAGTCTTTCTTCTAATCTGTCAATCTGAATTTTCAGGAATTGAGCTTGGGTAGTAGCTGCTATAGTTATCTGTTTGACCAGTGTTAAAAAACATTGGCTTGCTTATTAGAGCATATTCAAATAAAAGTGTTTTTTTAAATTATTTGGTGTTTTCGTTGACAATTTTTCGTTCAATTTACAATTTGGAAGCATTGTACTCGCGACATCAGTCTCACTTAAAACATTGTCCCAAATTGACATCAAACAAATAAATTGGAAATAATTAAATTTTTATGAAAGTCAATTAGACAAGATTCTTGACTCTTGAGTTCATACTTGTGATGTTTGCTCCGTTATTACATTCCTGTCATATTAACTTATCCAAGTCCGAGTCTAAATCTTACATTCTGTTTTCAGCAGATTGATATGCGTCTTGTCCAGATGTAGCTATAATTGTGTAAAGTTTCAAATTGTTGAAATATTTGTAAGATCTCAATGGTAGAAACGGATTTACTATAACGGTATTTTATTAAATGAGCAGCAGTATAATTCATAATGGTAAAAAATATTTGGCTTCGCATATTCGGTTAATATTTTCTCTTGCACAACCTCTGCCAGAACAAACATGCTTCCAACTTATATAGCGAAAGCTTTCGATTACGACCTTTCGTTGACTTTTATTGCTTATAAAGTCCCTAACTAGTAGAATCGACCGCTAAGCCCTTTTCCAGTGCGTTGATTAATTTATATATGTTTTTGCGTTTGCTCTATGACGTGCACTAAATTCGTATTCTTTCGCAATTGCGCTTAGATGCTGCCATGCTCCTTTAGAAGCCTAGAACGAGTGCTGCTCATTAGTTTTTGTTACATTAGTATTAAATAGTTTACAAAGAACGTTAAACATGCTATTTGGAGAGATTCTATTAAACAAGGAGGTTGCAATTTCTCACCATTATTTATCATAGGATTTCTAATTGGCGGTCTTTCTAGAAAAAGATAAGTTTGAAACTTGCTTGGAAAAATTTTCAACGAATAATTTAATTGTATTTTGGTGGCATTTCTATAGGCCAACTTGTGGGAGTATCCAAAACATGATAAATGACAATAGTGGCAATGACAATTACTTTCAATTTTCCACATCCCCACTCCTGATGCAATTAATTGCGCATGAAGCATTTGTGGTTTATATTTCTTCTCAAGGTCGTCTGTTGTTTTCTTCTTCGTATTGTGCTGATTGGATTGCTTTGCTTGAAATCTTTTAATATTGAAGTCTATGTGTAGCGTCAATGTTTACTTATTTATTACCGAATTTTATGCGTTTACTGCCTAATCGTTATATCAAGCATTGCTTGTTCTGTTCTTTAAAGTTACCTTTTTTTATGATTGTATTAAAATCCCCATAATTGTTTTGTTTTTATGTGAGATATTATATTAAAAAACCTGTAGGTGTACACAGAAACAAACTTTTTTGATCATGTTTAAAATTACAGTTTACAAATTATTAAAAGTAAATAGAAAATTAATATAGGTATAACTACAAGCAGAATAGGGGTCAATTTTACTTACATACATTACAAATATTCTAAAGCAAGCAAGTCAATGTAGCACCGATTGGTCTGCCTCTGACAAAAACAACTACATCAGAACGCAAACGAAGCATTTGTACTCAAAAGATGATTGATCGACCCGTCAGCACCACATCTTGCAAATGGGTTATGTATTTAAGGGTTATTTGGATTACAATAGAAAATCTTGAAATGTTATTTACAAAATTTCTGTTATATTCTCGAATTAACTAGTACAAGTGAGATGTATATAGATTGCCGTCATGAATATTGTAAGTCAGTTCAAATGAAGCTTTGGTATGAGTTCTGATGGGAGCTTTGATTGATGGTTGTACACATGTGATACAAATTAATATTGATATAGATTATTCTATGTGATATAAACTACTTAGTAGTCATATAAATTAATAATTAGTGCCTGGATAGTTAATTATAGTACTTGGATAGTAATTTAGAAGATATCATTGTAGTTTTAACAAGTCAATACTTGTACTGTTAGAGATTAACGGGAAATAAATTGTTATAAGAGCTTCTAGAATTCCATTATTACTACGAGTTGACAAAAAGGTTTATATAGTCGATTTAAAAATAAGGAACTGTTATATCAAATAGAGTTTTGGTTACACTGGTCTTACAATTGGGATTAAATACTTTAGAACGATTTCTATTTACACGACTGTCGCACGTAGTCAAAAAAGGAAATGGAAGGAAAAATTCTTTTGTTTTTGAAAGACTTCAAGTCCGACAGGAAGGAAAATTCCGTAAACCTACAGGAAAGTTTTTCAGAGAAATTACAAGTACACGCCGAGGAACAACACCAAAACTTTACATCATTTTGAACTCGGATCGTCTAGGACTAACTATCAAGTCTCGAAATTGTATTTATTGTTTATCGTTTTGTAAAGGTTGATGTGTTAGTTGTAACTGTATGTTAAGCCACCAATGTTGTTAAAAAGGGCTCACCTCTTGAAACAATTGAAAAGATTTTGCAGCTGCAACTTTGGGCATCTTTTATTCTAAATTGATTTAAACTTCCTATATTTTTTTGCTGAGTTCACCTTGTATAATTTTTGGGTTATGCTTTTTTGTGAACTGCGACGCTCAGTTAATCAATTTTACACACAAGTGCGAGTTTACATATCTTCCATATTAATATATATATATATATATATATATATATATATATATATAAAATTAAACGTAATTATTGTCTTACTTATAGCATGATACATTGTATTAAAGAATGTAATATATTAAGTGTTATCAGAGTTCATATCAGAAATAAGAACAGACATCGACTACTTAGTATTAAGAAGCCCTGATCGCCTGTCAGTCTTCGAAATTTATAACCTTAACATTGTTAGGTGTTCAAGCTACTCATTCGTAAATATTAATAATTGATTTATTTAAATATTAACTTAACGTACTTTTCAATTGATTTACTTTACGTTTAATAAACATAAGCGTTCAAGTCTGTTGTAAAAGAAATAAAGCATTTTTTGTAATTATAAAATTAAAACAAATTTGATAGTAGTGTTTCTGGAAATAAACTTTTTAAAAAGAAGCTCCCAGCGACTCAAAATTTATCTCGCGCTGCACCGAAAAAAAATGATATTATCTAATTGGGATGGTGGAACATGATAGGTAGAGTCCCTACCTTAGAGCTGCTATAATGCGTTGAAGTCTATTTAACGATTCATGATTTGTAGTAGTCAGATGGAGTCGAGTAGGGCTAGTATATCGACATGGTCAAAGTGGCGAGCAACATTCGAACTTTTAATAACCGAAAATGTGAATCCTACAGATGTTTTTTGTCGGTTAAATGTGGTTTACGATAGTGAAACTGTTGACAAGAATACTATGAATAGGTAGATATTAAAATTTCGCAAATGTGAGGCTGGTAAAATACGAGAATTGAGAACACTTCATTGTGCATACCATTTGCTGTAGCTGACCAGAAATGTCAAATGCAGTTGGACGCTTTGCTTCAAAATGACAGGCAAATCGCCCTATAATTGCTATTCGGTGGGAAACTATCAAATAGCAAGTAGGCCGTGTCATTAAGCAAATGAGTTGCATAAAATATATGCACGATGGATCCTGGGCAAACACCAGCAGCGTTCCGTCTCGAATTAACTCCATATACGCCATACCATTCGCACTTGGTTTCATTTGATTTCCACTTTTTCCCTCATCTCAGGAGGGTCCAATGAATAATCTCTACACCGCCAATGATGAGGTGAAGAAAGCTGTGGGCACTTGGATATGAGAAATGAGTCAAAATTTTTAGTGGCAAAATGCAAAAACTTGTCTCACCTTGCAAAAGGCGTATCGATTTAAACAGCCATTATATTGAAAAGTAAATTCTGCATATTGTAATTTTACTCATGAACTTTCATTTAATTTGGTCCTATTACAATATCTCTTTTCGTTCCCACACTACGCATAAATGTGTACTATTTATCAGCCGAGCCTTATAAATCTACATTGAAAATTATAGATCGTCCAATAATTTAAGGAAAAAACTATTAAAATTATTACACTTCGATCACCCTTAATCTCTTAGAGTGAATGATTTATACTTGTGTATATATATATATATATATATATATATATATATATAATAGTTATTAAGATGAAATGAAAACCCAACCTTGTATTTAAAGTTGAATTACCATTTCAAATCGAACTAGTAATTGAAAACCACTAAAGAACGGCTACAGCAGGACTTGAACCTGCAACCTCTGATTTTCCGGATCAGTGCTCTAACCAATTGAGCTATTTATCCTAATTGTTTAGATGATGTTATACTTAATACTACTGAAGCTTGGCTCTTGTTAACGATTTTCAATTACGTCTTGCATTTAAGGAAATTGAATCTAGTTATATACATAATTCATGTACTAATAACTTGATCATTCCATTTTTGCAACGTTCGGAATAATACAAACATGTAATTATATTATTATTAATAGAGAAGAATAATCCACATTTGGAATGCAAATGAATGCTTAATATATATTAATAAATATTAAGATGAAATGAAAACCCAACTTTGTATTTAAAGTTAAATTACCATTTCAAATCGAACTAGTAATTGAAAACCACTAAAAGAACGGCTACAGCAGGATTTGAACCTGCAACCTCTGATTTTTCGGATCAGTGCTCTAACCAATTGAGCAATCTAGCCTAATTGTTTAGATGATGTTATACTTAATACTACTGAAGCTTGGCTCCTGTTAACGATTTTCAATTACGGAAAATCAGAGGTTGCAGGTTGAAGTCCTGCTGTAGCCGTTCTTTTAGTGGTTTTCAATTACTAGTTCGATTTGAAATGGTAATTCAACTTTAAATACAAGGTTGGGTTTTTATTTCAACTTAATAACTATTAATATATATTAAGCATTCATTTGCATTCCAAATGTGGATTATTCTTCTCTATTAATAATAATATAATTACATGTTTGTATATTTCCGAACGTTGCAAAAATGGGATGATCAAGTTATTAGTACATGAATTATGTATATAACTAGATTCAATTTCCTTCAATGCAAGACGTAATTGAAAATCGTTAACAAGAGCCAAGCTTCAGTAGTATTAAGTATAACATCATCTAAACAATTAGGCTAGATAGCTCAATTGGTTAGAGCACTGATCCGGAAAATCAGAGGTTGCAGGTTCAAGTCCTGCTGTAGCCGTTCTTTTAGTGGTTTTCAATTACTAGTTCAATTTGAAATGGTAATTCAACTGTAAATACAAGGTTGGGTTTTCATTTCATCTTAATAACTATTAACATATATTAAGCATTCATTTGCATTCCAAATGTGGATTATTCTTCTCTATTAATATATCTTATATACTGTCAAGAAGGGGTGGGCTTATAAAATGTTTAAATAGGGCTTCGAAACGACTTTGCTAGAATGGGGGTATATTTGGTTTTGTTTGAGTATTTTCTTTCAGGTATTTTTGGTTTATAAATTAACAACAACTATTCCACGTTTATAAATTTATAAAGCTTTTGAAACTGCATTGCATTCAACAACATATACCGGCCATAGACCAGGCTAAGCTAGTTATAAGTTTGCATTGTATACGTATTTTAATTGTTATGGTTGCACGTATATGAAATTTAATTTGGAGTTAGCGTTTTCAGAACCATTTGAATGTAAAACAAATATCAAAATTGCTTGGTATACTGCACGCTTTTAAAATTTTAAGGAGTTAAGTGATACTCCCGTAAAATTTGTAAATCAATTTCAGTTTGAATATGTTTTAACAATTAAAGATTGGTTATGTAATGACAGGACGTTTACCGAATAAGACATAAATGTCTGTTGCGTACAATTTAAAAGCTGAACCATCAAAGTTTGTTAGCTATTTTCAATATTGTAAAAAGTTCAATATACATAAATCACTGGATTACAAACCATCTAGAAAATGAATGTATCTAGAGAAAACAACTGTATTATTAATCAATTATTAATAATTATAAATTACATAGTGTGCGTAGAGATAGTTGTCATGGCAACGGAAACAAAAGAAGACGGTTTTTTTATTTATAAGGGACTCCAAATTTATATTACTGAAAAATAGACGTGTTTTTGTACTGTTATGAGTTTTATTACATTTAAAAAGTTACGAGAAAGTTTTGAAAGTCAAGTTGTACCTGGAGATAGCAAATAGTAGCAGTTTTACGGCGAATAAAAGTTAATTAAAAGAGGAGTGCTGGTCTGTACCGTTATTGTTTGAAGACGAAAGCATAGTGGAATTGGAGTTATCTGAGTATTTGTATAACATAAAATTTGTAGAAATATTAGTAGTTTTATAGTCTGGAGATTACCAGTTGCTCGAGTTACTTATTATTTACAGGAGGTGCCTGCAGTTGGTCACTTGGCTTCAGGACGGCTGGAAGGCGGCGCTTGTATCTGGATTCCAGGTATTAGTATTTAATATCCACGCAGTGCTTTAATCAAATTTATAAAAGTGGAACTAGTGTTTGGGAATACTTTTGGTTTTAAAATTATTTTGAAAACTCCTTGGATATTTGTTTGGGTGTCTAGTTGAGAGGTGTTTGCCTAGGACGGACCCACCCTAGGTAGATTCCGCTACGTGTTTGACGGCCCTGTAGAATATTTAAGTGCAGCAGCCGTGTAAAATATTTAAAGATAAATTGTGTGGCATAACTCAACAAGGCTCTAAAATAAGACAAGGAGTGACAGATAGATATATTACGCCTATCACTAATAAGGTAGGATCACAGTATATATAACAGAATATATATATATATATATATATAGAATATATATATATATATATATATATATATATACAGTTTTATTTACTTACTAACAACATAATATTACTTCTGTAATAATATCTTGGCAAGAACACAATGGAGGGTTATTAAAAGGTATTTAAATCAGAAGGGCTCATTAGCACAAAACTGTGCACCATAAACACTGCAAAAAATATTTTAACCGAAGCCAAGTATGCAGAGTTTAAGAAGGTATAAACTATAGGGTTGATTTAGCGTACTGAGATGCTGCTTTAGGTATTTCTAACGATAATTCTAACGATATTTACAACACCAAATTCCTACTTATCACGACGATTATACCATATTTATTACTAAATTCAAATATGTAATTTATCTACAGAAGCCCTTCATTTATACACGGTGTCCTAGGTAAGGACACGCAGCATGGGTATCGTGGTAACGGTTAGATGTATAAATTTGGTTAAATACACAAAAAGTTGCAGAATTATAGTTATATTCCTTTAGACTTTACAGATCTAAAAAAATTTCGTTATGAAGTTATTTTGAAAAAAGTAAATTTTGAGTTTTTAAAATATTTATTGCTCGTGTAATAAATGCAAGCAGAATAATACATACAAATACTACTTTCTTATAGCACTTTCTGATGGACTATCTCCAAGCGCTTTGAGTTTCGTCCTAAAACTTTTCGTTCTCATTGGGCCATCATCAACTCTTCTTTCTAAATACAGCCCTAAAAAATTTTTAACGGAATTTTCAAAATTGTAAATGTGGATGTAATGATCTTAAAACTTATTCTAACCATAAACTGTGATACATAATTTTATTGGTGATACAATGAGAGTTTAAATTCCTTTGGAAAAATTTCAGAGCTTAATATTGGTTATTTAAATGCGCCCTTTTAGCTGTTAATCAGTCCATTGTTAGTTTACTTGTTTTGTTTCTTCGATTCTAGACTCTTTGGCAATTTTCTTGCAATACGTTATAGATGTGGTTATTTGTTATTTAAATATTGTATGATTTATGTAAGTCAGTCGTGTTCAAAGTAGTACGAGGAAACCTTTTACTTTTAGATTCTAAAACTTTGGACATTGTTCGTGAGCTGAAATTATGATATCTGATACCTTTTCTAAAATTACAACCAATGTAAATCGTTTCTGTTGATGTTAAATTTTGAATGTTTAAGACAAGATAAACTAATTCATTTTATTTAAATGCTGTTATCTATAATTTGTCAATATCTTGTAACACGAGTTAAGGTTCGGTCCTTGGGAGCTACCTTTTTAAAAACCAGTTCCAAAACTTCTTAACAAATTTATTTTAAACAGACATTAATTATGTAATTTTACAAAACATGATTTAAATTAATCTAAGTCGAAAATAACTATTAAATGTACTATTTTGAGTAGCCTAAGCAACTGGAACTTTAAAGTTGAATACTTTGACTGCCGGGTCTTGGAACTCCCGAACTTTTATAATTTCCCTACCTCCTCACATGGCTGTGGGAACTTGCTGATCTCATGTCTGCTTATTCTTCACTCTATTCATTACTACAATGTTGTAATCTTAATTTCTAAGTAATCACGGAATCTTGATCGTCTGTGACCTGCCATCTGCAGTGTCTCGGATACAAAGTATTGCATCCGTTCTCATGAACTGTTAATCAACTTTATAAATTATCTTTGTGTTACTGTGTTGCATTTCACTTAGCGTATTCTCAACACTTTCTAATAATTTCCTAATTATTCTATTTTATAATACGTATCTTAATTGGGGGATATATAAGTTACGCTTAAAACAAAAAACATGCGGCTATTATTACTGAGCTTTTTAAAACTACTCACTTTTATGTCATACATCCCGATTAAAATGGTTTAAGTTTTCTTTGGAGTTGAATTGAATGCAAAAGATAATAATAATTTTAGGATACTCACAGTATAAGAAAAATTAATGTTTGGTTCATACGGTCCTGATGTTTGTATCAAACATAGTTTTCAAGAAAGTTTAATGTTTGGTGTCTAAAATTGCTTTAGTAAACAAATAGAGTTTAGTTAGCTTAGAATGTCTTCAGACGCAGATTTGAGGGTCAGTTATGTTGCTAATGTACTGATATACTGTTGAATAATTTCTAACTATGGTGTAGTCTTTGGTAATTCAAACACGGCATTCTTTTTCAGGTTTTGCTTTACAATTATTTGGTGTTCTTCCATGCTGTTTCCTTGTAAGCGTATGCACAAACTTAAAATGAGTTTTGTGACAGTTCCGAGGTTTCCCTTTCTCTCTCGTGCAATAGCATTGATGAAGAGAAGTCACTTTCAGCGTGACAACATTTATCATTTTCTTTGGTTATCCAATATTTACGAACATAATCCTCCAGAGAATTTGTCATTTCAGCAATATTTCTGAAATATTCAATAAATTTACTTATTCTAGAAAAATTAGGATTGTTAAGCTAATCTAGTATAAACTAATTGAATAGAATTACTTTCTAAATGATCGATAATCGCAAGTTCCAATTATCCTCTAAAACATCCAAACACAATGGATATACGGATACCGGAATTTTTATAATCCATTACAGTACAACAGCGTCCGAAATAACATAAATGCATTACGTATGGCAGACGCACCTGGGGCTCGTTGCTTTAAAATACTCTGGCAGGGTTTCGCTTAAATTGAATATAATTTGCCACAGACTAGTAGCATAGATTAAACACCACTTCGTACTACAGAACGTATCCTGAAAGAGGATTGATGTTCTATAGAAATTTATGGACAATCTAAAAGAACTTTCTGAATCTTAAATTTTTCAACGCACACTGCTTGTATAATCTTAACGATCTCTTTTTTATTTTCAACTCTTCCAAAATCTTACAAATACCATGTAATTACCAAAGCCATAGTACAAAAATATAAACGCAAGGCGACTACCTACTTAACAATAGCAAATGAAACTCTATAGCAGCTGTACAATGTATTTTAACATACTCCTTTGGTAGAGGCAATAGTTTATGCGATATAAAACTTTTCCCAAATAGTCTTCTAAACCCCGAATAAGGATTATTTTACAGCTATATCATCCACAACAGATTATAAAAGAGCATGCGGATGAGGATGGCAATCGATATGGGAAAGCTTTAAAGCAGCGCGGGATCGTTTATGCGATGTACGAGGTATGTCTATAAAATAACGAAACTGATGGTATAAAACCTTTTATTTCAAATATATACATATTTATTTATTATTCCCTTTAATATACACCCCTCTTTACGTAATCGTTACTCCGCTACATGCGATTTCTCCATAGTCCTGTACAGTGCTGGAAATCGTTTTCTGTAAACTCAATTATGCCGCGTGCCATTTTTTCTCTAACAGCTTCAACGGTTTAGAAGCCTGTTCCTTTTCATGCAGATTTCTTGTGAGATACGTCACATGGTGCCAGATCAAACGGATAGCGTGGATCGACTAGCACCGGGATGCTATACGTGGCTATAAAAGTCTCAACAGACAATGCAGTGTACACCTGTTGAAAAACCTGTTTTGTTTCTCCACAATCCGGGTTCTTTTCTAACTTTCTCACGAAGTTAAGTAAGAATAATGAACCAACAGTCACATCAGATAAAACTATCGATTTCTCAGTAATTGCGTCCGATCTTAATGTGCAAGGGCGTCCCGGATTGCTTTATCTTCAACGTTTTCTGGGCAATCTTGGAAACGATTAAATCCCTCGAAACTCCACGCACGCCATAAACATATATAATTTTTCTAATAAAAGGTATCTTTCAGTTTCAGTTTTTCTAAGTTTCATGTGAAATTTTGCGACAAGTTTTTCCGGCAAAACAAAAGATAGACATATAAAGGAAGGCCACAACCAGATTGAGATGTCTACTGAAACGCAAGTGGCGGCAATCGAAAGAGTATAGTTTACAATACGCATCTGTCGGTCATATGATTTTGACGCGTAGTTTCTGTGTAGTAGCACGAGACTCGTACTTTGATAGCCACCTCTCGTACAAGAACCATTCGACAAATGGCTACCCAATTAGTATGCTTTAGAATTGATCTGTTTAATTAGCACTTCCGTCATTAGCACTCTCTTTGAATTTTGAATACACAGAGGTTCAGCCACTGATCAGTTCGGTAGGAAAAGCAACCCATCAGAAACACTTTAAGATATTCTTTCATCTCCATCACTTATAGAGTGCCATGCAACATAGTGCATACTCATTTTTAACAGTAGGTCGGTGTTAAATATTTTTCAAAATTTTACATATAAAGTCGTAGCTCTAGTGAACTTTCTGTAGATTTTAAGCTCTGATCCTATTATATATAAAAGAATTATGGTAGCAATGTATATCAATATAACAAGGTACCATTAGAAGTACAGCTAGTTGCTCTAAATAACTGAATTAATACGAAACATATGAGGAACCAACAATTTGAAATACTGCCAAAATCTTACAACCAACAAATCTCAAAGCGTTAATGCATTTGAGAAATGAGGTATAAACTGGATGCAGAAAAATGAACTTTCGGAACACTGGAACTCGTCATCATTAGGTTTTCAGTCCTGAAATTATCACAAACTTTTTCGAAACCGCATAAACCCTAATCATAAAAATGCAAAGAGTGAATATTCTACGCCAGAATTTAATAGAAGTGACCGTAAAACTATGTGGAAAGAATTACGAGCGCTTGATATAGGTCTGGAAATACCTCCAGTATCCTGCTGCATTTACATAATGCTGGATATTGGTACCTATTTTTAAAATTCCAAATAGTATTGTTAATACGACTTTGCCAGATTACTACATTTCAAATACCAGTTACGTTAAATCCTGTTCAAACGCGCACGTCATCGCCATATTCCTAGATTTTGCTTCGCCTTCGATTTCCTGTGGTGGTCCAACATCCTAGCTGAACTGAAAGTCACTAATTTCCCATCCAGCGTCTTTCACATAGCAAAATCTTGCTTAACCAATCGTACCGCAAACATAAGCTCTAATTGCCAATCCATTTGCAAATCCATAATCCAATAATGTCCACAAGTCTTCATTTTAATTCTGACCCTATGAAACCTTCCTATTAGTCCTATGTTAATCCGCAACGTTCCTAACATCGAAATTTTTGCTTATGCGGGCGATCTTACCTTACTTACTCTCAGCAATTCGCGCTCCTCATTTGAATCCATTGCAAGCATCTTAATAAACCTTGTGCGTTATTTGAGCAACTACTAAGTTAGAGAAAAGTATTTATTAATTTAAGTTAGTTAAATGAGCTTATCGCAAAAATAGCTTAAAAATTTAATAGAAGCTTGGGTTGCTTACATTTAATAATATGACTATTTCGATAAAATATTAAAATAGGACACAGAAATAAATCATAAAACACCTAGTACATTCTTGTACAACCTGCAATAAAGACCGGGATTTTGCGTTCTGCATATTAAAGTACAGAAATGCACACAGGTTTCCGGTAAATAATTACCCTGGGAGAGTGTATTTGTAAACATTCACACAGGCTGCATGAAGCAAACTGTAAATTATTTCAATAGACAGAAACCCATATAACAGCATAAAATGTACGGCGTAATCACCAACAAATGACGCAGTTGCCAGAGAAGTGCAGGAATACATATAATCGTTCTCGTGCATTAAAATACCTTTAATATATACTTTAGGACAGTCGAAATCATGCCATCCTTGAAAACAAAGACAGCGGAAATTACACAATGAAACATTATAACTTATAAAATTTGCATACAATAGTAAAGAAAATCGTATCACAACACGCAAAAGCATCTTTAAAGTCAAATAATTTGCAATCATTACCGTGCGGGATGAGATTCCTAAGTGAGAAAATAATTACCGGCATTAAAAATACAAACTTTGCATAAGCTAGTGTACAGGCGCGATTTATTAAGCGGAAACGAGAATACCGGAGTTAATAACTTTGAAGTGACCTGTGTGAGCTTTCATTTCACATTACGCAAAAGCTTTCTTCGCCGCAACAATTTCCTGCACTGAAAGTCTACAGACTGTCTGCAGAGGATAACTACATGTAACTGTGTTATTAAATTTGTTTTACATTTTATAAATATTGCATGTTGATATTCCATAAATGCAATTGATAGTGAAGAGTAGAATATAGAATTTGTTAGTAATTAAAAGGACTCTTTCGTTGGTGCGCGCTTATTTAAAGTGGATGGTAGAAATATAATTTTTGATATATAGAAGCTCAGTATTGCGAAATAGTATTTAGGAATCTATATTGGTGGACTGCATCATTGATTATTTAAGTTGTTTCTTATTTTTTAGTTCCACATATATTTGGCCAAAGTAGGGTTACAACTTAGTATTTATTTTGCTTTTTGTGGGATATTTAGTGTGATACTTATGTTTGCCAATATAGGTTAGATGTGCCAGTCAAACATCTACTACCTCAAATTTCAAGATAAAGAATTCTGGTCTTAGGGTTGAGAAAAGATTTTAATATTGGTATTAAATACGCCTTAAATATTTGTCTTAGACTGAAAAAAGTAAATTAATATCTGTAGCTTCTTAAAATCAAGGAGTACAATTCCCCCGAGGGTTGCTGCAATTTTAAAAAATTCCTAAGATTTGGAATTTCCAAAAAATCTAGACCGATATTATGCATCATACCTTAAGACGATTTCGGGTAACTTCCTAAAATCAGGGGTATAGATTTGTAAGGCTAGTTTTATTTAAACAATTCCGACGGTTTTAAATTATCCAGGAAATTCCGAATTAAAGCGAATATCTCGGGTAAACAAAAAGGAATTGAGTTAAAATTATATAAACAAACCAAAAATTTTAAAGGTTCGGGAATTTATAGGGATGTAACTTTGTAAGGGGTGGTTCGATTTGAAAAATTTTGGCGGATTTAGATTTCTCGGGAGATTTTGTATCAGGTTAATATAGCTACTTGAAGAAAACTTTTATCTAGGTTAGATATGAATGTAATGAGCAAAAATCTGGGGTACGGGGCTTTAACAGGGTGTAACTTTGTAAGGGATAGTCTGATTTTAAAAATTCTAACGGGGTTAGATCGCCCGGGAAAATACAAACTGTCTTTTTGAGCCCCATCTCTTAGCGTACCAATACTCAGAGTGTATCGTTAATCTTTATGGCTTTGTAAATCTCTGGTTGCATTTTAGACAATATTTACCAAGACACGGGGGCTTCGTGAATTTTTTGTTAGTGATTACATTTGTTGTATTAAGATACTCCTTTCCAATTAGTTTATTTTTTTTATCATATTCTTTATCCAATTCTTTCTGTTTAGACTCATCTTTCAGTAGTTAGTTATATAGTATATAGTATAATTAAATAATAATATAAAATATGTAAACTATATTTCAGTGAAATAATAATATCTATGAGGAATTAAGCGCGTCATAACCGTTTTTGTACTAACTTGTACTTCGAAAATATATTAACAAACTTTCTGTTGTGGGCGTGTCGACAATTACCTAGAAAAAATAAGATAAGATAATAACAGTTAGTTGGCAGCGGTTAAAACACAATTTAATAGAAACATGGTGATCTGATTACATTTTTTGCTCAGATCCAAATATATTAATAGCTGAACTTGAGACTGAAAACCTTTTATAAATACGAGAGCCAAAGTAGCTTAAATAGAACAATGGACTTAAGTTGTATAAGTACTAGGTAATGCTTCATGCTTCATTGTGTATTAAGTGATTTACGTTTGTCTGGCTTAACCACAGGTTGAACTAACGTTCGTATAACCATAGTAAAATTATGTATAGAGAATTGCTAACGGACTTGTGTTATTATGGCTTGATGCTAAATTAGAATATCGTTATTTCTCGACTTACCTTCGTCTGGTTCTGGGGTAGAAATACATCGGCTTCCAAAACAGCATACAATTGCCACGAAGCGTCTTCTATCTAATTTGATTAATTTCCATTTAATGTGTATTGTAGTAATCATATAATCAGTTAAGTTGAAGATGAATTTGCGTATAAAAAATGTTGTTCCGATTTGGTAAAGAGTGTCCACCCACCGATCAGTTGTTTATTCGATAATAGTTTCCTGGGGAAGATGATTATCACAAGCGCATTGTTCTGTTGTATTCAAAAAGCCTAAACGTATCATGAGTACTATTTTTCTCATAATACTGAATTATCCATCTTTTGCCAATCTTCTAGAGTAATAAACATGACACTTGTACATTCGACTGCATAGCAGAACGATCAATTCCGCTGGAGGAGTAATCACAATAGGGATGGACACAAACCGAACAGGTTCGAAGTTCGGTTCGAGGTTCGGTTCGATTTTTCGAACCGAACCGAACCCAACCGGACATTTTATTTTCGAACCGAACCGGCAAATTTTTTGAACCGAACTGAACCTAGCTCAAGGTTAGGTCCGGTTCGGTTCGAAAGGTTCGATTTTTTAAATAAAAATTTAGTTTAAAAATTGAATTTTCACTCAAAACATGTCAATCTTAATTTCTCCCAAACGTACATTTTAAAAATCTCTAGTAGCAAGCATATAAGAATTAGGACGATTTTCTAATGTACATGGTCATCGAGTTTTAAGGCAATAGGTAAATAATGTAATAGGTATTAGTGATACATATCTAATAAATTTTGTCATCGAGCCACGTTTGTAGATCAAAAAATTCTAGATTAGTTTGATTTGTTTAATGCTCCTTATTTCAAATTGTTTTTTGTTTATAACTAGTATTAGATATTGGAGAAACTCGAAATGATTTTGAAAGTTTGGTTTTAAAAACAAGTTTATTTTATTTAATGAACAGAAGTCGTGTTGAAAACCATCTTAAACATATACAAGCCGAGGTCACGGTCTAGACACTACAGAAGTTTTCAGAATAAACGAAACAATTTAATTTTTAATTAAGTATGTATTACTAATCCATCATTTTGAATTTTTTACTTTTATATGAAAACCAGCTCTCTATTAATATTAAAAATGAGACATGTAAAAAACCAATCTCCTTTTCTTTTGTACATAATTGCTCAACAAATGGTGTTACAAAACGCATGGTACGATAATATTTACGGTTTATTTATTGTGGCCATTACCAACGTCCTTAGAAGTAGCCGATACTCCAAAAGAATGACCCCAAACTTTCTCTCACAACCAAGGGTTGAAGTTTATGACTCATAGGGGCATAAACTTTTCAATCAATGCCGACATAAAATAACACACTATAATGCAAATAATAAGCAGACATAATGTCCGTGCCATAAATACTGTTATATTTTATTATGAAAAACGTAAACACTGTTTGAGGTAGATTTGCGATTCTTTCCGAGAACCATCTAATATTGTCTTATAAAAGAAATAATAATAAAGATAAACTGACAAACAGCTTTTTGTTTGTACTGTATAAGAAATCAGCAACACCTTATTTATTGTCTTGATACTTTTTTTATACTAACTAAAACTAAAATAAAAGTAATCGCAAAGATCGTGTGATATCGTTCTTTCACGGTAAAATGACATTAGTAAAATTCATCAATTATTAACACATGCTAAATTTTAGAGGTGGTTTTCACTATTAACCTAAATGTAATTACGGATTGTTAAAGAGAGTACGTATTGAAAAATCAAACCTGGACAAATAGTATTAATATGATTTATGCTACTAAAATCTAAAGCATATTAATGTTGGGTTTATTTGAAAATAGCAGCTACTAAATGTAAAAACTACATTAAACATTTAAATTGTTGTGTTTGAACGTACTAGTTGTTTAAAATATCAAAATGTCGAACCGGTTCGGTTCGGTTCCAGGTTCGGTTCGTTTTTTTCGAACCGAACCGAACCGAACCGGAATATATTTTTTCGAACCGAACCTCGAACCGAACCGGACTAAAAAGTTTTCGAACCGAACCGAACCTAGGGCAAGGTTCGGTTCGGTTCGATTCCATCACTAAATCACAAGCTTCATAACAACGATATCAATTATACTTATGCGTCAATAATATTAAATAACGTCCTTTGTGAAGTCCATGACTTTGGCAGTTGATGTACTTATTGGTTTTTGTATACAAAATACAAAATACAAAATACCACTGTGACGGGTTGGAAGACAATGTATTTATTCACCGAGTTTGTTTTTCCAGATGAATGTTGAATTGCAGTTGTAACTGCTAATCGATATCCCATTATTTTGACGTCCTTTGCAGCTCACTCAAAGAACTTTGTATCGATTTCTTTGAAATGATCCGTCAACTGGTTTTCCGAATCCTTGTCTAAAAGGAATACGTGAATTAGATCATAGTGAGATTGTTGGAAACTGATCTGGATTTTGTGTCTTAGTTTTATTGAAAACTTGCAAGCACATCGTAGTTGGGCTAATTTATCATAATTTGATGGATGCGATATTGACAACAGAAGGATAATCATACACCTGAGCAAACAAAAACAAAGACGTCTGTTGCATTGTATTGTTAGCGTTACCCTCTTGCATTTTCAACATCCTAATTTTCAAAGGTTTCCTCCTGAAATCATTTGTATTAGCTTCATTAATTCTCTCAATATCTTAAAAACATTGACATATTTATAGAGCCACTTAATACAAGTATGTTGAAGTAATAAGCTGAAACACTGAAGAAATTAAATGTTTGCTAAAAGTTAACCTTGATCTCTACAAACTGCTTTTAATCATAAAACATTTTACCTAATGGACGTGTCACCGAAACCTTATTAACTTGTAGTCCTTCAATAATCGAAGTAATATTGACTTTGACATTGAGAAAGGTTTCCACAAGAAAATTAATTTCTAAGGTAATTTTCGCAAATATTGAAGAATGTTATTAGTTTAATTTTGCAATCTATGCTGAGTTTGTTTTTTAGTTAGTAACAACCAAGCGCGTGTAAAGTTGTCTTGATAAATAAGTATAGCACCAGAAATTTAGAATTAACAGGATGTATTTTTCGCTGTGCGTATGCTATTAGTTTAATGCATCACGTTGAAATACTTTTTATGTCGGTACAAGTAATTTCATTCCGTTAAGCAAAGACTCGAGAAAAATATTTTTGTTACTAATTTAGCTTTGTAGGTGGATGCTTCATGAATTTCTCTACATAAGCACTAATCGAATAATATCATAAGCTACATAAACCATAAACGTATTTATTTTAACAAATCGTAGGACAAATTATTTTATACCACTTGTGGATTACTACACAGATTGTACTAACTGCGTGAGCTAACGATTTATATATCGAACTACATGCTTCTTTCTATACGTTTCTAGAAATGAAGAGATCATACTTAGATCAGCTTTCTATTATTTCTTTAAATACACTGTTGAAGCTGCCAATCTATCTATTATTCGTTTAAACGGTTTATCCCTTTAATTATTGAACGATCGGCTGACAACGCTATACTGCCCCTTCTTAAGGATGTTGTGTTCCAGAAGACTTTTCGTGACTCGGACTCTGAATGTCCATGTGGCGAAACATAGTCGGACTTATTTCTGCCTCCATATTAATTAAAGTAGCAATCGATATCTTTAATCGTCGTACTTCTTGAATTAAAACCGCACACTAAGATTTGAACTCCGACCATTTGCAAAAGTACCTCTAGCGTAGCACGTTCCGGTTCAATCTATCCAGTCAGTAAATGATCTTGAGTGTGGGCAACTTCCTTATCTCCAAATTCAATCATCTGGTCCTTGAGATGTACTATCACCGTCCACAGATCCCGGCGATTTGGCTTATAAGCGAAAAATTTGTTACGTTTCATTATTGTAATTAAAATTTGTGAATAGTTTAATATAAAACGTCATAATTTCGTACTGTTTTCACGGTTATTTCCGGATATTAGCTAATCCGGCAGCCTTTGCAAATCGAAAGGGTAGCTTATATTATCATCTTGTAGAATTTGCGTTAAATATTCAGTATAGTTTAAGGTACTTCGGATTTGATATTGTTGCGATCCACTATTAGGCAACCCGTCAAACATACAAACGCCCGGGGCACAGCGTATTCTTCAGCATTCGAGAATCCTTCTACAAAGTTCTAGATAATGAGTCATATCTTAATGCAGGGTATATATAAGGCCGCTTATGAATGTAAGAGTTAGTCTATTCTTGAATGTCTAATATAAATTATATCGTTGTAAAGTAAACGTAGTTGAGTTTTTAGAATATATACATAAATGATATGCTGTGTCTAATGTGCATGCAGCTTGCAGTATACATAAATAAATAGAAGTGTATAAACAAATAGTTGTGTTAGTGTGGTTATTGGACCTAGGGTAAAGAAGTTAGTTTAAGAAGATATTAGTGCTTGTAAATTCATTAGTGTAATAGTGCTTCATTGTTAAGTGGACTGAAAACATCTATAAATAAGGCATATACTGTTAATTAGACTTGTGAACAGTGAGTAATAAAGACCATTATTATTACTTGTTTTAAATTAAAGAAACGCGGTAGTAGTAGCGCGTTACACTGGTGTCAGATGTGGGGTATATAGTGATTAATTTAAAACACAAGTCTAAAGACATTTAAGTAGTTTGTATATGCCAGTGACAAGAAATCAAAGTAAAATGGAGGCAGACACTTTAATGAATTTCCTCAAGGATTTTAAATCCGGTATGGAGGAAAGGTCGGCTAAACTAGAATTGACACTTAGTGAAAATGCTGAGAAAATGGAGGAGAGGTCGGCTAAACTGGAAGTGACACTAAACGAAAACTTAGTGAAGTCAGTTGAACTGGAATCGACCCTTAAAGAATTTAAATACGGCATGGAAATGACACTTAGTGAAAATGCTGAGAAAATAGAGGAAAAGTTAAGTGAAAATACAGCCACGTTAGAACGAAGATTAATGGAAAGTTCCATTGCATTGAAAGAAGATTTCACTGAACAGGTAAAACAGTTGAGCAAAAGTTGGACAGTAAATTGATAAAAATGGAAGAAGATGTGATGAGGCTGCAAGAACAAGTAATTTCACTAACAACGCGGCCACTTGAATTGCCAAGCCAAGTTGTTAATCAGAACATTCCAGAAATAAGAACCACGGAAAGAAGCGAGTCAATTCCGTCTAAATTTAAAGTAAAACCACCTACATTCGATGGTAAAACACCTTGGCCCACATATTTGAAACAATTTGAAGCTGCTGCAATAGCCAACGGTTGGTGCAACAAAGAGAAGGCTATCTCTCTAATAGTGGCCCTACGGGGAGAGGCTCTTAACATCTTACAAACGATTCCCGATCACCAGCAGAACGATTACGGCCTCTTAACATCAAAGCTTGAGATGAGATATGGAGATGCTCACCTTCAGCAGGTTTACCACGCACAAGTTAAGAACCGCTCGCAAAAGACAAGTGAAAGCCTGCAAGAATTTGAAGCTGACATCGCCAGATTAGTTAGATTGGCATATCCAACGGCACCAGAGAGTTTCCTCGAACAACTGGCTGTACAAACATTTGTGGATGGCGTTAAGGATGGCGAAATACAGCAAGCGCTAAGACTAGCACGTCCAAAAATGTTGGATGACGCACTGGCCCATGCGCTTGAATTTGAAGCAGCTAAGCAGACATCACACAGGATGGGTCACAAAGTTCGGTCTGCCTTAGAGGAACCTGGTCAAGCTCAGAACAGCATAGATGAAATAGTCAACCGTGTGTTTGAAAAGCGAAAGGCGGAAAGGCTGAAAAGACTACGACCGCGGAGATGGCGTCTACGATGCTGGAGCTGCGGTGAAGTTGGCCATATGCAGAGACGCTGTACTCAACCAAAGAAACAACCGGTTGTGCCAAAGCTGATCCATGTAAGGGGGCGAACTTCGACAGCACAGCGTAGTGCCCCGGAGATTATCATCCGTGCTGCATCGTCGGTGGAAAGTCTGGACAGCATTTATATCGATGGTAGAATTAATGGTAGGGTTGTCCGATTACTTGTGGATACAGGAGCGACAAGAACTATTGTGAGACCAGATTTGGTTGGTCGTGGAAAAGTGCTACCTGTATCGGTGTGTCTTCGAACGGCAAGTGGTGAGAAAATTTGTACTCACGGAGAGACTGCCGTTATGTTGACAATTGGGGACAAATTAATTAATCATCGAGTGTTGGTAGCTGAAATTACAGAAGAAGTGATCTTGGGAATGGATCTCATGAGAGAATATGGGTTTCATGTCAACATGAAAGAAAATGTGCTTCGGATAGATGATGGTGAGATTCCATTTCAAGGGACGAGTAACCAGACGATGCAAGTTCGAATGATTTGCGATATGAAAATACCCGAGAAGGCGGAGATGATAGTAATGGGACGCCCGGATGGTACGCTCCGGGAAGGACAAGTATGCATGATGGAAGCAACTGAATCGGGGATGGGTCAGGAGGACTTCTGATTGGAAGAACGCTGGTAAAGTCTCGAAATATGGTACCAGTAAGGGTGCTGAACATTAACCCTCATACAGTGACCCTGAAGAAAGGCATGATTGTGGGAAGTTGCATTCCAGTATGTCATATTAAACGTTGTATGGACGACACGAAAATAAACCAACCAACGGTTGCTCACAGAAATTGCTGGATATGTTGATACCCTCGTGTCAAGGATTAAATGGCGATCAACTGGGCAAGGTAAAAGAACTGGTCGGACGATATCGAGGTGTGTTTGCACTGGATGATAGTGAGAAGGGAAGGACGAATGTTGTGCAACACAAGATCAATACTGGAGATGCGCAACCGATAAGACAACACCCAGGCGGCTTCCTTTGGCAAAACGTAAGGAAGCTGAGCAAATTATCACCGATATGGAAGAACAGGGAGTGATTGAACCTCGAATAGTCCATGGGCATCCCCGGTAGTGCTTGTCAAGAAAAGGACGGGTCGACAAGGTTTTGTGTAGACTACCGGCGGCTTAACAATGTGACAAAGAAAGACAGCTATCCTTTGCCCAGAATTGATGATACCTTAGATACTCTATCCGGATCTAAATGGTTTTCGACCTTGGACTTGAAAAGCGGATACTGGCAGGTAGGCTTGGAGCCAAACGATAAAGAAAAGACTGCCTTTACAATTGGAACTGGATTATGGCAGTTCAAGGTCATGCCATTTGGATTATGCAATGCTCCTGCTACTTTTGAACGATTGATGGAGTCGGTACTGCGTGGACTGTCCTGGAAGACATGTCTGGTGTACCTGGACGACGTGATAGTGTTAGGCCGGTCTTTTGAAGAACATCTTAAGAACCTAGAGGAGATATTCCAAAGATTACGCGGGGCAAACCTTACATTAAGCCCCAAGAAGTGCCACCTATTTGGAAAAGAGGTGAAATACCTAGGACATGTCGTTTCGGAGACCGGAATAAGAGCCGACCCTGACAAAATAAAAACGGTACAAGAGTGGCCTACACCAGCAGATATACACCAACTACGCAGTTTTCTAGGATTGTGCACATATTACCGACATTTTATACTTGGGTTTGCGAACATTGCCAAACCGTTAACAAAATTAACCGAAGATGGACAAAAATATGATTGGAATGACGACTGCCACAGGGCATTTGAACAACTGAAACGGCTACTAGTTACAGCACCAATTTTGAGTTATCCACGGATGGAGGGGAAATTTGTGTTGGATACCGACGCCAGTAACACAGCTATAGGAGGCGTTCTTTCTCAAGTGCAGGACGGACAAGAAAAAGTTATTGGGTATTTCAGCAAGGTCTTGTCGCGGCCAGAAAGGAACTATTGTGTGACAACAAGGAGCTGTTGGCCGTCGTCAAATCCGTAGAGCACTTTTATAAGTACTTATACGGCCGTAAATTCCTGTTGAGAACAGACCATGCTGCACTGAAATGGTTACTGCAGTTTCGAAATCCTGAAGGGCAAGTGGCAAGGTGGATAGAGCGGCTGCAGGAATATGACTTTGATACGGAACATCGTGTAGGAACTAGCCATCGGAATGCAGACGCTCTATCAAGGAGACCTTGTCCGATGGACTGCAATCATTGCTCCAAGATGGAAGAGAAAATAAGTGTCATCCATAGAATGACGGTAACCGATGATACTTGGCAACTCGAAAGAATACGAGAAGACCAGGAGAATGACGCCAAATTGGGACGTATTATTGAGTGGAAAAATAGAGGACAACGACCAGCTTGGGAAGAAATTAGTATTTTAAGTAGGAGCCTGAAGGCATACTGGGCACAGTGGGACTCCTTGATGATGGAAAATAGAATCTTGAAGCGACGCCTGGAATTTGAAGATGGCACTGAGGGACTTCAATTGATAGTGCCGAAAAGCAGAGTGCCGGAAGTGTTGCAGCACTTGCACGATGGTATTTCCGGAGGGCACTTTGGCGTGAAAAGAACTCTCGAGAGAGTGAGAGAAAGATTCTATTGGCTGAACTGCAAAGATGATGTGAAGGAGTGGTGCCGGAAATGTGAATTGTGTGCCTCTGCAAATGGCCCGGTCTCAAAACGGAAAGCCCCAATGAGACAGTATAACGTGGGGAATCCTTTTGAGAGGGTAGCCATTGATATAGCTGGTCCGTTTCCTGAATCAGAGAAAGGAAATAAATACATCTTGGTTGCAATGGATTATTTTACCAAATGGCCGGAGGCATATGCTATACCTAACCAAGAAGCCGAGACGGTTGCAGATGTACTAGTCAGGAGTTGTTTTGTCGTTTTGGAGTTCCGTTGGAATTACACTCCGATCAAGGTCGAAACTTCGAATCAGTATTGTTTCAAAATGTCTGCAAGCATCTTGGAATCAGGAAGACTAGAACCACGCCACTTCATCCCCAATCGGATGGAATGGTTGAAAGAATGAACAGGACGTTAGGAAGTACCTGGCCAAAGTTGTCTCTGAACATCAACGAGACTGGGACCAATATCTGCATTTGTTCCTACTTGCGTACCGATCTTCGGTACATGACAGCACAGGTACTCGCCCGCTTGCGTAATGCTAGGACGTGAATTGCGGCTACCATGTGATCTTCAGTTTGGATTTAAACCTGGAGAAGAGATCGCAGGTGAAGATTACGTTAGTAAGCTTCGTGAAAGATCAAATAGTATTCACGAAAACGTCCGAAAGAATATACAGGCAGCAAGCGATCGAATGAAATCACAATATGACACGAGAGCACAAGAAGGTGGTTATCAACCTGGAGATTTAGTGTGGTTGTACAATCCACAAAGAAAACGTGGATTGTCGCCAAAACTACAAAGACAATGGGAAGGGCCGTACGAAGTGTTAAAAGGATTAATGATGTAGTGTACCGGATCAGAAGATCCCTCGTGGTAAACCGAAAGTGGTACACTTTGACCGTTTAACACCCTACACTGGCAACAACCAGGAAGACTCAAATAATGATAATGGTGTTCGGCAAGTTATTAATCATGAGCCAAATGCAGATTTTGAGAGCTTTATGGCGGCGTATGGTGGTTCCGCTAAAGCGAGATTTGGCGTTGTTGTTGAAAAACAGCAAGATCTGTTTAGAGCACCAGAAGAGTATTCCCTTGCACATTGCGTAGCTCAAGATTTGGCAATGTCAAGGGAATAGCTGTTGTTTTCAAGAAAAAGTTTGGATGTGTGGATGAATTAGTACAACAGCAGCCAACTGTAGGAAAATCTTTGGTTCTTCAAGATAAAAATCGTTATGTTTACTATCTGGTCACCAAAATTCTTCATGGCAGAGACCTAGTTATGGACATCTATGGGAGGCTTTGCTAAATCTTAAGGCGCAGATGATGGAAAATGGAGTAACGAGACTAGCGGTGCCCAAGCTGGGCTGTGGACTGGATCGCTTGGATTGGAGGATAGTCCGAAATATGCTAGAAGTAGTTTTCAGGAACCAACGTCCAGGTTCTTGTTTGTTGTTATCAACCGGTTGCCTACCAAGACCATGAAAAGAGTGTTGACTGTTACTTCCAACGACGCGGTGGATGCACCAGAGGAGATAGCTGCCGATACCGTCACCAGTCATCGAATTGGCGTCAAGATGGATTTACAGTTACGAGACGTAACGGTTTTAAAGAGGGGGCAGTGTTGCGATCCACTATTAGGCAACCCGTCAAACATACAAACGCCCGGGGCACAGCGTATTCTTCAGCATTCGAGAATCCTTCTACAAAGTTCTAGATAATGAGTCATATCTTAATGCAGGGTATATATAAGGCCGCTTATGAATGTAAGAGTTAGTCTATTCTTGAATGTCTAATATAAATTATATCGTTGTAAAGTAAACGTAGTTGAGTTTTTAGAATATATACATAAATGATATGCTGTGTCTAATGTGCATGCAGCTTGCAGTATACATAAATAAATAGAAGTGTATAAACAAATAGTTGTGTTAGTGTGGTTATTGGACCTAGGGTAAAGAAGTTAGTTTAAGAAGATATTAGTGCTTGTAAATTCATTAGTGTAATAGTGCTTCATTGTTAAGTGGACTGAAAACATCTATAAATAAGGCATATACTGTTAATTAGACTTGTGAACAGTGAGTAATAAAGACCATTATTATTACTTGTTTTAAATTAAAGAAACGCGGTAGTAGTAGCGCGTTACAATATTATTATTATCAATAACAAAGGTTAAATATATGCATTTCTTCAATAGGTTTTATTAGTACATGCTATTATCATCTAAATATTGCAAATTTACTCTTTCGATATAATATTTAAATCTGATATGTATTTATTTAAAACACTTGCTTCAAAAAAGATTAAAATACGTTTAAAACGTAGTTCTCGATTTGGCTCGGAAATATTACATTCATTTAACGACGTGTTTTTATAAAATGGGGTTTTACAAAGTTGTTTAGAAAGCAAGGTCGCTGATATATAACGTGGTTTTGTCACTACACACCTGGACACTCTGAGGAAGATTTGGTTGTTTTCATGCTCTTTGAGAATTGTTGACGAGTTGAGTTTGATACTATAGTGCGTTTAATGAACAGATTCAGTAATTAAAATAATAGGATAGACTTAGTTGCGCAGTACTAACTGAGCACAAGCCTGATTCACAGAGAACAAATGTATACATTGGGGTAAATACACTTGCGTGTAACGGTTGGATAGTAATTGCCAAAAATTTGTAACATGTCAATTCACTATTCCCTTGCCATGTTACATTGTGGTGCCACTTCCTTCAATATAAAAGTAATTATTCGTCTTAATGTTAAATTAATACCGTTAACAACCACAAGTTAGTTTTGATTTGTGTACCATTTCCCTTTAATATTATAAAATAATACACTAAATAAGTTGGTGTTTAGTTTTAATTTAATGTTCCCTTTAGTATAAATAATATAAATAATTATTGATCATATGTAATTTTCTAATTGGTAAACCTGTGAATAATTTCCATAAATACTGGTGTATAAATAAATCTGTCATTTAGGTTGGGTTTTTTGTTTGTCCCTCTCACAAAATGAGTGGTTATCTTTAAACCAGAATAAATTTTGTTTGTCTTGATATCTAACGGTCCTTTGAGCACATGCTGTTTACCGGTAAAGATGTCTTTTCTAAGGCCATGATGTCGTACCTGGTATGTAAAAGGTGTCCTTTTCTTTTATTTTCTTAACAATGTGTATGGACAAAGTCTACCTGAATAACTCGTTCAAAATAATAATAAATGGTAAGCTGACAACAGATTAAATTTTTAGACTATTTCTCGTGGCGTATTACAATATTTCGTTTTTGTAACACGTTTATTTTCTAGGGTCCTCTGGTGGCATATCCTCCGGTGGCATATCTTCCCGTGGCATATTCTCTGGTAAAATATTCTCTGATGGAGTATTTACTTATGCATGCTGGGCTATCTAAGCCTATGCATTAATTTTACTACCTACAAATATTATCTTTTATCGTACAAGAATTCATGTTGACGTTTATTTACCTTCTAAAATAAATTAAACGCTCCATTAACAAAACATATGGTTGTGGGTCAAAAGGATGGGTCTTACAAATTTGAAGTTTGAGGTAAACAACCAAAATAAATAACGATAGTGTTCATCTCAACAAACCGTAAGAAGATCCTATAGTTCTATACAAGCCGTAAGCTCAATGCTTAAGTACACGTTTCTTTCATATATCTTGAATACAGGTATGAGTCTATCTTATTTATTTTTGTGACGGAACAATGTGTATGTGTTACATTTAAAATTTTAAATATCTAGAAAAATAATGCATGTAAAACATAGTCATACTTTTACTTGCCTATATCTTAAATAATTTAATATTTACCTTTGCTTTCCTGGTATAGCCTTATAAGTTGTAAACATAAAAGCTTTTATAAAACCTTTTTTGTGAATTTGGAGATTATGTTTAATTTAAATGTTTAATTCAAATTCTCTTAACTAATGTTATGATTTCTTTTTAGTAAGAACGTTAATTCGAAATTGTGCCTAAGTGCAATAATAATTTTAGATTTTCTAATATCTTATCTAGTAGAATTTAAGACAAAGTTTTAAAATTACGAAAGTGTAGATATATAAACTACTTAGTGATTTTGTCGCATGAAATTTGGTTCAAGAAAATAACGGTATATATTTAATTTTTTTATTAATGTTATTAACTAAACGTCAATATATAAGTTGTATTAAAGTATTTTCTTTTGTCATGTTTTAATTTGCATCCCTATAACTTGTCTGGGTAAAATTTAACTTAGTTCTCTAAACCCCTGAGATATAGTCTTTTGCAATCTACCGCAGCCACAAACGGTCGATGCTAGTCAAGCCAGAGTTTTGTTTAAACTCTGTTGTACACCCAATCCTAACTGTAAAAAGAAAGGGTGCAAATTGCGAATGTATTTTCATCTTTTCGATTAGTTGCTCAAAACCATGTTGCAATTAGGAGTTCGAATAAACCCAAAAAGCTGTGCAATTAAATTCTCAATACAGTAAAAAAGTTATATAAAAAATCTTTTTATTTTTCACGCACGTTTCAGTAAGAAACGCGATATTAATTAGAGCTTGTATTTTTTCGTATTGCTTTAGTACCGAGAACGGGTATGTTAGTTACTGAATTTTCCATATAGTATTGAATGTCGTTTTAGGTCATGTCTTTTCAGTTATGATGCAAATAAATTGTAAGGAAAATATTTCTGACTAAAGGTTTTTGTGTCTGTTTAATGCATTCACAAATCGTTCTTCAACACTTGTTTAAAAACGTTTGTTTTTAATGAGAAACACCTTTTCACAATATATTACTTTCTTGGTAGACATGCTATCCGTGTCTGTTTTATATTACGAAATGGTGAAGTAGTTAAAGAGAGTATGAGTAAATGATGTATCAAAAAGAAGCTTTATAAAACCAAGGATAAGCCTGCATATATTAATGTAGCTTGAGTATTGTCACGACTAACAGCAATTTGGGATAACCAGAAAAACCATGGGGTGGATGCTACCTACTAATTTACTGTTATTACTATATTACTTATTAAAGTTACTATCAATTACAAAAATGCGTTTTAATTGTGATAATCATAATTTATAGAATAGTACGTAAAGCAAAGTAAATGTTAATATCTTTCAATAAATGAAGTATACAAGAGGATTAATTTTGAGTTTCCGATTTTTCAGACACTGAAGACGAATCATCGTCCGTAATTGTATAATCAAAGGTTCCACTTCAACTTCCATTACAATGTCGAGTTGCCACAGTTTAATCTCTAAATCTTGAATATGGCAAATAGAATTTTTCCAGTGGTCTGATGTTTCGTTTGCAACAAATTCTTGAAACAAGGGTCAAAGCTCTGCCATTTTAAACGTTTTATTTTTTCTTGCAACTTTACCTTTATCTGTGCCCATATTAATTCTATCTGGTTTAATTCACAATGATATGGCAGCAGGTGTAGGACTGACTGGTTAGAATTTTTTGCCATTTCGTCAACAACAAATGTTACAATTACAGCTGCTCTCCTCAGAAGCTCAAGAAATTCGTCTTTGACCATATTTTCTTCGTAGTCGATAGATTACTCGATTAACCATTCTTGAATATGTGCTATCTTTCTTCCAGTATTTAGTATCTTTTCGAGTTTTACACCATGATAAGATGCATTGTCTAACACTGTAACAGCAGTTTCATCGAATTTCTTTGAACCATTGTTCAAAAACAAGAACTGTTATTTCTTCATGGTAATGGCCTGTTTTTTTCGACTCGAAAACTTTTAAACCACCGCTGACAAAACCTTTCTCCGGGCCAATATAAAGAATTACCAGACATTTTGCTTTTCTCGGCGGATATCTTAACCCCGTCGTTAATCCATTAATAAAAGTTTGTCTCCGATGCAGAATGGTAGTATCTTTTCAAATTTTGCTCACGGTATGGCCAGCAGTAAGCCACGTATCATCCAACCAATGTATTTTTCTTTTTTTATCCCTGTATTTCCTTATTTGTTGTAAATAACCTCGTCTCCACGCAACTATTTCACTTTTCTCTTTAAGGACACTATTTTTTGACCTCTTTGTGTATCTATAACACAGCACATATTTTAATCACATCTATTCTGCTAACTTATATACTTACTTAAAAGCAATTTCATTCAAGAGGGTTCTCAGAGTTTTTCGTTTTAATTGAGGCATCTCATTAAGTTCAGATACGGCGGATAAAATTTTGTTTAGTGTAGACGGATTATTGTTTTCACAAAAGGAATGAACCCGTCTAAGATGACTCTTAGTTTCATCGTGCAGAAGACTTTGAATACCCCAGTCTTGATGCTGATAGTTTACTATGAATGATGCTATTTCAAACCTGTGCTCGGACGAGTCAAAGATCATATGGAAATAGCATCGTCTAAATCTCCGCGCAGACTGTATGTATTTATTCCACATTCTATACTTTGCTTCCCTCGGCTGATATAATTGGCTGCATCGTATCATATTTACAAGCCTTAGGATAAAAATATTTTTTTCTTTTTATTTGATAATATATAAGACAATAGTACTTCTTGGCATAAAAATTAATTTAGAAAAGCTCGTAAATTCCATCCATTTATCCTAGAATTTTTTTTTGTTAAATAATCAATTAGAAATATGATGTTTACATTTTGGCCACAATAGGCTATTATAAAATTGATTACCACTACCTTGAAGTGCACTTCTCACACTTTCTCACACTTAATTGCACTCGCACAAAACACAACGGCAATCATCCACTAACGTTATCTTGACATATAAAAGACACAAACCCAACTACCCGGACAGAGACAAAAGTACCACCTCTCCTAGGATTGTGGCTATGCCCTGGGGACCGCAGACCGATCTCCTGGTATTCCAAGAGCTTCGCTCTGAATGACCAGAAGCAACAAGATCAAAGCATCAACCCGCGTTTGAAACAACCCAATCTCCTAATATACGGAATTTGTATGTTCCTACATATTAACACCCCCGTCTCTATCAAATTCTAACTAACAGTAGAAGTATAAGTATATAGCATATGTTAATCTTAACGCTAAATTTTAAAAACCAAACTTACATGTACTTGAGGCAAATAACACAACAAACAAATCCTTTCTTCTGAAAGGTCCTAGTTTTTATTGTAATAGTATAAGTGTCAAACCTATATAAAATTAGACAAAGTTAATCCAATCTTTTGATAACCGGGTCAAACATAAACACAAATTAACATTTAAAACACACTTCAAGCACATCTGCTAAGCAATCTTCCCCCAAGACTGGATTTCGGGTGGCCGATGGTCTTAGGACTAGGGGAGGAATGCAAGGCGCATACAAATATCACGCAGACACACACACATACACACTCATACACAAGCTCACAAACACCTCTCAAACACTGTACCAATACCAACACCTATTTACACTTACATTGCCTTTTCAATATCTGGATTTCCGGCTGCCGATTGTACGGACTGATAAGGCAATATCCGTTGAGCGTTCTTCCTTGAAGGCTGGGATTTCCGGCTGCCAATGGTCCTGATCCTATAAAGGGAATGTAACATGGATATCAACATCACACACGCACGCAAGCACGCACACATGCACTCACGCACGCACGCACGCACACACACACACACTTACCCACATACATAGACACACGTATACATACATACACACACAACACAACGCACGCACGCACGCACGCAGTACGCCCGCACACACGCACGTATGCACGCAAGCACGCACGCACTCACGCATGCATGCATACACGCACGCACGCACGCGCGCACGCACACACCCATACACACGCACATTGAATTTAGATAACGTTAGTTAGGAAACGAAGCAAATGTTTGGGACAAATTTAAGCTGAAGTTAGAACAAATTACTTAAACTAGGGCGGAAGATATTGTAAATTTATACAGTTTGAACAAATAGCTGTATTCGCTGTTAATAAACTTGGCGTATGCTTAGAAATTCGAATCTAGTAAATACAAATTTAGCTGGATTTCGATAGTTTTAAGTCGGTCCTTCAGATCGCACCGGTAAGCAGAGTCGGCGGCTATCATCCGGTATTAACGGATAGTGATGAATTCGAACCGAACCGAACCTTGCCCTAGGTTCGGTTTGCTTCGAAAACTTTTTAGTCCGGTTCGGTTCGAGGTTCGGCTCGAAAAAATATATTCCAGTTCGGTTCGGTTCGGTTCGAAAAAAACGAACCGAACCTTGAACCGAACCGGACCGGTTCGACATTTTGATATTTTAAACAACTAGTGCGTTCAACTGCTACAATTTAAATGTTTAATTAGTTTTTATATTTAGTAGCTGCTATTTTCAAATAAACCCAACATTAATATGTTTTAGATTTTAGTAGCATAAATCATATTAATACTATTTGTCCAGGTTTGATTTTTCAATACGTACTTTCTTTAACAAAGCGTAATTACAATTAGGTTAATAGTGAAAACCACCTCTAAAATTTAGCATGTGTTAATAATTGATAAATGTTACTAATGTCGTTTTACCGTGAAAGAACGATATCACACGATCTTTGCGATTACTTTTATTTTTGTTTTAGTTAGTATAAAAAAGGATCAAGACAATAAATAAGGTGTTGCTGATTTCTTATACAGTACAAACAAAAAGCTGTTTGTCAGTTTATACTTATTATTAGTTCTTTTAAAAGACAATATCAGATGGTTCTCGGAAAGAATCGTAAATTTACCTCAAACAGTGTTTACGTTTTTCATAATAAAATATAACAGTATTTATGGCACGGGCATTATGTCTGCTTATTATTTGCATTATAGTGTGTTATTTTATGTCGGCATTGATTAAAAAGTGTATGCCCCTATGAGTCATAAACTTCAACCCTTGGTCGTGAGAGAAAGTTTGGGGTCATTCATTTGGAGTATCGGCTACTTCTAAGGACATTGGTAATGGCCACAATAAATAAACCGTAAATATTATGATACCATGCGTTTTGTAACACCATTTGTTGAGCGATTATGTACAAAAGAAAAGGAGATTAGCTTTTGCTACAAGATTTTAATATTAATAGAGAGCTGATTTTCATATAAAAGTAAAAAATTCAAAATGATGGATTAGTAATGCATACTTAATTAAAAATTAAATCGTTTCGTTTATTCTGAAAACTTCTGTAGTCTCTAGACCGCGACCTCGGCTTGTATATGTTTAAGATGGTTTTCAACACGACTTCTGTTCATTAAATAAAATAAACTTGTTTTTAAAACCAAACTTTCAAAATCATTTCGAGTTTCTCCAATATCTAATACTAGTTATAAACAAACAACAATTTGAAATAAGGAGCATTAAACAAATCGAACTAATCTAGAGTTTTTTGATCTACAAACGTGGCTAGATGACAAAATTTATTAGATATGTATCACTAATACCTATTACATTATTTCCCTATTGCCTTAAAACTCGATGACCATGTAATTAGAAAATCGTTCTAATTCTTATATGCTTGCTACTAGAGATTTTTAAAATGTGCGTTTGGGAGAAATTAAGATGTTTTTAGTGAAAATTAAATTTTTAAACTAAATTTTTATTTAAAAAATCGAACCTTTCGAACCGAACCGGACCGAAGCTTGAGCTAGGTTCGGTTCGATTTGAAAAATTTGCTGGTTCGGTTCGAGGTTTGGTTCGAAAATAAAATGTCCGGTTCGGTTCGGTTCGGTTCGAAAAATCGAACCGAACCTCAAACCGAACCTCGAACCTGTTCGGTTCGTGTCCATCCCTATTAACGGATCATCCCCGGGTTACTTTTTTCTAGTGTGTTGTTTATCAGACATACTCTAAAGTCAACGTTGTGGGTACCATTATTTAATCCCTAACTTTAGTCTTACTTTATAAATTATATTTATCAATTAATTAATTTTGAGGTCAGGCTGCAAAATTTCTACTAGGAATTTACTAGAAATTAGTTTCCACATATTGGCGTAAGCAAATCTATTTCGTAAATGTATATAAATAGTGTACACGAAGAATTATGACATCGCAATAGTTTTATTGATCTGCCTACTTTTATTACAAATATAGAGGGCAAATTATTAAATAACACACTTTGAGGGTCAATATTTTGCAGTTTATATGATGAGATAACATTCAATGATAACGTAGAAGCACCCACCTGTTACCCTTAGATCAATAATTCAATGGGAATGGATACTATATGAATTGTCCATGTACAGTTAACCGTAAAGTAAACTAGTAAATACGCCAACTTTAGTGGTATGTTTTTTATGTAACGTCAGCCACAACAAAATTGTAAAAGACAAATATCATAATATCGGAGTATATTCATAATTCCGTGTCTTAGATATGATTGTTCAATCAAATTATTTGTCGTTTAATATCTAGTCGTAATTTTCGTGTACCGTATGTACTTGCATCTCTGACTAGTATCTGTTTTGACATTGCAAAGACATTGGAAAGACATTTAGAATAATCAAATCTACAGAGTTCCGCTTTCTCGGCACCAGAATTGTAGTTTTATCTCTTTAGTGATTAACAAGGAGTTTCCCATTTCATGAGCTGGCAAAGAAAGTAGTCCAATTTCAGAAAATCATGAGACGTTATATACAAATTGCTTTAGCTTTTATGCTTTCGATTTCCTTTAAATTCTGCAATGTTTTCTTGAACCCTACCACTTTTAATATAGCAAGAATTTTTAATATTTAATGTAAAATAATTGTAATATGTACTTACTACAGCGATAAATACTATCACATAAAGTAATAATTAATAAAGCTTTACAATTTTACATATGCATTTAATATCAGGAAATAATAGTTATTTATTATACAAAGGAAAAAGTACTAGATTTTAGCTCAAGGTGTGTTTGTCTCCCAACACGAAGCGGAGGGAGACAAAATACCAAGAGTTAAAATCTTATATTTTACCCGTGTATAATACATTATTTTTTTCTGTAACAGACAAAACGATGATTTAATATTGAAAAAATATTACAATATATTAAAGTCAAAAAATCAATCGATGTCAAATTTGAAGTTTCAAACAAGTAGGCTGTTGTACTTATAAGGACAGTTAGAGTTGCGTTGCTAAGAAAACCTTTAAAGTAATCAAATATCTGTCAATTTAATTCTACGAGTGGTTTTAAAAATTGCTAACTTCAGTTGTTGATTCGGTTGTTTTGAACGCGACGAAGTTATGATACGATTTATGTTACACCCGAATGTTACAAGTGTGGACCCGGCTTTAAATTAAATATTTTCGTGTTCTTACTTATTTGCACATACCCGGGAAAAAAGCACTCATTTTTTTCCTGGGGAAAAAAGTAAATTTTAAAAAGTGACATTTTTGTTACCTGTCAAAAAACATTAAATGTCAAATTCTTTTCCTGTCACAGAAAAATATTCTATTTTTACACAATTAGTTGCTTTTGCTACTTTAATATTGTAGTTCTGATGTTTTGTGAGTTCAATAAATTCGACTATTATTCAACGCATTTTCAAAAGTATAGTGACATCTATTAATCTGAATAGAAATCTGTAATAACTGCAGTAGGGCTATTGACGGTACCTGTTATCAAAATTATTTTCGGAGTGTTATCTTTGGCATCCATGCGCTGTGGACATTTTAATAAAATAACATCTTCTCCAAACATTTAACTTTTAGTGGAAATAATGTGCAGTTTAAAACACAAATCCGAATATTTAATTTTAAATTACATACGGTAAACCTACAGAACAAACAAATGAGGTTACGAAACAAACTAAATTTGATTGATTAACTCCGTTGAATTAGTAGATATTATTTTAACAATATATCCGCATATAAACTTCTTTGTTGTTTTCATAGAAGAACGTGTTTATATATCCTTACTTAAGACACGTACAATTCATGTTGGTGTCTTTATCGTATGCGTTAGTCAAGCTTTTGAAGAACCTTCAAGGAATGTTAGGAATTACATCAAAAACTTATACGGTAGATGACCACCTTTGTGATTTCTACTACAACAACTATTTCCATTTAATTACCGTAATAATAATAATAGAAAAATAAAACGAGAGGTAGGTTAATAGAATTAAGTTTGATGATGATGATGAAATAAATTAGAAAATACGTCACTTATAACATTTAATACATCATAGTCCTGGATCTAGTTAGACGCGTACCTCCACCGTTTTCTACTCTGAGCTAACTTAAACATTTCTCTGAAATTCCTACAACCTACATCTTTCCACTTTCTGTGCGTAATAGTTTCAACTAGGTCAATCTCTATCTCCCATTTTTCCTTCTCTGCTTCTAACATATGCCGCGGTTTTGCCCCATGCCTTAGTACGTGTTCCATCATCTTATCTCTCTTATTTTTTACTGTTTTCCCTACCATTTCCAGTACCTCTTTGTTCTTAACTTTGTAGCATCCTATTTTCATTTATTATTAGGTTTTGCAAATAACTCGTGGATTGACCTTAGATTTACGGCCTGTAGCCTAAACACTACCATTTTATTTTACTTGTTCTGTTATTCTTCCCTATGGGTCGCGGTGGCCCTGGGTTGAACTACACTGGCCTCTTTCTGTGACTGAGGGTCACTAAAAAGAGGTTTCTTCTGGACTAATTTGGGGTCTATTCCTGCAGAGGCATGAAACATGCAGGGCGGGATCTAAATTGTTTTAAACAAATATACCGCACACCAGATTGACATAAAACTTATATGGCGCCACTGCGTCTGATTCAAATATTGATAATTTAAGGGAGAACGCAGAAAACCCTCAAATATTTTTTTTAACACAAAAACTTTGGATCTCAATATATTAAACACTGCTGCTATTACCACTGGACCTGTAATAAATGCATGATTGTAATTATCAAATAAAAATAATAATAAGAACACTCTTTGTGTCCTCAAACAAAACACAGACAATTCTTATTAGATGATGTCTGTCGTTAATATACACATCCTTCGATCTTTGAAACAATAATTTCAACTTGAATGTATAAGGAAATAAACACGCAAGCTTAATGTTTCTCTATTAAATTCTAAGGTTAATTACAATCACTTTTCATAACGTTTCATATAGTTATATACAAATGGAACTAATCCTTTCCTTTTGAAATGATTTCCCTTTTTTATTATATTAATTTACAATCTCTATTAAACAGACCATTGGGTTGTTCATCAAAACTTTCTTTGCCTTTAATGTTTACAAAATTTTTAATAGACTTCAATCATATAATTACTAACCCTTTATGCAAATCAAGCAATGCTTTCCACTAAATTATTATTGATATATTAACAGTTATTGGCCCTATCTGATCACAGATCTTCGATGAGGGTTCACACGACTACAAAAATATAAGCAGCGCAATATATATAAATAGTCAAAGCTATTTCTTAAACAGATTCCTTACATATAATTTAAGTTATCAATTGACAAAAATGGAATTCGCTTTTGAATTTTCTTAATTTTATATATATTCAAAAATTTTAGTGACTGTACGCATATTATACAGTATTGCCCGAAATAAACAGTACTGAAATTGTAATTGTTTTGTATATTTAAAAAATACATATTATTGACACTTTATTATATATTCTAAATGTGCACCTCCTCGTTCGAGACAGACTTCATAACGATGTTCTAAGTTTCTGGTCATGTTATTGAATAAGGGTTGTATCAGGGCTGCGAAGAAGACTCTAACGGCATCCTTTAATTCATCGATGGTTTGTGGTGCCCGTTTGAAAACGGCATTTTAGCCATGCCCCAAATGTATGCGTCTGGAGGTGTGAGGTCTGGAGAATGTGAAGGATAAGGGAAGTCAGTAAATCGTGATATGAATTTGCTTGGAAAATGTTCTTGAAGAAATTGACGAATTGCGGCAGCAGTATGGCAAGTTGCCCCGTCCTGCTGAAAAATTGGTTTCGAAATGCCAAGTTACGTGCACGACAGAATTGACGTAGATCAGGGATAAATCGTGTTAAAATTTGTCTGTACCTCTGTTGATTAAGTGTGACTTGCCTACCATTCTCTTCGATAAAGTACGGACCAATGATTCCGTGTCCGGAAACAGCACACCAGACACTCACTTTTTCACTATGTAAAGGAACCTCTTGAACCTCATCGGGTCTGGCAAAGCCCAGAAATCGATTTGTGCGACGATTCACATAGCCTGACAAGTGAAAATGTGCTTCGTCTGAAAACCAAACATTTTTCAAAAATTCAGGATTTTCATACTGTAACGCGAGAATTCTGGCGCAATATTCCACTCTACTGCGATAATCCGAGGATGTAGTTGTTGATGTACCTGAATCACATACGAAAATGTACCCAGCTCCTTCAGGATTCTTTGAAAGGAAGTTCTTTTTAAATCAAGTTGTAACGCTGTCCTTGCCTGGCTGACTTTCGGATTTTCTAAGATTTGCTCAAAACACGTTCATGGTTATTGTTGTTGTTAACTGTCCTGGGACGCCCTGAGTTTCCTTTTCGTTGGCACAATACACTACCTGTATTTCTAAACTTTTCAATAACCTTCAAAATTACAGCATTACTTGGAGAACGTTTATTAAACCTTTGTGTGAATTGATCAGACACGTATAGCAAACTTGCACCATTACGTCGGCCGATTCCGTATGAACGAAAATAATGCTCTACCAGAAACACTTTCTCCTCTGTACTTAACACGATTTTTAACAATTAGGCCCTACTAATTACTTGTTTGAGGTTTACTTGACAGGTCTATACTAGCTAACTTGAGTGTGACAGCGCACGCATAAAAACACCGCCAACTTAGTTTCAGTACTGTTTATTTCGGGCAATACTGTATTATAGACTCTAAGTAATTAAAATTTAAAAATTAGATTTCGAACAAGTTGTTGAATACTGCCTTATCGAACAACGTGTAATTTCAGAACACAAAGATACGCCTGCCCTCTGTCATGTAGACGACAAAGTGTTCATTTCAAAAATAGCTTTCTACTCACCATGATTTTCTTGTATGCAAGTCTTACAGATGTTGTCATATTACCTACGTCGTGATAGAAACAAACCCTGACCTGTTGTCGTCCGTTGGCGCCCTTATTTTGTATCTATTAGGTGGCTTCTACATCCCAGCTACTGTTGCGAGCGCACGAGATTTAATTATAACCCTTCTGAGAAGAGCCGGGGCATTTCAAGGGTCACCGTACCAATTACAAGTATAGCTTTTAATATTTGTAAAATTACCGTCCATATCTTCACCATACAGCTGTAACACTGTATTTCAAAGGCTTTTATCTTATTCATGTCCGCTTCTCTTACTGTCCACATTTCACTGCCATACGGTGCTATGCTCCACATATATATTCTTTTAGCAACTTCTTCCTTGTTTCTGTGCTTGTTGTCACAGTGCGGCTTGTGCTAATCGTTTTCTCTTATTTTACATCTTTGCACATTTCTTCTTCTATTTTTTTTTATAAACATACCCTATTTCACTAATATTCAATGGTACGTGTAGGGTGTGACGTTCCCTTAAAACTCATCATAGACACATTTCGTTTTAAGAATTTCTGTATTAATAAATTTCATCAATAAGTTTGAATTATTCCCTCTACGAAGTATAGGTTTTAGGTTTCTATAGATTCTAGTCTCAGAGAAAATTATTTTTGCGTCATATTTGATCTATAACAAAGGTTCTCGAATTCATATGTCCGTTTTCATAGATTAGAAACCATGTTCTCATTATAATTAGTACAGCCCTAATTGTGTTTCGTCTACAAAAGAGCAATGGCGCTAATGATCTCATAATCTGGAAGAAAAGACCGGTTGTATATAGTTTTGTGCTGATTCAAATAAATGTAAAATCTCGATTTTTGATTTTAGGTCGACGATACCTAAAGTTAAATATATATAAGTTAGTTAAAAGAAGACGACACGGGGCATGTACATTTGAATCATCTATCCGAAGTTTGCCGAGCGTGTCTTGAATGATTTAGAAAGGGGAGATTGTTTTCATGTGGCACTTCGTTTGTACCTTTCTAACCCTCAACATTCCACTTTGGTACGTGAATTACCTTGTCTGGAGGTTAGCGAATAAGGCAGAGTAGTCTACGTATGTTCGGATAACTCTCTATCAAATGGGTCAATTTTATTTTAGGAGCACATTGGCTCGGTAGATAGTCAACCCTTGAGTTGAAAGTAACCATGTTGAAGTGGACGAAGTCTATTTGAAGTAGAATGCAACCTTTAATGGCATAATAATTAATCACCTGCACACAAAAAATTTATATAGAACCTTTCTGAAACTACACCAGAGTGAAGGTGTACATAAGCATACATACTTTATTGCATGAACTAATGGACGTACTTACAAGTACGTTTGTGATTAGATTGAAT